>OY740773.1:68211400-68811400 GCA_963513935.1 Aphrophora alni
GTATATAAATAGTAATACATGAAGAGGAACTCCCAAAGCGAGATAGGGAACTTCGCAATACAGTCGAAATAGAAATGTAATAACAAAATCATGAAATTTATTGATTCGATATTTACTATTTTCAAACTTGGCAAAGTGTGGAAGTGACAAAGTATGATTATTAAATTTGATCTAAATAAAAGTTATGATTGAACAAATAGTTTAAATACACGCGCCAGTTGGAACTTCCATTGCGAATTACTGTGAATTTTGTTTATAATTTGTTTCGTTCACAAAAAACAATTTACCCCATTGCTAAGAAATAAAATATGAATAGTACAACATTTAGAAATAATAAAAATACTGAGAAATTTCCTCCACTCAAATATTTCATGTGACGACGACCTAATTACTTCTACTTTCAAAATGGCAGCCATTAATGGTCTTTTACGTAATAAGCAGTTAAAGTGTTACGTGCCCGACATAAACCAAAAGTTGTACATGGATGAGCACTGGTAATAACTAAAGTGGACTGGTTAATAACAACTTAAAACCAGTTTCTGATTTAAAGTGGTGCTGTTAAGTTTTATAACATAATAACTGGTAATACAATAAACCCATTGTTACACATTTTGTACCAATTTCTGTCACTAAATGTTATTTATTAGCTTTACAAATTAGAAAATATGATTTATAAATAATATTTTTAAAACAATGGCCTTGGTATTATTAATTTGCAAAAAATGAGCGTGCTTTGCCTTCAAACCGAATGGTGGCCTGCTTTTTTATTATTAGATTTAACAATTTTAGCTAATTTTAATCTTACTGGATAAATCTTACTGCTGTTTTAACGGTGAGATCTGTACTTAAGAAAATTAAATTTACATCTATTGTGGTTCATAAAATATATTATATAAGTGAGTGAGTTGTACATTATATTTTGAACATATTATATATTATTATTTATTATTATATTATATATATATATATTATATATATATAATAATTATATTAATTATTATTTAATATTATTATTAATATTAATATTATTATTATATTTAGAGCATTTTCACTAAAGTTTATTAAAACAGCTTTAACATATTTGTAAGCTATTAAAGTCACATAATATGAAGAGGTTTTAACCAATTTCCACTCTAACTGTTAAATATTTGTAAGTTTTTTAAAATTAAATTTTGGGATAAATATTAATTTTTAACAATTGATTAAACAGAGTTTTTCGACAAAAAATTTAAAATTATAAATTTCCTTTATCTGATGTTTGCTGATTGTTACTAGATGTCGCAAATTTTGTTCAATTTTCTCAAAATTAAATTAAAATATTAATATTTTAAATGACTGATAAACCCCTTTAAAAAAACGTAAACAGATAGTATTACCTAATTCCCACCGATTTGTATAATATTCAACATTATGTTTATTTTGCATTTAGATGAAGTGGATTTCAGTGACAAGCAACTTCGATTCAGCACTTTTACAATTTTATAACTTACTGTACACAAATTCTGAGATTTAAAGAAAATGAAATTTTTTCAACATGCTATGAGAACACTATTACGAATTTGTTATTGGAAATTAATTACTCTTATTAATAATCAGGTCATTATAGTTATCTAGTTCAATGTTTTGAATTGTTGGTTATGTTTGACATGTATACAAGGCAGTCCAGAAGTAAAGGGGATAATCCATACAAAGTACCAGAATTACGTTTATTTGTTACACTTTTAGTTAGGATATCGTGTTTATTATTTTATCGGATATTACTTCATGTTCTAAGAAAATGAGACAAAATATTTAGGCTTGAACGTTGATGTTAAATTGAAATGGAAATTCATATAAAGAAAAATAAAATTAAAGACCGGAAGTTATATACAGAAAACAACTGCTTAATAGAGGACAAATCCCAACTAGCATTAGAAAACAACAGCCTTTTAATCTACAAACAGTTACTAAAATATGTCCGGCTATTTGGTGCTGTTGTACACCGAATAATATTTAAATCGTTCAACATTTTAAAAACAAAGTACTAAGTCACATCATTGATGTACCTAAATGCTGCCCCCCCCCCCGTTTCTCTTTGGTAGGTAGAGAACAATTTCGTTCTTGTTCATTTCCACGATTAAATGTAGCAAGTCCCCCCCCCCAAATTTTATACAGACAAGTAATATTATTTTAAGATCAAATCCAATCTTTGTTAAATAAAATTAATAAATTTGTAAGAGATTTTAATTTTAGACTTCATATTAGTTTACCCCTATTGAAATTACAATGATAATGATAGTATTTTTTTTTTTTTTTTATAATGTCATTCTTATTTTTTAAGCACGGTATATGTAGATAGTTTATACAGAGTGATTCAAAACTGCATGACGATCTCTCAGGAAATGATTCTATAGTTAAAAATAAGATATAAACGCTTCGTTTCCCGACTGTCGGCCATTTTGTGTGTTTAAAAAAATCATTCTATCTTTGGAAGTAGCAAAACTATTTAGTGAAGATTTGGTATCCGCATTATTATGTAACCATTTACCAGTATACCAGAAAACCAAGATACTACATTTTCAAAATAGCCGACGTTTAATATGTTTAATATCTCGGAAAGGAACGGTTTTCCTCATTTAACGAAAAACAAAATGGTTTTTTTATTTTTTCTATTGAGTTATAGACAAAAAACTAAAAATTAAATTTATTGATAACTGTCTACAACACCAAAGAATAGACTAAAACAAAAATGTTTGAATTCCGATAAATTTTATCACCAAATCTTCTTTATTTTAAGCCTTAAGAATCAAATAAGGCTATTTAAAAAAAAAGTTCCTATTTGTGTCTTTTTTAATTTTTATTTCCTTTATTTACATGAATGATCTCAGAATTAAATTTTTCTAATTGTGTTTTTCGACTACATTCTTTGGCTTTACAATAATTTTCTCTAGAACTATACGAGATACGGTTCTGGGACCGATTTATAGAAATTTTCAAGTCACAAAACGTATAGAACCACCAAATTTACATCGTAATTTATACCCAGTGAAATTCAATATGGCTGCATGTTACTGGTGGATCAGAAATCCGTGCGAAATCTTCCGCTAGCCGTAACTCGCTAATAAAGTGTTTTTGTACCTGTGTTGACATCAACTGTTTATGTTATTTTTAGCTGTTCCAGAAGGATTTCCGTGCCGCTCCGAATCACCCCGATTAAATTATAATTTGAATTAACAGCCCTTCTTTGCAAAAAATGCACCCAGTAGATTTTTTTACTCTCTGCCTTGCCTCTACCACTGTAAGAAACCAAGGAGCAGATTATGAAGAGAATGTGGTATCCTTGAGTGAAATGGAGTTCAGGACAAAGTCCTCGACTCCATTGTACGTTTAAGAATATGATTGTAGTCGATCAATTGAATACCGAAATAACGCATTGAGACAGAGTTGCCGTAGGGACGTGTGGAATTACTTCGAAGCTTTATTTCATTTGTAATGAGTTGCGATGAAGTCGACGATTGGTTCTGTAGCAAGGGAGAATGCAACGAATATTGGAAACAAGTTATGTATAACAATAATACAAAACCACAAAAGAAGTTACATTTTTATTTTCATAGAAGAGAATTCACAATAAATGGACTAAAAAATGCACTTATTGTCCCTCACAAAATCAATTATTAACAACAAAAATAGCACATCGTCGTCATCTCTTCAACAATACGTGGGAAAGAAAAAAAATTATATGTAATTTAAAACTGAATTTTCCCGCTTTATTCTTGACAGATTATTTATATAGAAAGGTCCTGTACCAATTCTTTATAAATGTTACAAATAATATTATAAAGATATTTGCTTGTACAATAAACTCATCCAACTCTTCCTTAATTCGTATCTGATTTATCTGATTTAAATCCAGTATTTAATAACAGCGGTCAAGGTACATTTTTGTGTTATAACAATTATTATTTTCTGAACCGTAATTTTGTTTTCTTATCAATTTAGTTGTTGATAAAATGTTATAGCCCTATTGTATTGTATTGTATTGTATTGTATTGTATTGTATTGTATTGTATTGTATTGTATTGTATTGTATTGTATTGTAGTGTAGTGTATTGTATTGTATTGTATTGTATTGTATTGTATTGTATTGTATTGTATTGTATTGTATTGTATTGTATTGTATTGTATTGTATTGTATTGTATTGTATTGTATTGTATTGTATTGTATTGTATTGTATTGTATTGTATTGTATTGTGTGAACACATAACTATACAACTCGTAATGAATCTCTGTACTTAGTCATAGACAACAGACAAGACTTTGTGGTCTATACTGTCATAAGATGGCTTCTCAAGTAAAAGTCTTTGTAATATAACTACAATATATTATAATAAATACTGTGTCCCAAAATTAAATGTGTTTTAATATAAAACCACCAACAAAAACCCTGATTTGAATAATTAATTTTTACATTTAATCAATAGCGAAACCGTTAAAACCGATTAAAAAAAAAAAAAAACTTTTATAACAGCTAATTGGATGATTTTTGTTTTTTATATCGATAACTTTTGGACCGGCGTTGGGTAGACGATGATGAACATGTTTTACAAAGAGGTAAATCTACAAAGAGGATTGTCAGAGCCGATTTTGAAAATTAGTATTTACAGTTTTGGTCTGACGGTATCTCCAAATATCGAACGTTAAAAAAAACGCTTTGAGATATGGACAAAATTTACCGATATACCAAATTCACCTGTTTTAGCTAATAGGACACTTTACTTTTTTTGACTCTGTGGACATCAAAATCGATATTTCAGTAGAAAACGATACTTCGTTTCTAAGTTTTCGACCTATCACACTGTCGTATATGGAAGAAAATAAAAGTAAAAACGAGGGAGATGGACACCTAGAAAAGACGTGGAAAAACGACGAGAAAAGTCAGAATACGGAATAATAATATAATGCAAGAAATGGAAGTGGAAGAGACTATGAAAAGGAAATTTAGGTGATTTGGAAATGGTATTGATATCATCACTGACTGCTTTGTTTAAGATGGCCAGCGTTGATGAGGCAACAGATCCCCCAGATAAGCAAGAAGCGAGGTTGACCAACAAAGAGATGGAAGGAGGAAGTTGAAAGGAGTTACAGGGAGCTATGGAAATTTATTTCCGTGACGGCATCTCAGAGCGAAACACCGGTTAAAGTAAAAGTAACATTTTGTTTCGGAAAAACCACGAATCTATCAAATGTTCTTGAATGAAAGACGTAAATTTAGATTTGATTTTAAATAAGTAAAAACCTGAATTTGATCATTAAACTGGTCTCTTGTCAAGATACTTCCTCAAAGTTAAATATAGCTGTATTAAAATGACAGTGCTTCCTCATTCATGACTATATTTTGAAATATAAATCTACAATCCTAACAAAAGAAAAACTGATCATTCATGTTTGTTTCCGTATTTATTCTTAAATAATTTGTTCCTAATTTAGCATAAGTTAGTAATAACGATTCGAATTTGCCCCTAACCACAATCACTAGAACTTTAAAATAAAACACAATTATCTGATTAATTGTTCTTTATTAATTATTTCCACTAAATGCCCTGATGTACATTTCGATAACATGGTTATCATCATAGGAGGGTCTTGCTTATAAACTAATTCTAAACTTACATATCTACTAATGAAATAAAATTAAACATATTACATATTAAACATATTAGTTACATATTACTAATGAAATAAAATTAAACATATTACATATTAAACATATTAGTAGATATGTAAGTTTAGAATTAGTTTATAAGCAAGACCCTCCGATGATGATAACCATGTTATCGAAATGTACATCAGGGCATTTAGTGGAAATAATTAATAAAGAACAATTAATCAGATAATTGTGTTTTATTTTAAAGTTCTAGTGATTGTGGTTAGGGGCAAATTCGAATCATTATTGTGAATTTCACCACATTGCAATACAAGATTGTATAAGTTAGTAATTTTGATGATTTTGACTTTGAAAAAAAAACCATAATTTATTTTGTGATGGTTGGAAATCACATACAAAAATATTAATTTGTTCATGTACTCATACAGTAACTTATATATATGGAAATGAACTCGCCTTCAAATCTCGATCTGAGAGTCAGGATTGGTCATATTTTATACTATCGACCTGGATTGTAAAGCATAACTATTTATTTAAAAAAAGGAAAATACCTACAAGTGTAGATAAGATCCGTACTTTGTGTCATTGTGTAGAAACCGTTTATTTTGTCCTTGCCTTAAGTAGGAACTAAAAGTGTTTTATTAAATGTTCTAAATCCGCATACGGAAGCAAAAGTGTTAAATAAACAATGAATGATAGTTTAACAAACACTAAACAACTTTAACAAAACATAAAAGCCTTGATAGACAAATGACTCGTGGATTCACCGCTATTTCCGTTTCCAACTTAATTGACTATTTCCATAAATTTCCGGTGACCTTAGAATGCATAATTAACCACGCACTGACAAGCAAAATATCCGCAATATCGTGACCAGGATAAGGATTAAAATAATGATATATTTAATTCTTAATCATATCTGTGAAACGTTGATGCTACTGTATAAAACAAAATACGTGGATGCAGAATTCGTGATTACGACCATTAAAATTTCCCCCATTTGGTTTACATATCGACTATGCCTACAAATCAAGTAAAATTATAAATACTACAGCTAATAATACTAAATTTGTTTTTTTCTAATTTTAAGGTTATGTTGTGAAAATTAATTTTGTTCGCTGATTAGTTTTTGTTTTGTTTATCGAGCACCATTTAATACATATTTTAGGTTCAAAACACTCGACACAGTTGTGTTAAGCCGACCGAAGGCCGTATATTTTTCAATACTGTTACAAGATGCTGCCTATTTAAGACGACACCCAACCCCTGGTCGAATCAAAGTCGATCCACAAAACTTCATTCACAACTAGTATATTACCTAGTAAATATCACACTATAGTTGTTATGTCAAAGGTACAAACAACGTAGGAAAAATAAATAAACATATATTCGTAAAATTGTAAGTGTTCCTACTATGGAAAGCTCCAACAAACTTGGCCAAGCTATTGTAATATCTCATATCTCTGACCAATTGAAAGAAAATCTGTTGAAATGTATTTTTTAACTTAATAAAAAACATTCTGTTCTAGTACAAAGAGAGTGGACTTCTTTCAATTTTAAGACAGATTTGATTTGTGGTAGAAAGTTTGAGTAGTAAGTACGCCCTACTTATTCATGAAATAAATGTTTATTTGATAGGTTAGTGATTGTTGGAAACTAACAAATGACTTGTTTAAACTAAAATAACAGGAAAAGAGAAGCATTTTCATAATTATTTGCGATTCTTGGAATTCTCATTTAAATATGATAGTTATTCACAAACTGGAAAGGTGATTATATCTATAGCACTTCTGTATCTGATAATATTAGGCATGTACCGGTAACTTACCATTGAGTTTTTTGCTGAGCACGTTAAACCATACTAAAAATTAAATTCAAAATACTAAGTAATTTCTGCATTAATGATTATCGACTATTAATTATAAATTCATGTAATATCTAAACTAGTAACTAATCATAAAATGTAAATACAAAAATAAGTCCTCAGTGTAACAGTCCGTTGTGAGCATAGGTCTGCTAGACTTCATCCGAAGATGTATTTGATCAGCACATCGGTTTCTCTTCGTCTTAATTCAGTTAACCAGGATCGTAACTAATCGTAGCTCCTCGTTTTCCTCAAGATGCTCGGTCAACCCCAATACTTTTACACGTAACTAATCGTAGCTCCTCGTTTTCCTCAAAATGCTCGGTCAACCCCAATACTTTTACACGTAACTAATCGTAGCTCCTCGTTTTCCTCAAGATGCTCGGTCAACCCCAATACTTTTACACGTAACTAATCGTAGCTCCTCGTTTTCCTCAAAATGCTCGGTCAACCCCAATACTTTTACACGTAACTAATCGTAGCTCCTCGTTTTCCTCAAGATGCTCGGTCAACCCCAATACTTTTACACGTAACTAATCGTAGCTCCTCGTTTTCCTCAAGATGCTCGGTCAACCCCAATACTTTTACACGTAACTAATCGTAGCTCCTCGTTTTCCTCAAAATGCTCGGTCAACCCCAATACTTTTACACGTAACTAATCGTAGCTCCTCGTTTTCCTCAAGATGCTCGGTCAACCCCAATACTTTTACACGTAACTAATCGTAGCTCCTCGTTTTCCTCAAAATGCTCGGTCAACCCCAATACTTTTACACGTAACTAATCGTAGCTCCTCGTTTTCCTCAAGATGCTCGGTCAACCCCAATACTTTTACACGTAACTAATCGTAGCTCCTCGTTTTCCTCAAAATGCTCGGTCAACCCCAATACTTTTACACGTAACTAATCGTAGTTCCTCGTTTTCCTCAAGATGCTCGGTCAACCCCAATACTTTTACACGTAACTAATCGTAGCTCCTCGTTTTCCTCAAAATGCTCGGTCAACCCCAATACTTTTACACGTAACTAATCGTAGCTCCTCGTTTTCCTCAAGATGCTCGGTCAACCCCAATACTTTTACACGTAACTAATCGTAGCTCCTCGTTTTCCTCAAGATGCTCGGTCAACCCCAATACTTTTACACGTAACTAATCGTAGCTCCTCGTTTTCCTCAAAATGCTCGGTCAACCCCAATACTTTTACACGTAACTAATCGTAGCTCCTCGTTTTCCTCAAGATGCTCGGTCAACCCCAATACTTTTACACGTAACTAATCGTAGCTCCTCGTTTTCCTCAAAATGCTCGGTCAACCCCAATACTTTTACACGTAACTAATCGTAGCTCCTCGTTTTCCTCAAGATGCTCGGTCAACCCCAATACTTTTACACGTAACTAATCGTAGCTCCTCGTTTTCCTCAAAATGCTCGGTCAACCCCAATACTTTTACACGTAACTAATCGTAGTTCCTCGTTTTCCTCAAGATGCTCGGTCAACCCCAATACTTTTACACGTAACTAATCGTAGCTCCTCGTTTTCCTCAAAATGCTCGGTCAAACCCCAATACTTTTACACGTAACTAATCGTAGCTCCTCGTTTTCCTCAAAATGCTCGGTCAAACCCCAATACTTTTACACGTAACTAATCGTAGCTCCTCGTTTTTCTCAAAATGCTCGGTCAAACCCCAATACTTTTACACGTAACTAATCGTAGCTCCTCGTTTTCCTCAAGATGCTCGGTCAACCCCAATACTTTTACACGTAACTAATCGTAGCTCCTCGTTTTCCTCAAGATGCTCGGTCAACCCCAATACTTTTACACGTAACTAATCGTAGCTCCTCGTTTTCCTCAAAATGCTCGGTCAACCCCAATACTTTTACACGTAACTAATCGTAGCTCCTCGTTTTCCTCAAAATGCTCGGTCAACCCCAATACTTTTACACGTAACTAATCGTAGCTCCTCGTTTTCCTCAAGATGCTCGGTCAACCCCAATACTTTTACACGTAACTAATCGTAGCTCCTCGTTTTCCTCAAGATGCTCGGTCAACCCCAATACTTTTACACGTAACTAATCGTAGCTCCTCGTTTTCCTCAAGATGCTCGGTCAACCCCAATACTTTTACACGTAACTAATCGTAGCTCCTCGTTTTCCTCAAGATGCTCGGTCAACCCCAATACTTTTACACGTAACTAATCGTAGCTCCTCGTTTTCCTCAAGATGCTCGGTCAACCCCAATACTTTTACACGTAACTAATCGTAGCTCCTCGTTTTCCTCAAGATGCTCGGTCAACCCCAATACTTTTACACGTAACTAATCGTAGCTCCTCGTTTTCCTCAAGATGCTCGGTCAACCCCAATACTTTTACACGTAACTAATCGTAGCTCCTCGTTTTCCTCAAAATGCTCGGTCAACCCCAATACTTTTACACGTAACTAATCGTAGCTCCTCGTTTTCCTCAAAATGCTCGGTCAACCCCAATACTTTTACACGTAACTAATCGTAGCTCCTCGTTTTCCTCAAGATGCTCGGTCAACCCCAATACTTTTACACGTAACTAATCGTAGCTCCTCGTTTTCCTCAAGATGCTCGGTCAACCCCAATACTTTTACACGTAACTAATCGTAGCTCCTCGTTTTCCTCAAGATGCTCGGTCAACCCCAATACTTTTACACGTAACTAATCGTAGCTCCTCGTTTTCCTCAAGATGCTCGGTCAACCCCAATACTTTTACACGTAACTAATCGTAGCTCCTCGTTTTCCTCAAGATGCTCGGTCAACCCCAATACTTTTACACGTAACTAATCGTAGCTCCTCGTTTTCCTCAAGATGCTCGGTCAACCCCAATACTTTTACACGTAACTAATCGTAGCTCCTCGTTTTCCTCAAGATGCTCGGTCAACCCCAATACTTTTACACGTAACTAATCGTAGCTCCTCGTTTTCCTCAAGATGCTCGGTCAACCCCAATACTTTTACACGTAACTAATCGTAGCTCCTCGTTTTCCTCAAGATGCTCGGTCAACCCCAATACTTTTACACGTAACTAATCGTAGCTCCTCGTTTTCCTCAAGATGCTCGGTCAACCCCAATACTTTTACACGTAACTAATCGTAGCTCCTCGTTTTCCTCAAGATACTCGGTCAACCCCAATACTTTTACACGTAACTAATCGTAGCTCCTCGTTTTCCTCAAGATGCTCGGTCAACCCCAATACTTTTACACGTAACTAATCGTAGCTCCTCGTTTTCCTCAAGATGCTCGGTCAACCCCAATACTTTTACACGTAACTAATCGTAGCTCCTCGTTTTCCTCAAGATGCTCGGTCAACCCCAATACTTTTACACGTAACTAATCGTAGCTCCTCGTTTTCCTCAAGATGCTCGGTCAACCCCAATACTTTTACACGTAACTAATCGTAGCTCCTCGTTTTCCTCAAGATGCTCGGTCAACCCCAATACTTTTACACGTAACTAATCGTAGCTCCTCGTTTTCCTCAAGATGCTCGGTCAACCCCAATACTTTTACACGTAACTAATCGTAGCTCCTCGTTTTCCTCAAGATGCTCGGTCAACCCCAATACTTTTACACGTAACTAATCTTAGCTCCTCGTTTTCCTCAAGATGCTCGGTCAACCCCAATACTTTTACACGTAACTAATCGTAGCTCCTCGTTTTCCTCAAGATGCTCGGTCAACCCCAATACTTTTACACGTAACTAATCGTAGCTCCTCGTTTTCCTCAAGATACTCGGTCAACCCCAATACTTTTACACGTAACTAATCGTAACTCCTCGTTTTCCTCAAGATGCTCGGTCAACCCCAATACTTTTAAAAGCCCCACTGGGATCAAATATGGAACCTCTTACACACAAGGCCCTACTAGACTAACCGGAGGTTCTATGTGTACGAAACCAAGTCTACAACAAAAGCTAAACTAGTAGAGACAGTATGTATTTCTTAATAAATAGCAGATAAAGTTATTTTTACACCCTCTCTTACACAAGATAGTAGTCAATTTACATTGAAGTTTTAAACATAACAGGCTTATTTTCCAGTAGACGAAGCATTTTAAATGATATTAACAGTGAACACAGCATATGGTTCACCATTACTGAAGTAAAAATATATTTTTCGTTATACTGCTACAGAAACAGCTATTTTCAATATGTGCATTGAGATGCTAAATTTGTTCTTTTTAGTCCTAGGAGCTAAAAACATCAGCTGAGATCAAGGTCATCAGCTGTTACTTCCCTTGATACGAATTAATTAACGATTGTAAAGAATCTATAAAAACAACCGATACTCTCGATTGTAAATAACAGATAAAACAGCTGTTACTATCGATTTTATAAATAAGTACCACTAACCCAAACTAAACAGCTGTAATAGCTGCAAATTTGTGTAACTTGTCCACACTGATGAAGTTAAATAGGTTATAACATTTTAGTATTTGTGAAATTGTTTTCTTATATTGATTACAGTATAACGAAAAATATAGTTCATCACTAGGACCAAAAGAAGTTTTCGATCCTCGCTCATTTTCCAGTTAAACTTGAGCTTGTATTGAAAAGCTCCACTTTTGGTCCTAGTGATGAAATATACTATTATTACATTCGATCTGTAATAATAACAGATTAGCCTACAGATTTGCGCCGACGCTTTCAAAAAAAAAACATAAGTAGGCTACTATAAATTTCAGAAAAAAATGTCAAGTATAATTGTTTCAAAATGTTTGGTAAATTTTGGAGTATTTAGAGTCAATACGAACTGTCGTCAGATTTTCACTCATCGCTATAAATAAATTAAGAAATTAAAGTTCATAAAAATCGGTAAATAAAAAGTTTCATAATTTATTGTATATTTTTTGTGTGTATGCGAAATCCTTAAAAACCTATGTCTATTATACCTATTAAAACCTATTATGAATTTTATAAACACGAATCACAATTATAAATGTTCGTAAATTTGAGTGCAACGCATATTTTCATAACTTAAGCACTTTTGACGAAAATAAAGAGTTTTTTATCTTTAGCGTTTTTAAACTCCACACTGTGTGAAGTCTATTTCACGCAAAATTGCAAAATGTACGAGTCATTCAGACTACACGTCCTTGAGATAATACGTGGGAATCTCTTTTTACTCTTATCTTATTTTACAGTAAACACTTAACCGATTTGTCAAAAACTTTCATAAGTAAATTTCAAAAGATATCCCTCAAGAACAAACTTTTTGCATTTAAAAAATTTCGTATCACTTAAATAATTAGTTCTTGCAAAACGTAATATCGACATTTTAGTACTGTACTTACTATTAAAAAGTGATTTCTCTTTTGGAAATGTTTTTCTAGTGTTTCTGTGAATTTGTCTGGGATAGACGCCAATTACAAACACAATGTATTGAAATGATTTGTTAGTAAATTTATAAGATGATTACATAAGCTAAGGTAACAAATAACTAGGACAATAAAATTCCACTTTACATTCGCTCATAATTTTATACCAATTTGAAAATGATTAAATATGTAGAATCTAACAATTGAATTATGAAAGAAACCGTCTAGAAAGACTGTAGCGAATTTTCGTGAGACTCTCATCAAAAATTGCTGTGAATCGAAACTTTATGATGGGCGAATGTTAACTAATAATTCTAACCGACTTAAATTATTATTCCTTGAACTGCCGTCCTACTCCCTCATGCATGTCTCCGGAGTTTAACGTGTGAACTTAAACTCCCTCTCGTCAACTCAACCTTGAATTTGTCTAATTGACGTAATCGCTTACAGGAAATATGTCTACTTATTAAACAACACAAAACAACGATTTCTTGAGATTAGCGTGAGAACTAATTCGAACTAGGTATATAGGAATAATTTTTGCTTTAACAGCGGATAACAAAAGCTGATTTGTTTGTTTTATTAACACGTGTAATTGTAGCCTTTGCAATAGTGTGTAAAATTATACAGAATGTTGTATTCTGATTATCTTGGCTTCTAAGAAACCATAGGGTCAAAGTACTTACACAGACGTAGGTAATGCGTTTCTTCCACGCGACGCTCTGCCTTGTCCAGGAATGTGACAACGCCATTTTGAATTATATACATTTTATTAATCCACTATCTGCTCCTCTGCTAAATTATCCACTAGTTTTTTCTTGGTGTCAGCTCTTTAATATTGACTTGTTAAAATTATTATTATTATATTATTACTCTAAACAACAGGATATGCTTATGTACAACAGTGACATATCATTTTAAGTTTTCTTCAATTACACGACACGTGTTTTGAGTTTAATTAATAAAATATACAAAACAGTGTTACTCAATCACATTCAACATCTGTTGCCATATAATTTGGTACAATGATATCCCCCCCCCCCGTGTTTACTTAACCTACGATAAATCTCCAAAACATGTATCGCGTATAACTTATTGAAGAAGACTTAAAAATTATAAATGACATCACAGGAGACCTAGTTGGATTCCTGGCAGTACTGCATGATGTACAGGAATTGAAGTTATACATAACAGCGTTGCAAATAATGAAGAGGATATTTAAATTATACTGATCTTTCGAGGTCATTGTTACGAACAGATAAGAGTAGAAAGGTAAAGGACTAAAAGTAAAAGAGAATTAAGATATAGATTGTCTATGGCTCTTAGTTTCTCCCTATCAATATTTCAAACCGAGGTCACAGCTATTAAGAGAATAAAGAGTAACCAAAGGTATTAAATAGGAGTTAAAATCCATTTAGTTTTAGACACCCAAGCAACTCTAAATTCATTAGAAGCATTCACAGTTGAATCCAGGCTAGTGTGAGACTGTTTAAATGTGGTATGCTATATAGATTGGGTGAACAATGTCAACATAAAATGGGTGCCTGGTTATACATTCATAGATGAGAATGAGGCTGCTGCTCATTACCTTACTAAAGCGGGTGCTCAAAAATTTTCTATGGCCCTGAACTTTTCTGTGAAAGGCCCAAGGGGCACCTACAAAATGTTGTTGCGGCCTGGACAGAGAAATGCTACCATTTAGAGGAAATATGTGGGCTTAGAGAGACAAAGTTGATATCCGATTTTTCAAGTCGAAGGCTCAAAAATATTTATCACTGTAATATTATAGAAAGTAATTAAAACTGACGAGACTTTAAGAAAATGGAGTTGGTAGAACAGGCTACATGTCGGTTCTGTTCAAACAGAAAAGACGGGCAGAACACCTCTGCGAGTTATGACAGAAGAAGGCGATCTGTGGGCAATGATATTTTAGACATGCTGATCCCACAACCCCTTGCATAAATAAGATTAAACTAGTCGAGTACCTTCCACAGTTGATCAATAAAGGTTGCCTCCTTCGATCCCAATAAAAAAATCCTCATATAAACATTTGTCTTATTCTCATTCCAAGAAGGATCATATTTTGAAACTTATAAAGAAACAAAATGTTTGTACTTAAGTACAAGGTACTCCTTAATGTACTTAATGCCTGTACTCCTTAGTACTTAAGTTTATATTTTCCCACATATAAACAGAACAAACTTTATCTAGTCTTCATTGGAAAGGACACGAAACTAAGATATTATTAGTTGAATGTTGAAAATTAGAGATATATAGAATATTCTCTATTGTCAATTCCACCAAAAGTGGACTAGTGAGACTTTGTTTAATTTGTTTGCCATATAGAACAAAATAGATGCTACACTATTAAAAAATAAATACTAAATACCACTAGTAGTGGTTACAGAGAATTGGCGTAGGAACCGAGGATCCAGGATCCAAGGAACCAGACCAGCCCCTCCCCCAAAATGTGACCCTTTTCCCACCTCTTTTAAGTCATTTTGGGGTTTTCACTCCTTTTCACCCCCTTCCCCCCTGTTCCAAAAAACCCACCTGCACCTGCAGTAGGAGACGAGGAGGGGGTCCATCCTACCCCCCACAATTTTGACCCCTTTTCCAACCTTGTTAACTCATTTTGGTTTTTTCACCCGGTCCCAAAAACCCACCCTGCAGTAGGAGCCGAAGAACCTGGGTCCATCCCAGCCCCTCCCCCACAATTTGAACCCCTATACCACCCTTGTTAACTCTATTTGGTTTTTCACCCTCTTTGCACCCTGTCCAAAAATAAATCATCCTGTAGTAGGAACCTAGAAGCTAGAGTGGAACAAATCAAAATTATGGGGGAAGGGGCTGAGTTAGACCCTTGGATCCTAGCTCCTCGGCTCCTGCTGCAGGGTGTTGAGAGAGGGACAAAGGGGAATGAAAAAGCGGGGAAAAAACCAAAATGAGTGAAAAAGGGGTGGAAAATGGTCAAAATTTCGAGAGAGGGGGCTAGGCTGGACCCTGGCTCCGACGCCAATTCTCTCTATTTACTCGCACTCTATTTAGGACTTTCAATTTGTTCCATAATTCTATCAAATGGCTTCCTCCGGATATCATACACGCATGTAATTATCATAAAAAAGATAAATATATGTTGTATAGAGACAGTAATGTTTCTCTACTTTCTACTATATTTATTTGTTAAACATTGGTTATGAAATTGCTTTGCCATGACGTTAGAGAGAAAACAGCAACAACGGAACTGGGGTTATAAACATATTTTTCCTTTCAATCAGTAACCATATTTATTTGTCCAATTTTAGCCGAATATTGTACTAACGATAACATTTATATTAGTTTAAACAAAATCATGGTCTTTGTAAAAAACAATGTTGTTTTCACCTTTAAATGAAGAAGACTAGCAGATTGAATGTTTACGTAATTGTTTAGTTTTCTTAATTGACAGAGTAAAGCAAAGCGTTTAACTTGACAATTTGGAGTTAGTGTGTAAGTTTATATTTTTTAATTTTTTTCCCCCCAATTTCGCTTCTAGAAGTATATAGGTTCCAGGATTACACGTGTATTAAAAAAAAACTGCAAAAACTCAAAACATGAACACACCCTTAATTTTATAATGATTTAAAAGTTATTCCTAAACTATTTTTTAGTTTTAATTTTTACCAAAACTAAACACACAATTTTTATCTAGTAATTTCTTCTACTATCTTTAAATCTCGGTGTGGCGGAGAATTTGTCCAATATCGATCAAGTTGGAATTGTTTGATTAACTCACGGGACCAGATCAAATAGTTTTGTCCTCTTCAAACGTCGAATTTCATTGCGGTATCTTACCTCACCATTATTGTGCTTGTCAAGTCGCTGTTCACGTCTTCTCGCTTGTTGCTTCACATCTTCTAGGACAGTACTTGTTTTGAGATCTTGGTGAAACAAGTCACTGAATCTCACTACCATTTGTCTGTAACTATACCTATTAAAACTTTTATTTTCCATTTCTTCGTTCATTCTATTACTTTATCAACAATTCTCTGTAATTTTAAAAATATAATAATTTAAAGAAACCTAACCTCAAAATAATTTTAAAAAAACAGACATTGAACCTGCATAATAGAAATTTATGTTGAATTTTAATAAAATTTAGCATGTAAATTAGGTTAAACATCCGCTGAATTTGACTGTAAAATGGTTTCAAATTTGAAAATGGTGGTAATTTGAAACAGTGTTTCTATAGTTCCTTATTTTTAGGTTCTGTAAGAGCGTGTATCTTAAATTATTACTAAAGTCCAGGTTGGCAAACTAATAGATACACAAAAAACTGCAAAATAGATTCTAAACAACCGCAGCAAAATAAGCCCAACAGCGTATCTTCTGAATGCCAAGTATAAAGTAGAATGGAAATTAATTTACAATTAAGAGAAAGGATTGCATTAAATCGGGATCAGTTTTAAATTCACAATGCATGTACAACTGAAAGTAGGTCTAAAAACGTTTAAATAATGAATGCACTTTTACTTCTATAAATAGCTGAATTATTAGTAAATAATACAGACTCAATTATAGGAGTAAATACGGTCACTAGCACACGTGCCCACTAAGCAGAGAATTGCGGATATATAATAAAGTAATTACATTTATTGATCCTTCCAACGTGAGTACTTGTGTCCTATCGCTTAATACGTTGTCGACACACTTCAAGCACATCTTTGACTAATTTTTTTATATAACTAAAGGATATGTTATAAAGGTATTAGAGGTAAGAAGAATTTGGTATAATTTCAACATTATCTTAGAATTTTAAAAAGGTGCTCATTTTTACAATTCATAAAAAGTTGATCAAGTATCATCTATTTGACTCCCATAAGAAATAGGTTATATGTTAATTTTTTTCTTTCAAATTCTACTAACGCTGACAGTTTAGACACTTCAATTTTAAGTTGCACAAAAGCTAGATGTAGTTAAATTATTCACTTTTAGGCTCAAAACTCGAAAATTTCCACGAGCTATTAGAATTAAAATCTAATGCTGGGAATTGTTTCATAATAATGTAAAAAATAAAAAACGGAAATTTTTTTTTTTTTAAATAAATAACTCGAATGTTTATCATTGTTATAAACAATAAAATTGTCTACATAAGAAAAAGTGAAAAAAACGACACAAAAATAAACAATTTTAACTGTTATTATTTTTCACAAAAACAACGTGTGTTAATACGTATATTAATCATTTTATATCAAAAATGTAGTCTATACATTCTACTTAAATCTTAAATGCCAATTTATACAAAAGTATGAAATTTATAAAAAACGGTTTAATTTTTAACACATTATTTTATATGTCCATGCAAATTATGTTTAAATAAAATAAATTGTATTAAATAAAAGTCCAATTAAAATGTTAAACATGTGATTTTATTCAACCTGTTTAGCTTACATAAAACTACGATTATCATTATTAAAAGGAAAATAAATATTTTTAAGAAACAAACAATATTTGAGTCAAGCTATAATATACATTTTCAGAAAACTTTTTTTTTTTTTTTTTTTTTTTTTTTCATATTGTTTGTTTTAACCGCAAATAATTAGCCAGTTTCAGAAAACTTCTTAAGGCCAGTTTCAGGAAAATATCTTTTTTTTCCCTAAAAATGTTAGAGGAAACAAATTTTATTTTCCTTCTTCTTGATTTTTTTACTTTTTTGATTTCCCCTTCCTATTTTTTTGGACATTTTGAAACGGCTATATCACGAACAAATTTTTCGACAAATTATCTCAAAAACTAAAACCTTTTCCTAAGAATAAATTACCTCAAAATTCAATTTCCATTTCCTGCACTACTCGAGATTTCCGAAGTTATTTCATAACTTGACTTTACTAATGATACTATAGAAATGACCACAAATTCATACTATACAATCATACTAACGTTCTAAGATGTATTGTTTAAAAAAAAACTTTTATTTGTGTTTAGGCGAGTTTAAAACGGAAAAAAATTGAAAATTTGTTTCAAAATTTCAAGGTTGCCAGAAGTGAGATCATGTTCAAGCAAACCCGCACCGAAAGTAATAAATAATTCAAAACTAAACCTTTCTCTCTTGTTATTTGTCCTGAAAAATGTATCCTGATCAATAATCAATATAATTTTGAATTATATTGAGTCAATAGTAATTCAATTCAAAGTAATCCATTTTTGAATCAATATAATTTCCGCTCTGTATTGTGACTGAGAGGGCGGATGATCTTACATATAGAAAGCCACCTGATTACATATAACTTACATAACATATTCCTTAATTAGAACCGCAGTATATAGTAAGCCTAACAAAAAAACCTACACATATTTTAAAGAAAACTATTTAATTATGTTTACTTTCTATTCCCCTATTGTATAAATATGCATGTACGTTTTCTTTATCTAGATTTAACGGACTCTATTTATTAGAAGTTACTTTATATCCGTACTTCTGTTTCTTGCTCTATATCTCCTTCTCTTTTCATATTTATTGTTTTTCAACGTTTCAAAAACGATCAAACATATCCTATAACTACATGCTAATTATACTTGAAAAAAGGAGATAATTTTTTTTATTATTAAAAAGTTTTCTTTATTCCCAGTATATTTCCTATGGGAGATAATTTGGAAGATGTGTATAGCCTATAGACTCTCCTATTCCCTATCAACAAAAATTTTAATTTGTTTTATTTAACAGATATATTTAAATATGTCGTAACCTTGATTCTTTTGTGCTATAAATCATCCCGAGTGTAAATCGTAAAGTGGAAACAAAGTCATGCAAGACCCTTTTTACAACACAAGAATAATCAAACAAAAGTTTTTAAAAAATCAATTTTTAACAGGTATTTTTTGGGTATTTGTGTTTAAAATACAATAGGCTAATTAATTGTCCGACAATCTTAAAGAATTGCAAACTTTAGGCTCACTCTGTACCAATGTTAAGTTCTGGTAGTTTTTCATAAAGGATATAAGCTACTTGAATATTGTTATGTGTTATGTACCACAATGTTTTTTTTTGTTTTTTTTTTGTTAATAAATATATTTTATTTATTTAATTATTTTATATTATTTGTAACTAGTAGTGTATTGGTTGTAGGCAGTAGTGTAATACCTTTTTCGGGTTATTGTTGTTTATTTAGTTAAAAAAATGTTAATCGGTGAACATCTGTGCTGAGAAAGTGTAATTCTTTTGGTAAACTGTACTACAATTTCTATAGTTGTATTTTGTTTATTTATACCATGTTACTGGAAAAAGTGATCAGTAAATATTCCTAAGTCAAAAAAAAATATGGAAGAAAACTCTATTGCAAGATTGAGAATAAAATAGTACTATTATAATATCACCAAAATTTGAATGAAATTAGTAGATATTAGTCTGTTTCCCGATTTTGAGAAATTAGGTATTTTAAAGCAGCGCTATGAAAGATTTTCGTTTGTTTGTTTTGTTTACAGATAACTTGCGAACGGGCATAGTTGTAGAAATGGAAAAATTCAGAAAATTCATTTTAGTTTTAAACAAAACTGTCAGAACTAATTTTGAGGTTTGGTCTTATGGCATCTCCCCTAAACTTTGTTACCAAAAAACCTTGAGATATGACCAAAATTCTACGCCCACACACCAAATTTGATCGAATTCAGTTTCTTCGTTTCAGCTCCAGAGCTTTGCACAAACGATAAATTTCATTAAAAAAACACGCCCTATTTTATTCTCAGAAGGCCCCAAAACGAATATTTCCACGGAAAAATCAATCAATATAACTTTCTCTCTACTACATAAATGGTAACAAATATCTTCATAGCCGTTTTTATATCTGGGTGTTCGAAAAACTTTATGGTTTTATGGATTTTGTCTTAGAAAAGTCTGAAGAACATAGTTAAAATATTATTTTCCCCGAGATTTTAAATGTCGGTTATACATTATGGTTGCATTCGTAGGCTTGACCTCAAAAATTATCCTTATGTATTTACTCCCACTTAATATTTAAATTAGTCTTCTTGTTTAAATACACTTTAACAAGCGTTTGGTTTTTCTATGTACAAAATTCTTTATCCTATAGGCCTACTCTAAACAATTTCGACCAAATTTTGATGAATAGGGTACCGTCATTTCATTTTACCCGTGGTCTGTGTTGTTACCATCATAATAACTTCATTTTATTTCGAATAATTTTAAGATATTTGAGCTTCTGAAGCGGTTCTGTAGTTCACTCTTAACCGATAACTCCAGAAGTGGCCTTTTACAGGATTGAGGAGCGATAGTTTTTCTTGTGCTTCGTTACTCTGCTACATTTAATTTTATTTTGTGAAACAATTGACACAGTTTTGAAAACTTCAATTATTCATTAAATAATAATTGTAATAATAATTGTTAATTATAATAAATAAAAACACGAAAATTGTTATTTCTAGCTTCTAGCCTACATATATAGGCTATATTAGTATATTTAATTTAAGAGGACTGCGAGGTGACATATCTATTAATAAATTTTAATAGATTCTATTATTCGTTGGAGATTGTTTAATTGAACCAACATTTAGAAAAATCGTATGTTTTGTCTTTTGAGTCAATCTTCCCTACTAGCTTTGTCACCTAAAGAGATTGACGGAAACATAATTAAAATATTTAAAATAATAAGAGGAGTTGGTACTTTCTTTTCAGCCACCCTGTACATGCATACATGAATTAAAATAATTATAAACAGTAGTCGGAGCATTTAAGCTTCCAACAAATGGGGGTCATCAATGCGGTGTCTTCCTATTTGCGGTCAAGTGTAGTTTTATGAGGGGACAATCAAGGTCCTGGGGGTGGAAGGGTTTCCAGTTTGCCGTCACGTCTTGAGATGTAGTTAATTTCTTCCCGTCCTTTGCATACCTAGCCACTAAATACATAACAGAATGATTTGACTCTAATCACAAATCATGTCTAGTTATATAGGTTAGGTTAGGTTATATATATGACTGCAAATTGGAAAAATATAATTAGGGTAGCCCAAGATATTTTTGGGGTGACCGCAAACTGGACGATTTTACCCTCGACCGCTAATAGGACTGACCGCAAATGGGACACAACCATCAATACCAGCAGTGAAGTATCATTAATTAATTGAGCAGTCAGAATCACCACTGTGATTCTCAATGAATGGTAGGTAAATCACAAAGCTTATATTTTATTACTTCTTCCTTGTAGTGGTGATTTATTCAAGTGTACAGTAGCTGAGGTATTCTTCAGTATTGGTCTATGAATAGTGTTTATGTATCACGTTGCGTACCCATATTACAAGAACGATTTATTTGAATGTACCGGTTTATTATAAAAGAATGGTGGGGTTTCATTAATTTACACGAAGACAGTAGAGAAATTTTGTGGTGTTGTATTGGTATCGCTGATAGCCTATAACGTAAAAGTTTGTTTACCAGCTGTTGTAGCCTCAAAATTACTTCTTGCATTGTTGTGGTAGTGTGTTTTGTGTTTTCTGGAGTGTTCTGTGTGGAATGTGTTATGTCCTCTGGTAAAGAAAAAGCATTGTTTTTTTTTTTTTTTTTTGCTAAAGAAATGGATCAGTTCAAAAGCAGAAATCATCTGGCAGGCCAAGTGTATCAGACAAAAAAGTTGAACTTATTAGACAATCTGCAATCAAAAGTCCTAAGAAGTCAATACCTCGACGAAGCCTAGAGTTAGGTATTCCAAAAGAATGTAGCACCCCCGCACTTTAGTGCATTGGTCACAGACACTTTGAATGAAAAGTTTGGACATCGATGGATGGCCGGTAAGGACCTACACGTTGGCTTCCAAGGAGTCCAGACCTGACACCTTGCGATTTCTTCTTTTGGGGGTACATCAAAAACATTGTTTATCTAGAAACAATTCGTGACCTAAATCACTTAAGGAACAGGATTAATGATGCAATGACAAACGTTAACAAAAACATGTTAACTAACGTTTGGGCAGAACTTGATTATCGATTGGACATTTGCCGAGCGACTAATGGTGCACATATCAAAATTTATTAGCTATGTAAAAAAAAACTGTTTCAGACGAATACTTAGCTAAATAAACAACACCAACTGTAAGTAATTCTGTTTTCATTTAAATCATGTTCAAAACCTACCATTCTTTTTTGTTAACCCTGTAATAAACTTCCCAAAGCACGACGTCTATTGTTTACACAACCATTAGTTTAGTAAACACAGCTATTTGGACTGTCATAATATTAGGGATTGGTATTTGTTAAATGATTTTAATAAATCTGTGAAAGAATTGAATTGCACACAAGGTTTGGTAAGTACCATTATAACGGCAAGTTAAATATCCGAATCTATTATCCCTAATTACCTCCAGCTGTAAACTGCGTGTATTGTCTATTGCATGATGTACCACTATACACTAAAGTAATTAGAGTAATTAAAAGAGAAATCCAGACATAGTTTTCTGATCCCGTATTTGTTAAGCTTGCATAACGGGGTCAATCCATGCCGGATGTTTTAGTCACCAGAGGATGCGGGGTGGGGCAGGTATATACTTTCATTTGTACAAATTTGAGGTTGCACCACTTATTTAAGGATATTTACTCAGAATATAATCTACACCCCGAAATTCAGTTCCAATTCAGATCCTTCTGAAAATAGACTTATCAGGAAGTTACTTTTTACTCATCATGGTTGTTTTACGATAGAGATTTATACATCTTTTAGGACCTCTAGTAACAAGTTTATTGGTAAAAATGAAACAAGTATTTTTTTTTTACCGAAGTAATGTAATGAAAGCTAAAACACCTCGCCTTTGTATTTTCCTTAGTTAAACCCATAAACTATTATTTTTTTAGTAGGCTGTAAACAAACAGTTTTCTTCGATTATAGATGATTTTTAAAAAAATCTTTTCTGATTTAAAAAAAATCACCCTAAATAAACCTAAAATTAAAAGTTTTTGCACTTTTCAATGGAAAACGGAGCAAAAATATTTGCAAGATTTTCTCCATAGTCAAAGGCAATAAAGTGACAAGAGAAGAAATCTCTGCCTCTTCTTCGTGCTCAAACGGAAGTTCCGATTTTCACTATTTGGCATATGAGCATATTTTGGTATTACATAGGCCTACCTTAGGAAATTTCATTTGGGATAACTCAAAATTTGGTATCTGCATAATTATTTGCAAAAGACCAAAACACATAATTTTGATATTTTAATTTTTTTTTTCAACATTCCTCTAAAAATGCCGGTATGGGGTTCAGTATGGGGTATGTTTAACAGTGTTAATAAACCAAATTAGAAGTTCTAATATTTAAAAATCACTCACAGTTATTTCAATCGGAAAAAAATTGAAGGTCGAAGCCACAAACCAATTTTTTTTAAACCACAAGTAAAGGAAAATTACAGTTCACGTGTAATGTTCTAAAATACCAACATGAAGCCGAGGGTATTTTCCATTTTACTGGCAGCAATCCATAATGTTCTTTAAATTATATTTTAGGAAATTGATTTAAAGCACAAATTTTCACATTTGATCAAAATTATACCCCAAAAAATATTGCTATTTTTAAGATGTTCAACTTTTGAAGGAAGCGTCTTTTTATTTTCACTTTTTTTTTAGAGTAAACTATCGTATCGGCATTATTGGAGGAATTACGACCATATATGTTGTTTGGATCCTAAGAGCCTATATTTTAAGAAAAATGTAATCAAAATCGTTAGAGCCTATTAAGAAAAAATATTTTAATATGTGTTTTGGTACCATGTTTTAATTTTTGTTAACCATTCCGAAAGTGGACTCAGGAAATTTTAAAATTGATATTTCTGAAAAGAAGTTCCACATCTTTTTTGGCCAATCACAAAACTTTCTCTATATACGTATAAGAAAATTCAAAATGAATAAACTTGAAAAATAAAACATGAATTTTATAAAAAGGCATTTCAGAGAGAATCCAACTAGTAAAATCGCCGAGACGAAATAATTAATTTCTGCTACGTCTAAGCTTGGCATTCGGCAGACACAATATTCGATGTGTTAAAATATCCTCGACAGATAGGATACGAGAGAGAGTTTTATATGATTCCATTTAAGACCACATATAAAGTTACGTTCTGGTGTAGAAAATATTAAATCAATTGTCTCGGAGTCACTTTGTTACGTATTTAATATAATACTTAACCACAAACATTGTAATGTTATCGCACGACCACTAATTAAACCACATTAGAACAAATTACACTACTCCTAATTATCTTTAAAAATAATAATACATACTGTAAGTAAAGTCATTCGTAATTATTTTTAATAATAAGAACTAACTGGTATTCTAGTTTAGTATCCTTCGTTTGTGCAAGGATGTAAACATAACATCAAAATTACCCTAATGATAAATTTGCTGATCATTAACAGGTGATCAGAAAAAAATCATATAATATTCAACATTCCACAGACGTTGGTACACTGATCATTTGGTAATAATTATTTACGTATGAATGAGTGCATTTTCACTTCACGAATTATAAAAGTATTTTTCGTCATACTGCTTCAAAAACAGCTCTTTTCAATACATGCATTGAGATGCTAAAATTGTTCTTTTTAGTCCTAAGACATGAGGTCGAGGTCATCAGCTGTTACTTCGATTATACGAATTAATTAACGATTGTAAAGAATCTATAAAAACAAGTGATACTCTCGATTGTAAATAACAGATAAAACAATTATTGTGACCGGTGATTTTATAAATAAGTAACACTAACACAAACTTTAATAGCTGCAAACTTGTTCAACTTATGCAAAATTTTGAAGTGGAATAGGTTATAAAATTTTAGTTTTTGTGAAATTGTTTTCTTATATTGTTTGCAGTATAATGAAAAATATAGTTTAACACTGGGACCAAAAGAAGCTTTTCTCACTAATTTTCCGGCCTCGGCTGTCAAACTTGATCTTGTATCCAAAAGCTTCACTTTTGGTCCTAGTGATGAAATATACTATTTTTCGATGTTTTAATGATAAATACCCTATCTTATGGGAAAACGTCCGAATACACGGCGTAGGGTTTCCAAATGTTGGAGCGTTCTTTACGCTCTACTTTGCAAAGGCGATGATGACCGAAATGGTTTTTTCGCCTTTAAACCAAAAAAAAAAAAAAAAAAAAAAAAAAAAAAATCCAAATAACGAGTTGAAAATGCGTTGTAGTTCACAATTTCGACACAAAAATCACGTTTAACAAATTATATACATAGAGTGTTAAGTAAAGTATTACAATATTAATAATTATTATGATATTAAATAAGTACCGTATAATATCTTAAACCTGGCTTTGATTTTCTTAATGTGAAAAACTAATGCGGACATCTACGCCTGACATTGCTTTTCGATCTCTAATCTTTGCCAATTTACTTCCCTACTATGTACCAAAAAAAAAAATGTACATCCTTAGTAATCCACACACAATTCAAACCGATATCGGGTATAGACCGATAGACGAGACCGACACTGAGACTGTACACAAGAGATCCGTACAGAGATGAGGTTTATTTTCAAGACTTTCGAGTCACAGATAAATTCTAGACTTGAAATTTCGTCACGCTATCTTCCTACAAATCGTTTCTTCTTATGAATATTAGGTAGGGAAACATTCTGTATATCTTATTAACATGTGAACTTATAACAGTGGTGATGATTTGGATTTTATCACCAATTCCATAGTTTGGGCTTCCGTGGGAAAAGGAACAAAAACAAGTACTCTTCTATTTTCCATAGTCCCAAGTTTTGTGTACACTCTCTACTAAGGAGTTGCGTTTCCATTCTCTATCCATATATAAACTATCCTTGAAAATAAACTTTAAACCACAACAGTTTGTACTTCTCTAATCATACGAAATGAGTAATTGAGGTTCATAACTTAAAAGTACACAACATAATTTTCATATATTTCGCGTTAAAGTCAGTCTGGTCCTATTAGTTTCTTTTCGTACATGATAATGTCATAGGCAATAAACAATATTCTTTATTGACTAAGATAATACTACCATACTATGTCATATTTCACAATTTGAGACCCACAGGGGCACATTTATAGTAAGTGCGGGCTTGGAAATCTCGAGGGGGAGCTGGATATAGTCCATATAGTCTTGAGTAGACGCCCCTCTTTCATTTCCCCTACCATGTCTCTCTTAACCAACTCTTTCCCAACCTCTAACACTATTAGAGTATTCGAAGACTAGGGGTCTTTATTTTATATTTTTTATTCCCGTTTCCTTAAAGCGGTGATGATCAAGAGTTTATTCGCCTTTTAAATAACAAGTAAAAGCATCACAATTTGAAAGCAAAAAACCAAAACTATTGGAGGCATTATGATTTATTTTGGTACTTCCTGATTTTACTCACGTAATTTTCTTTTTCATACGACTGCATATTGTCTATGCTCTATAAATCTTTACAATTCACCCTAATATGTACCTATAACTCCGAACATACATTTTTAGGGGATGGATAAAAATACGTTTTGTTGGGTCCTATTAGGTTACAATTTTAAAGTATTTAATTTAATCGAAATTATAAATTTAAACTCAACGCAATTACTCCAGATTTCGAGTTATCCAAATAACGGAGTAAAAAGTTAGGAAATATTATAAAAATATGGCTGTCCTATAAATGATCGAAATCGGTTGAAACGTTTATGCTACAGTCAACTGCACAGACAATACATCATTATACAAAACATTGGTTTGGTGTCAGGAACTTGAACAAAACTGGAAAAATCATAAAGTCGATTATTTTGTTGGCCATTACGATACTATATTCTTTTATTTTATACCTTTGTGTGTGTGTGTGTGTGTGTGTGAGAGAGAGAGAGAGAGAGAGAGAGAGAGAGAGAGAGAGAGAGAGAGAGAGAGAGAGAGAGAGAGAGAGAGAGAGAGAGAGAGAGAGAGAGGGGGGGGGGGGGGAGAGAGAGAGAGAGAGAGAGGGGGGGAGGGAGGGAGAAGAAAACAGATCATTACTTTTTACAAGGCTCTAGTTTTGAGACAGAGATTTGACGTAGCGATTCCGCAATTAAACGTTTGCCGCTTTGTAGGTTATCTACGAATTACTTAAAAATTTCACAAAATTACTTAAGGTGTGTAATGAAAAAAAAGGTTGTGTCCAAAATTTATGAAAGTGCACTCAAGAAGCAGAGATATCTGGGTAAGGTGGATACTGCAAATCGAGAGACACCAGCTTTCAAAACAAGTTAGACAGATTTATACAATTCCACTGATTGGAGGAAAGTGTACAAAATTGAACATCCTCATTCTCTCCGACATTCAACCTGCAATGCCCTAAGCCATATCCAGCTCTTTTCCAGATTGGTGTGGAGATCTTTCGGTTCTTTTTCTCTATCCTGCACACCATAGAAGATACGTAGGTTCCCGGAGTAGTTTGGAATTAGGAAGAACTAGCTAACAGACAACTGGCCAAACAAAGAAATACACTTTGTAGAAACAGAAACTGTTTATGAGATCAGTAGTGCAATAGCTAGATTTTCGATTACGTCATGAGTTAGAATGTAACATCTACTTACATTCTGATCAGTGCCTGGAAAAGTTCTCGATACAGGGATTAAATTCTGCACTAATAAGGACACTTGTTAAAGATAACAGGAGGTTTCCAGTAAGTTACTGCTTAAATCACTGGACATGGTCACTTTCGGTACCATTATGAGGTGGATCTCCTTCAAGATTCATCAATATACAGGTAAACATTAGGACAGCTGCACGTATTCTACTTGTCTGTGAGGGAGCCGAGGTGTCAGAACCATTGTTACCATCATCACGGAACAAATTTACGGTGTTTGTCAGGAATTGAAATGGTTTGAGAGAGGGAGTACAATACTTTTGTAGACGTGCAGAACATGTGAACCTCTAGAGAATTGTATTCTATTTTTGTACTTTTGAGCTGCAAGTTCGAATTTTACATTAGTGTGTACCAGTGGCGAGCGTTCCATTACATTATGAAAGGATCATACGTTTAAATAAAATATCTAAATTGAAGAGTAATCTAACCGTTAAAGAATACCAACGTTATTGTTCAGTAAAATCACCTCCGTTGTTGAGTAGGACATCGAAAGTCGATCTCTCTGTAACGTTATGCCATCATCCTAGTTCTGCGCGAAATGTTTATTTATAGAGTGAATGTACACAAGACATTGAAGATGTAGTTTTCCAACCTTATCTAAACTGTCAGTACTGTTCAGTGGCAAGAGCGCCAGAGATCAATATTAGTTATTTATTTTGGTAACCTACCTTCCATTTTCGCGCCGTTTAATAATGTTCTTTTATAAGTATAAAATTTAAAATATAGAATATAAATAAAAATAATAATATTTACTAAAATAGAAGTAAGGATAGTTAAAATTATTATTATATAATTAATAATTAATCTCAGAAATCTAGCTTTTTTATTAAATATTACAGTAATATATTATCCCTCACGGGATCACTCAAACCCGAGGAATCCTAGCTCGATATACACCTTTCTTCATACAGTCTTGGGTTAGATACCTCTCTTTCAACTTTCTATCAGGCGCTCTTGACCAACTCTTGTTCTCTTCCGACACTATTAGAGCATTCGTAGGCTACGGGAATTTTATACTTTTTTTATAAGATGAGATGACCGGATGGTTTTTCGTCTTTAAATAACAACAACAAAATTAATAAACAATAATAATGCACTTTAGTCGTGCCTATAATTTTCCTCACTGGTAGTGATCGTCACTGGTGTGAACATGGTTCCTCTATACTACGAAATATTTATAAAAATTTGTTGGCTTCTTTCAAGTGAAACTTATGAAGTGTACGGCTTTTGAAGCGTTTAGTTCAATCTATATAATAAAACTAATTATTAGTTTTAAGTCAATATTTGGAAAGTCATGCGGGTGAAAATCTCATTAAAAGGGTGAGATCACAATAGTTATAATCTCTAAAATAGAAATTCCGTGCAGCGTCTAATTAAAGACATGCAAAGTATAGGGAGTGTATTGTTCTGATGACTCTCTGTTAAATGGAATAGTTTCCGGTAACACTTCCGGTTGTAACGGACGCGACACTTCCGGCGAGGTGCGTATTTAATAACGCGACCTTACTTTACTTTGCATATGCAGTAAACGTAAACAAAAGGGACAAATTCAAATGACTGTGATTGAGCTGGTAATGATTTGCATAAACGAGGTCAGAATAAGAAGGGGAAAACTCTTTCCAACTCTAAACTTAAATTTAAGCTATTTCTAAAAAATGATTGTCAAATTGGCGAAAGTTATTGTATATCCGTAGAAAGATATGCTGTTGGAGATATCCTCTTTGTAACTTTAATTTTGTAAAGTGTTTTGAATCTGCATAGCTCAGTTGGTAGAGTAGTGCGACTAGCTCACTATAAACCATAAAAGATTGAACAGTTTGCTAGTGTTTTTACCACCAAACTTGAGAAGTACCAATTCAACACTACACGTTTTTATCAACATTATTTCATCCACAACCATCTGGAACATTCAGGCAGTTTAAAAATCTTCAACTTTATAAAAATAACAATCCATATAATATGTCTACGGACAATCAATCGTATGGTTTTAACACACGGTTGACACTTTTATTTGGAAATGATTCCTTAACTGCAATTTTCCATTATTTATAATTTTCTATTCTGGTCTGGATAATTAATCTTCACATTTCACCAAATGAAATCGGTAGAGTCAATTTTAAGAAATTACATCTTTATATTATAACAGCTTCATATGCGATTTTTGTTTTATTTTTATCGATAATTCATGAATCGGCATTTTTGACAAAATCGTAAATTTGTATTTTTGTTTTATGGCAGGTTCCCCGAAATTTTAGATTATCGACAAAATTAAAATATTGCCCTTCGATATGGCCTAAATATGACAATGTTGTATATCAAATTAGATTATTATTGAGGCACTCGTTTGAACTGTGGAGCACTGTACAGACGACAGACGACAGACGCCAGACAGACATAATTCTAAAAATCACTTATTTTGGACTCCGAGTCGGCTAACCTAACCTAACCTAACCTAACCTAACCTTACCTAACCTAACCTAACCTAACTTAACCTAACCGTACCATAAAATATTTGTCTACATATGTATGTGTGTGAAAGAAACAATTGTACAATAAAATTATTAGATATATTGAGGAAAATTCAGATCTTAAAGACACTGTACCTTTTCAATATTTTACATCATTGCTCATAAAAATCGAACAATTCAATTCTCATAAAATCTTCTGGGAGCCAACCGATTGTTTTCCTACGCTGCATAATTAGAACGAGAAAGATAGAATTGCAGGCGCATAATTCCACCACAAATCTAAAATAAATTACCAACGATCCTTACCTCTTCAGGCAGATACTGCCTAGCTAAATCAGCTAGATGCTGAACAGATACCACTCCAGTTCTGTAAGGATCACACAATCTGAAGACTCTTCTCAGCTGACCGGTGTCAACAAACAAATGGTTATCAGATACAGGCATATCACCGACACATTGCAGGCAACACTAGTCCTGGAAACAAAGTCAAAACGTCATACTGGATAATATCATCATTACGTCATTGTTTAGAATAAAATGTGCTTAGGTAGGTGTCGAGATAAAGTGGGTTAAGAATAGTGCAGGAAGGAAATGGTGGGATTAGAGACCTTCTTTTCTAATGTAGATGTAGTGTAAAGTGATATTATAGGTCAAACAATGGATGTTCAGTTTTTAGTTGTTATATCAATTTGTTGATCTCCAGTGCTCATTAGGGTCCGTAGATAAAACGACTAGACTCATAATTTCACGTGTGTGTGTGTCTATCCATCTGTAAGTCATCCACTTTTTGGGATAAACTCATTAAATGACCTTGGAATATTTAAGGGGCAAGAAATATCGAGTTGGATTTTTTTTTTTTTTTTTTTAATATTTTAAATGTGGGGTATCATTAAAACTAAAAGTTATTCTAATTACTAATTGTATGTTTATAAAATGCCCACCTTCCTCTAAATTGAACATGACGTAATCTACAAATCTGAAAAAAAAAATTTGATTTGAAATTAAATTTCAATATGAAATCGTATATTACAGATTTTTGTATGACGAATACAAATTAATTTAACCACACAATGAAAAACGTGTATAAGTTTTAAAAGCAGTTTTGTGAGATGTGAGAAAACAATTCAAATAGCGATTAAAAGATGGATTGCATTTTCATTGATTTCTCTTTATTTGGGTTCATAAGTAAAAAGAAGGACCCTTATAATTTCACGCGCGAACTTTTTGTTGTTCCACATATAGGAAAAATAAAGTGATATAAAAAAAACACCTTGGGATAATTAAGGGGCAAAATCGAGTTTTTGGGAAATATTATGTATGGGGTATCAAATAAATTATTCTGATTATAAATATGTTTGTCAAAGAAATTAATTTGTTGGTGCGAAGACGCTTAAAACACTTTGACTTTATAAAAGTAACTGTTCCTATATGCCTACGACACTGAGTTGTGTGGTTATATCACACGCTTAACTCTTTTATTTATCTTTCATCTGTGCAGTGTTTCACACCCCGAACAAATGAACTGATTTGAATCAAATTTGGTATGTGGGCGTACTTTGGCAGCAACGAGAAGAATTTAATATTATCGATAACATAAAACTTTGGAGTAGCTGCTACAAGAAAATTTGATTTAAGAAAATCCGATTTTATAAAACGAGGCTGTAAGTATTTTCATCAAATTTTACTAAAATGTAGCCTCTACGGACCCAAACAAACTTATTATTTGAGATCTCTCCAAATATTCCGCTTCTGAGGTTATCGGTTAAAATAGGAAAATGAATCAAAGGTGACATCGTAAACTTTGGAGTATTTGAAAGTAATTTTGATCAAATTTTGGTGAAACGAGACGATTTATAATGGTAAAACAGGTGCATCCAACTGCACGGGAAAGAAATGATGGTTCCTGAGTAATTTGGAAAGAATCGGAAATAAATCCTGATCGCTGGTTTGTTTTTTTCCAACTGCAATTTTTTTCAAAGTTTATTTTTAGTCTGACATATTTGTCGAGTTATAAACTTCCACATCACTACAAACGCTATTGTTTGGGCAATTTTTGAGATATTCCAACTTTTAAGACAGTACCAAGTGGTTCATTTTTTTCTTTTTGACTAATTAATCCTGAACGTTATTTTGTATTCGTTTTTTATATTTATTTTGTTTATTCTCTTGATTTTGAAGCTATCTATTTATCAATTTAAATTTACATTTAGTTATAAAAAATCTATTCTTTTTTACAGCAACACATTTTGTTGAGTATGGGCATGTTAAAGTTACACAAAATAGGAGGACGTTATAAGATCTACGGGTAAAAACCTATATTGAAAACTCTTTATTTTTAAATTGAAAATCTATGCAAATTTTAAATTTACAAATTAACTAACGAACTTGTCCAACGAGTCGTAAAACCGCCACTAAATTTGAGAAAACTTTAACACACATTTGGTATTTAAGAGTATTCCGATTAATAGCGGATAGATCAAGATACAGTGCGTACGTGCGCGCGCGCGCGTGTGTATGTCTATTTAAAACAACCCAACCTGTAATTTTATTTTATTCTGATATTTAGTACAATCTATGTTGTTACTTTATATTTTACCAAATAATTTATCGAAATCAGTAAAATCAATTTTTATTAATTCTGTTTTTAACGACTTCGTCAGTTATTTTTGTGTTTACCGATAAAAACGATCTACATTTAAGAAAATTTTATCAAAATCATTAATGGCGGTTTTTGAAAAACGTATTTTTTGTGATGTGTTGTGAAGGATAAACATAATCTGTCCCAATTTAGATTAAATATGCTACACACCATATTTCATGAAAATCATTCAATCATACTTGAGCTAAGGAGTTCGATAGATGGACGGACCAGCCATGTTCTATGTGACTGCATTCACTTTATGCAAAAAATGCACACAAAAAATCTACAAAAGGAATTCGCTATGGCAGTAAAAAAAGCCTTTTGGTGTAAGAAAAGGTACAATAATAAAACACACATTGGGAAAACAAATCTGTTTAAGCGTAATACAAAGGATTATGGATAAAGCGTGAAATCAATCAGACTTAACCTTGGCGTACGTCATAAAGTAAATATGGATTGTGTTGCAACATAATAATTAACTACAAACACCTGTTTACATCAAGTGACTAACTCTTTCGATGAGTTCTCGACAATTATGTGAGTCAAAAGTTATCACAAGTTTATAATCTTGTTGGAGGAAAATACTTAACGTTATTTGTCGGAAGGTTGCATGGAACAATCAGTAGTAATTAAACCTAAATACTACCATAAAAGTATGCAATTAAAACGCGGCAAGAGTTATACAAACATAATTTGTGAAAGTAGGTAGAAAATATTGCTGAATCAGACAAATTAACATTTTGTTCATTTGAAAATTAAAAAAGAATATTTATTTTGTTCCTCTTAAGAGTTCTGTATGATAAACTTTGCCGATTAGAGCGTGGCTAAATCGGTTTTGTCCCGTGGATTCTAATATGAAAAGATTTTTGAAATCATCAAAATGAATAAATAAGATAATAATAATTATACCAACACTTTCTCCTAGTTCAGGAGAATGTCAATATAGTAAATATGCCATATGTAATTTCTCAATTTTATTGCACACAACAGTTCTAATACCAGATGGTAAACTGAAGTGGCATCAAATATATCTATTGCCATATCAAGTCCATAACTGTCATTATACAACACAACAAACTGTGTTTAACAATAAAATGTTATATGATATCAACAACTTTCATTTTAGAGAGGCAGAACAAACGTGATATCTGTTTGTATAAAACCAGGCCAACAGAATACAAACTCCAAAGAAAATAGTTTGGTAGATAACGTAGATAACCAAACAGTTCACCAATATTTTTGTTTGAAAAGAGTAAATTATTTGTTTGTTAGGCTGTAAATGTGTGTTAGGCATATTATGGAATGTGTTTGTAAAACAATTTGGGCGTAAATAAAAACCTGATATTAGTAGAGGAAATAAAGCACTCGACCACCGAAATTTGAACACAAGGACGGATTGAGATGGGGGTTTTTGCATTCGCTTCCTAAAATCATCTGAAAAAAGTACCTACTTTGTACCATGTTTTTGTTCAAAATTGCATTTATGCAATGCAAAATACATTCGAAAATGCACCAGGTACCCAAGAGCGCCCCCCCGATATGATTTCCGGTTCGTTTGCGCGAATGTACAGGAAAACTCCTGGGGATGTCGTCGATGTCCAGGTTTCGGTGTACTAGGTACCCGGGGTGGTCGCGGATGCCAGATTTGGAATGAGCGACTCATAAAACCGCCTGGTGAGAAATCTCGTTTTATTTGAGAGTGAATTTCAGCAGAAGCTTCGGAGATGACGTTCATCAGCAATCATAAGCTACAGGTCGGCGATAGGTCAATTTGGAGGTCATATTCGGGATCAGCGACCACTAAAACCCCCGGAAACCTGATTTGAGTCCATTCCAGGTGTTTTTAACCAAGTTATGAATTTTTTCAAAGTGTCTTAAGAAAATGCATTTTCCCGAATGCATTTGTACACTATAAAATGCATTCGGGAGAAAAAACATGGTACAAAGTAGGTTCTTTTTTTTAGACAATTTTAGGAAGCGAATCCACAAAAACCCATCCCAATCCGTCCTTGTATTCAAATATCGGACAGTTTGGCTCTTTTCGTGCTTTATTTCCTCGCCTATATTTTCAACACTTTAGAGCCGAGTCCAAATATACAGGCTTGGGCAAAGAATACTTCTTTAATAAAATTATACACAGCGCTCACTTACATAGGGTGTACCAACAAAAGTAATTCGTATTAATCTTGTCAATTAATTGTCACTTAATTTGAACCATTAATTCCACATTTTTTAAACTTTAAAATATATAAGTATATAAAGAAACTTATGTGAATGGTAAAAAAAATCGATGATGGGTTTTTCGCTGAAACATTCTATTTTGACGTCCCCTAAGTTTAAATTATCAGTTTTTGTAATGAAGTTTGTAGTGTGACTAGAGTGCACAGACTTTGATCAAATTTGCCATGTGAACATACTTTTGCCAAATCTCCAGAAGTTTTTATTTGTTTTTTTCCGTAACTCAAATTTTAGGGGTCCCTAAAATTATAATCAACTCTAATTCTGATGTAACGATTTTGATCAAATTGAGCTTTCTAATAACCCAAATGAAACGTATTACTCGTTATCTACCTAAAATGCCGGTTGAGACGTTATCGCTAAAAATACAAAAACGAAAACATCCTTGGAGCTGTTATAAAAGGCCTAATTTACTAAAATTGACCATTCAGATTGATAAAATCACACTCACGTAAAATAAAATTAAGGTTCAAATAATTAGTAAAAAGGAAATGATTTTGTGTTATTATTAAAAAATCAATTTAAATCAAATACGACTTACGATTTGAGCTTAAAGTACAAACGAAAAAGCTTAGATTAAGCAATGTATTTAAGTATATAATTGTTTAGATTATTATTTTAAATACATTTTATTCAAAGTTGATACGGGATCTTTCTATACTCCAAGAAATTCATTGGTAAAAATCATTAAGAAAATAACAATCTCTCCTCTCGTATAGACCTAAGCAGAATAGAAGCGTGGCAAGAAACATTTTTTAATTTTTTAGATGTGTGTGTGAAAACATACAATGTTTTTCCGCCGTTTATAGGTTACAGTTAGTGCATCTAACGGCGAGAGAAAATTTGTTTAACCTTAATAGAAAATGAGATTTAACGAGTCATATTTGTTAACTTTACGATGTAATTACTTTGTTTGTATTGTACATAAAATTTTATGCGACCAATCATTGAATGATGTTTAGTTACAGAATGTGTTGAAAATTCATCCCAATGAGCAGAATCGTATGAAGTTATAAAACCGAGTTGAAAATATAAAAACCTAGTGCTTTTAGTTTATATATTAATTACGTAAATATCTCCCAAGTATAACTACAAGAGGAATAGTATTTGCAAATAAATATAATAATTACAAATTTTATTTGGAAATACGTTTTCAGCCATGATCAAAATAATTGTGAAATTGTAAATTTATGACTATAATAAATACATTCAGAGCGATTTGTATTGGGAAGAATGTATTTATTATGTATTTCGCGTAAATATGTTTAGTTAAATTTTTCAATTAAAATAAGTTGTTTTTTTTTTTTTAATGTTAAAAAGAAAACCTAAATCAGCTGTACACAACCATGAAGTTTTATTTACATTCTTTGGATTTTGATCTCAAATATAAGCAGACTAAAAATATCATAAACGTAACTAGTTTAAGTTTCTTTTATAGATTAAATACGAACATATTAAAAATTCAAAAATGATATTAAATATGAAAAAGATAAAGTAATTTAACTTTCGCAACACTCTGTATAACGGACAACAATATTGGTCACGTTCTGTGAATAGCATTCGTACAGACAATAAACAATTACTTTGTTTAATAACGACTTATTAGACAATAAATTAAACTAACTGTTTATTAACTGCTGCATTCGTAAAGAGCATTCCATACAGGATGAAATGACTTCTTATCTCATCTTGAAATTAGAAAAGAAAATAATCCCCATTTCTCCTTAAGATTATGACATCCCTCTGCTCCTCTCACTAATTTTTCAATTCATTGTGTGATGGAAGAAATCAAACTTAAAAGAACCAATTAAGTACCAATTGTCTAGTGTTATCCTGTTTAAAGTATGGAGCAATACCCTTCAGTTTTACTTCCTCAAATTCAACTAGTATATATAGTATAACTAGTATATAGGATTTGTGATTAGTTACAAATTAGATATTGAGTTGTAGCTAAATTTTTGTTTAGTCTCCTGTATTCAGAAAAGTTATGTTGTTTGTACCAGGTTTGTCGTTTGACGTATCTAAAATGCGCTAGTTACCGAACAGTATGTTTATCTTTTTCTGGTAACTACCAAAATCTGGCTATTTTGAATTTACTTCTATGTTTGATTAGGCACTTTGTTTAAAGGTCTTGAATTTTTATCGATATTACTGGAGCCGATTATTAGATATTTAACTTCATTAAATATTGCCCATGTTCCATTTTACGTTTTGCTCAAGTCCTTACCGGTATTTTTCGAGAGGTGGCGTTGATTACGTAGGCTTTGATTTTGTGTATCACTAAAAAAAAAAATGAAGGAATGAGAAAGCGAAGAGCGATACTATTTTGCGGGAATAAGTCAGATCCAGGAGCAGCTCCCTGATGGCTGCCATAATTTTCAAGTCAATATAACGCGAAGTTAGAAAATTGTAATTAGTTTATATTAATAAATATTATGATTAAATCTTTGTTGTGATTTTCAAAAGTTGTATTTTTAAGATTGAAGAATTAGTTACAAAATTAAACGTCAAAGATAATTTGACACTGACTTGCGGACTGTTTTGAAGCTCCAGTTCCAAGCTGACGACAGGGCACTCCAGCACTATTTCTACTACAGTCGTCTCTTTTTATGGAAAAATCACTGTATAAAATTTTGTTGCTGTTCTCCGCCAAAAACAGCTTTTTCTTGTAGTTGATGACAAGAAGGCAGATAAGGATGGCAGAAGCAAAACGACTAAATTCACTCCCACTCTCTCTAATGGAGAAGGTAGACTAAACAAAGTATTAGTATTTGTGAGATCTCTTTGTGGTTGAAGCGAGCGTTCTACACACGAATCAAATTGAAATGTTTACTAAATTATTGGAATTATAGACATTATTTTGTTATTAATGAATTAAATTTCTTACGACGAGATGCTTTTCTACGACCAAAGAAAGTTTTGTTTTGTGATCTGGATGGCTCTATTTGCAAGTAGTTTGTTGTTGGTTTCAATATCTTGTTGTTTACGGCTTCGTATGATGCTTACGTTTAAGCATATATTCGAGATCGGAAGTAATGTATGCCAATGTATTCTGCTGGTTAAATGATTCTGTTATATAAATTTGTTTGTACTTTATTAATTAATAAACATTTGTTTTTGTTTTGATAGGTTTTGCATGTGTGTGTTTATGAATGATACCCATATCATGATTTTTCTGGCATGGAGTTACACACCATAATGTTTTTGCACGTTATTGTTGAGAATGCCTTTTTTCTGTTAAAAAGGTTTCCTTTTGGAGGTGATTATGAGGTTGTTGGTTATTATGTTCGGATTGATGTGGTATGTGATGAAATAGGTCTTTAGTAATACGTAGTGCTGTTGACAAACATAATGATACCAAAAAGTTTGAGGCTCGAACGCCAGGTTTCCTGAAATTTATTCTGGATGAATCTTAAATACTATTCGCAGTAAATTTTTCCTGTAGTACAGATAAGAAATTTGCCAAATAAGATCTACGCTTAAGAGTTCTATGGGCATGAGCAAAATAAACTATTACGTATTTTTTAAATTCTTCTTTTTTATATATACAAAAGTTTCCAAAAAGTTAACGCAAATAAGTTATAATAATAATAAAATAAGAAATGTAAAAGGAAAATGTCCGTAATAAAGAAAAAGACATTTTTGGGGTGACGGCAAAAATTTTAGTTGTTTTTAGTACTATTTGGTTTTAGGGTGGGTAATAAAAAAAGCTAGTAAAATGTTTTAGCACAATTGAATTATATTTTAATACAATCAATTTATAAAGCCTTTATTTAGATCACATTGTACGGATTAACCAAGTTGAAGTATGAACTTCATTGTCTCTAACCTAAAGTATTATTTAAGTGATATTATAAACATGAAATATTATTGGATTTATTAGTAATATCACAGATAAAATTACACCCCAGTTCTCACTATTTGAGCAGTGTGGCAACATGGTGATATTCTTTAGACAAAATACCCACTGTCCAGATATCTACTGTATTCGCATTCACTGCAAAAAAAAGAAAGAAAGTATTTTACTTAATAAGTGTTCTTTCTGGGTGATACTCTTATGAATGACCTTGTTTGTACGAATTTATAGGTTCATCTGGTTTCATAGATGTGATATATTTTAATTAGTGTAATATTTGTAAACAGTTTATTACAATACTGTACTAATATTAAATTTTCTTTTTAGAATAAAAATATATTTACAGTAGGCCTACATAGTTTACATTTTACTATAGGAACATTTTATCTATTCATCATTATAGTTTTTAAAATTACATAGAAGGTACATAGGACAAGTACAAATTAAATTACAATCACAATACTTGTCACTTCAGTCTACTACGCAATATTGTCCCAGTGAATGTGCAATACATTTCATTCAGCATTTACTACGACGAAAACAATAGTTCAATGGTTGACATTTTATCAACACAATGAAATACATAAATAAACACAAAAGATTGTCATTTGGGACAGCTCCGCCCCCTTGCCACAACTAGGTTGCTTTCACCCACGACAGGTAAATGACCACAGAAGTACTTCGTGATAAACCTTATCATTAAGGTTCCTCTATTGACTGTAGACCTGATGAAGAATTAGAACAAACAGTATAGTCGTGTTTAGTAAAGAATGAGTCAAGATAGTGGATGGGTAAATACGTTGAATAGTTAATCGAGTGAAAATATAACAGTTTGACTAGAATACCGTAAGGATAATTTATTGAATTATTTTGTTTGGAAACAAAGAAGAAATGTTTTAAAAGATAAACTATTAGTACAAAAAGGTACACAACAACAACCAATGAATAATATCATAAAATTAAATTATACGGTATGCGCCAAAATAAACAGTACTGAAACTGAATCAGCTGTAGTTGCCTTCTCGATCAGCTGTGTCAACTTTTGATTGTTGCCACGTCTTCGTGATTATTATTTCATTCTTATTTGAGGTTAGTTTTTGTTGACATGGTGCTATCTACTGCAGAGAAAGTTTTGATCGTAGAGCATTATTTTGGCTCATACGGAATTGGACGTGCGGATGGGTCAAGTTTGTCACACACTGCATTACGTTTTCAGGAAAATTTTCACAAAATTATTATTGTTGTTCAAAAATTCCAATGACAGGTAGTGTTTTAATGCAGCGGAAGGGCTATTCAGGTCGCCCAACTACTGTCTGTATAAATGAAAACCACGGAAGAGTGTTGCAGCAAGTGGTACAGTCACCGAAAAGAAGCCTAAACCGAACATCTTTGAAACTGAATATAAGCAATACGTCGTTAAGAAGAATGTTTATAAACAATGGTTGTTTTCCCTACAAGATAAAAACTGGGCAACCTTTGAACTGTATAAAAAAAAAAAACAGTCAGAGTTCAGTACTGCGCTTCAATGTTAGCAACGTGCTATGAAGAAACTGAGTTTCTGAGTGATGTATGGTTTTCAGATGAATGTCATGTGCACCTTTCATAAACAAGCAGACAACACGTTTTATTGGGTTTGGACGTCTTGGCAGTGTTGTAGAGGCCACAGCATAGTAATAAGCGTGTAACCATTTGGTGCACTGTGTCAGGGAGAGGCATAATTGGTCCATACTTTATTGAAGACAATAATGAAAATCCGTAGGAAATTATACATTATAATGTAAAAAATGGCCTCTTAATGGACAGGTAACTAGTGCTTTCGCCTGGTTTAGGAGAGGTTTCGGATTCAATCCCAGTAGGGCCTTAAGTAGGCTTGACGTAACTGACACAAGCAAAGTGGGGACCTACATTAGTAGCGAATTCTGGTTGTGAAGGCTAGAATTACGGCGACGGGATTCTGTGTGTTGACTGAAAAGACCTTTCACTGACAGTTGTGTCAACGAATTATTGTTATTAATGTAAAATAACAGTATACAATGTAAAATTAAATTCATGCTGATACAATTAAAGATATGTAACTTTCTCTTGGCTCCTTCCCTTACAATGAGTTGCTTGCCGTCCTTTGTGTAGTATAGGCCTGTGTGTTGTGGTTTTATTTGATCACGTAGCTTTGACTACTCAGGCCTAGTTTTAGGCTTGAGTTCTTTTCTTAGATTATAGATTTAGTTTTAGTTTCCAACAAGGCTCCAGTCTACTAGGCTAAGTTGGTGTATTTCTCTTTTATGTTCTAGTTTCACACTAGATGAGAGTTGATTGATACTTCGAAACGTCATATAATAGTTTTCATATACACAAATGTCCGATTAAATATATTAATAATATTACTAATATTTGCTCACGCTCTTCTGTATCAGGAAATAATTACTTTACCGATGTCAAATTAAAACTCAACGGTCCGAATAAAAATATATGAGTTTTAAACTGAGTAACTGTGCAATTAAAAATCGCCAAATTTCCATTTATTTGAGGCCAACTCCAATTATTATCATACTCCTTAAGTGATTTTCATCTAAACCATTGAGTTTACATACAAAATATGTAACCCATCTTCATGGTATGATTTGAAGCTAACAAATTAGAATCTCTAGTGTTGTCATCTCTAGATACTTTTGGTAATTTCAAGAACATAATGCTCCCCCATACTAGAGCATTCTGAACTGTTCGACGGTATTGAAGCTTCACATTATCCTCAAGGTAGGAATGTGTCTGGGGTGGAGAGGAAAAGAGGGGCTCCCACACTTCGTTTGTTGCGTTTGCTTTCAGCGGTACAACCCAAATAAAAAAAATATAGACTTCAAATGCTTCTGTGTAAAAGATTACCATACTTTCGTTTCTTTTATCGGTGTAAATAATAAAAAAAAAAAGTTTACAAAATAAAACTTTTAAGAATTAACTTGTACATAAACTTTAAGTATTAAATGTAGATAAGCAGTAATTTGTTTACCTAGTTTTCTTGGAATGGGTTGTACCGCCAAGTCAGGTTAGGAAAGCCAGTAGAAGGGAGGACACGCCCATTACACCGGACACACTCCTAGTCTGAGGCTACTGTAATCGTAAGTACTTCGTAATAAGAAAAGTAATTATTAATAGGATGGAAATCTTCACGTTTCTATGAGGGATTAGGAAGTAGCCTACTACGATAGATAAACAATATTGGTAATATGGAATGTCGCCTCTCACTGGCTAATGTGCGGCTCTCAGCAGCCTGCTCGTAATCTGTTGTTTGAAATCGACCTAATGTATTATAAATGGACAGGTTTCATCTAAGCTGTGGAGTTTGGGTGCGCAGTGGGTCTAGGCGTGGTCTAAGCAGCCGTCTCAGTCTGTGTTGGGTGTTGGTACTAACAACGATGTCTGAAAGACCGCTGGACTGTAGTCGGCGCCGACTCTTTCCCCTACAATGCCTCTGTCCCCACGCGGCCTCGAACTACAAACTTGTACCTCCCTTCCAAGCGCAGCTCACAGCTCAGATGAAACCTGTCCATTTATAAATTTGCAGAAAACAGCAAATTGCGCCTATTACATCTATTATTCCAGTTTTTTTCTAGTTTTCAGGTTATACCTAATGGATTTTGTTTTGTTTTAAATCTCATTTTCTATCAAATAATCTAACGCATCTATTATTATTATCATTAGTTGCAAATTTTAAAACTGCACAAAATAAATTATTGTGAAACATTAAAGAATGAAAGGGTAATAAAATATTATACTCCCAAAACCATTTCTTTTAATAAATTGCCGTTTTGAAGTTTATAAACCGATATTCATGTGTAACAGGTTTGGCTTTTTCAATTCTATTTAAAAAGGAGTTATATATTTTACTGTGGGCTACTTGATGCATTAGGTTCAATTTTTCAATACAGTTTTGTTATAAGATGTTATGTGATATCTTCTCTTAGTTATAAATCCATTGCCTAAATCTAATAAATCCGTGAATAACTTAACTCGCATATAACTTCGACATTTTTGGTAAATTTGTATTTTTCTTTAAATATTTCCACATTGGTCGCCATTTTCTCACCGGATATTGTGTTATACAGTAAATTGAAATTATGCTGTGTTGAACACAGAATAACATCGTGCTGGAGTAGTCCAAGGTAGAGGCATTCATTATTGTATATATGTACTTAGTAATCTAGTACTAACGATTTACCTAAGCTTGAAATAGTTTCTAATGTTTTGTCTTCGATATATAAATGTTGTAGAATGCTTTGCAATATCCTGCGGATGTAGATTGTTACGACAGAAGGTCGTCTTTGTTGAGTTACGCAATTTGTATTACTATAAAGTCTCATAATAATAACAACTTGCGTAAAACAATCTACATACTGTAAATAATAACAATAATGGATAACCTAACGTAAAATTGATTTAATGTGAGGCTATACAAAATCAGCTGTTGTTAAATTGGTCGTTTCCTACATCTATAAATCCGCACATTGGATCAGATTTGACGTTTCTGGAGATCACGATTGTAGGCCTATCAGCGGTTGGTATGCGAAGAAAAATCCCCACGAGTCAAAATTAATCTAAAGAACCTATATTGTAGTGTAAATAAGAGATTTACGGTGGATCTCTTCATCAATACTACATAAACAAATGAAATTTAATTGATTTATTAAAAAATAATACTTCTTGTACGATGTGCAAAACTATACTATTACACAACAACAGGACCTAGAATAAATACAGCTTGCAACCACCTAACCTACCCTTACGGTTAATTTAGATTTATATGCGACGACAAATTTGTAAAAAATCCTCAAAGTAATTGATAGAAATCAGAAAACCATTCCTATGATTGGCTATAATCAATTACTTCAACTTAAAGTAGTGTAATACTTGTCTTGGTATATATATATATATATATATATATATTATTTATCGGAAAACGTGTATTTTGTATTAATTGTTAGTTTAGATATTTATGAACAATTTCCTCCTCATTAAATAATTATATTTATATTCGATAAGAAAGTGGTAAGCTGGCAGAAGACGGTGGCATAGTTCAGGAACTTTCTGGAACTGAGCAGCTTTAAATGGCAGTAACGCAGATATGTTTTACACCTTCAAAGTCAGTTAAATTACAGGGATAATAAAATGAAGGTACATAAAAGTATAATGAAGGGAGAGTACTTCCTTCAGTTATGTGGTTCCTCTGCTAGGAATTTGGTAAAACTTTCAACCATTCCGTGCAAACTCTCACTCCGTTCCAAACTTTAAAAGTGCAAACCTACCTTACCAATCATTCTTGGTTTTAAATGCCACAGACAGACGGAAACTCAGCATTCCAAAAATAGACTAATGTTTTCCTACATCTAAAACCACCCCAAACTATAAGGAAATTTTCGTGCTAACATAAAATATTTCCTTACAATATAATATTAAAGTAATATCCGTTTATTTGTGCAGATGTTCGAAATACTTTACTTTATCCAACGCCATCCGTTCTTGGCAGTTCGGCCATTAGACGACGAGCCTCCCAGTAGCGTGTTGCGATGTCATCGGGCATGTTCGTGAGGTTGGTGCATGTCATAAGGTGAAGGGCGTCCATTCCGGAGGACTGGAAGAGAGGACAGCAGTCATTTGGGGCCAGGCCGATTCTGTGCAGATGGGCCTGAAGGTAGATGTTCGAAATGCAGATTACTATTATAAATTCTTTATAAAATTAACGGTTTTTGAGTTATTCAACTTTAAAAACTCAAACGGCCGTCATTTTAAAAATATCAAAAGAAAGTTTTTATTTTTAATAAACTTGTGTAACGAGACATTTAAAGTGAGTATAGCAAATATAAATTTATTTAATTACACCTTTTTTTGATCCTTTTGGTGTATCTAGAATATGTATAGCGTGCTAAGGTTTTTGTGACACCCTCTATATGTAAATCAACTATATATAATTATGTTATTGATTAATGTGTATTACAAGTATTAGTATTTATTTAAGATATTTCGTTTAGGATTAATATATTCCAATGTTATTTACTTTCAAAGTAAATATATTACATAATCTTTTTGCGAGAACAAACTAAATAATTTAACATATTTCTTTAGTTGTTTTAAACTCAGATATAATACATCATCCCTTTCCAAGGTTATTTAAACAAATTATAACCTAAAATGAGTTTTATTTCTGTTTTAGGTTAGGTAAATACGATTTAATTATTTTAAAGTAACACAAATTCAAAATAATTCTTCATTTCTTGTCACAAGTTAAGACAAAAGGTTAATTGACTTTGGACATTCTGTAAATACTTGCAATCCATCATGTCCTATACTTACTATCCTTCGCTAAAGCTTTTACCTACTAATTATCTACCACTTTTAAATCCTACGTCTAGGTGTATAACAGACACTTTCCAAATTCCTCACAGTATGACCTTGCCGGAATAACTTTATAATTAGAACAAATGGTGTACAAATATTACACAAACTTTCTTCCTTCATGGAACTTTTCTTCCTTCCAAACTTTTCTCTTATGTTTGGACTACATGTCACCTCGAGGAATTGATTTTTATATGATCCCATTAGGTAAATATTTCTTTGTGTGTACGATGGGATGTATCGTGCTCATCCCAAATACATATATTATTATTGACAACACTATCTTAGTTTAATTAAATGGTAATATGTGGAAGAAAATTCAAAAATGTATATTTTCAGAGGAATTGTTAAAGGAGGTTTGAATGAAACTGTTACTGGTAGTTAGACTATTTTATTTGCTAGATTACCCTACTTTTTTAGCGGCAGAATTGAAAAATCTTCAATTTCCAAGGTGGTCTCAAAACTTTACAATACTTACCAAATAACCAATTTATTCAAAATAAAGAGGTAGTTCCAATAGCATTTTTTTTAAATCCGAGAAAATTGTCGTGTGAATTTGTAAAAAGGAGGTGAATTCATTGAAACATGGTTTTGCCGAATACAAGAAAACATCCATGCATGGACTTTTTAAAACCTGGTAGTGGGTCTTGACAAATTTTGAAAATATGAAAATTATTACCAAGAGAGTATAGGTATATAGGGAATAAGGGAAAATGGATAATAAACCTATACAGATGTTCAGTACGGGTTTATTAAAGAGAAGGGTATTTCATATGCTTTATTTCACCTTACCTCGAATTTAATGAAGCACTTAAATTCAAATATACCTAGTTTGATAATTTTTCTTGGTTTATTGCCTTTGATTCTGTTGATAATAATAAGCTTTTACAGAACCTTAAACTGATTGGTGTTCATAATAAAGTATATGGTTGTTTTCATAGTTATTAATCACATACAAAGCAGTTTATATTGCTAGTGATCTCGAAAACATTGACTATGGAGTGGTTCAAGACAGTACTTTGGTTCCTCTTCTTTTTTTAGTTAAAATTAACAATATTAATTTTAGAAAAGTATTACATTTAATGACAATGAATTGGGCAGATCATACTACTAAAAACAAAATTTGCAAATTTATTTACATATTCCGTAAAACTGACTATATACTTAATTTAGATTTGTTTATTTTGAGCATTTATTACCAGGAGAAATTATTGCATGTCTTATATGTTTATATTTAAACCTTTATTAACGATGCAGAAGGCTGTCATTAAAGCGGCTTTAAGGAAAAACCGGTACTATCCTACAAATAGCTAATACAATGATAGCCATCTATTAACATTAAGACAATGGGAGAAACACTATGTGAGAAAGCTTTTCTTATTTATTTATAATCACAATCATATTTCATGACATACCAAAGCTGTTAAACATAATTTAACGTATTGTGTGTTTGTGTATGTTATATATTCTGTATTTGAATTTTCAGGTCTTTGAGAACATGTATTGAGCCAATTCAATTGGGTCCTTGTAAAATCATTGTATTTAATACATTTTTTTAAGTACTGTACTACAGTAGATAAATTTAGAAAATTTATGATGATTATACAAACTTTCTGCATACATTCAGGCAAAACATTTTCTCATGAACAGGATTATGTGTGGATAATTTAGCTATTGTATCAATGCAAATATATATTTAAAATGCTTTTATAAAGAAAAAAATAGATTGATTTAAAAAATATGTCATTCTTCACTTTAGAGTATAATTTGTACTTGGTCTGAAACGAAAAGATATATATTTTTTTCTAAATAAAATAATAAATCTTTAGTTCAACAACCTGTTGTAGAACTAGCCTTGCTAAACGTCTTTTCATCTGGTATAATTCTGGCATTCCTGCCACTATTCACTTATCGTAGATTCCCACTTTTCCCACAACGAAGAAAGACTACCTCCACGTTAATGACAAATTATTATTAAATTTGAGGTTATGTTTATCATTCCTCAAAATGAAAGCGAAAAAGTGTCTACACGGCAATCTTATTTATTATTAAATACAGGATTTATTTGTAAAATTAAGTTCATCATTATTTTAATCCGATTTCACAAATGTTATTTTAAACATCTTAAGACGTAGATTTATTTGAAAATGAAAACATTCCAGAATAAATTTTTCGAGAAACATGTGTTAAAATCAGTTTGGAATATGTAGAAAATTGTATAAAATGACTGTCCTAATGTTAAAAAAAAGCTTTTTTAATGTAAAAAATAGAAACAAAAGCTAATTATTACTTTTAAAGCAATGTTAAGTATGTTTGTATTTAATTTTTATCACTGCAACCTTCGTAGATCTTACTATTTTCAATACACTACTTTGGAGTTTCTAAACAAACAAAATAAAACCAAGAATAAAAACTTTATTGGGGAGGGGGTTACACTTTAATATTAGTAGTCATTCCTTTAGCAACCTACTAATCAAGAAAAGTTGAAAATCTGTTGTTTTTTTATACAGCTTTAACCATGTTAATAATTTAAATCCATCAGTTAAATTAAAGTCAGATTCAGTTTCTAGTATTATGTTACTTCAGTTTCCATTTTCTACCTCAAAACAAAACATCGAAATGCTAAAGACTGATGAGAACAAAAGAAGTCTGCCCATTTCACAAAATAAAGATCAGAAAAACCAAGGATTCAAGTCGAGATAAGGAAACAAGACGAATCAAGGTTGGAAGCTGAACGAATGCATGGAAATTAAGTAACAGAGACAAAGTACAGTAACTCATAAATGTCTTCTAGTAACTCCATAAAATCATACTATATTTTTGTCAATCAGTTCATATCTTCTAAAGTCTTCTCATCTACAGTCTAAAAAACACACCAACAAGAACAATTTCATGGAAAGCTAAGCAGATTGTATCAAAAGAAGCTGCCAACTGTGAAAGTGAAGACGTGTTTTTGTTTGACCTACCCAATGGAGCAGCAAAGTGAGAAAGTAAAACATGGAAAAAATGTAGGTAGTTCTTAGATCATAATATTAATAACTGTCCAGTTATGTAAAAATGTTCAACAACTCATTGTTGCAGTCCTCAGTAGTAGAAAGACAATAATTTGTAAGGTGAAAAGTAACCTTTTCGTCATACTGCTTAAAAATCAGCTGTTTTCAATACAGTACATGCATTGAGATACTGAAGTTGTTCTTTTTAGTCCTAGGATCTAAGAACATCAGCTGAGGTCGAGGTCATCAGCTGTTACTTCGTTTATACGAATTATTTAACGATTGTAAAGAATCTATAAAAACAACCTATTCTCTCGATTGTAAATAACAGATAAAACAGCTGTTACCATTGATTTTATAAAAAAAGTACCACTAACACAAACTAAACAGCTGTAATCGCTGCAAACTTGTGTAACTTGTCCAACCTTTTGAAGGTAAATAGGTTATAACATTTTAGTTTTTGTGAAATTGTTTTCTTATATTGTTTGCAATATAACGAAAAATATAGTTCATCACTTGGACCAAAAGAAGCTTTTCTATCCTTGCTCATTTAACCTTAATGTCGTATCGAAAAGCTTCACTTTTGGTTTTAGTGATGAAATATACTCTTTCGTAACGGCAATGAACTAACGTTTGAAAGAAATTTTATTTATGATAACGCTTTTTTGCGCAACAAAGATAACAAGTTTATGCGAATTTCCTCTTTTTAACAAAAAACAAAATGCTTTTTTTAAAGAATTTTTCTCTAGATTAAAAAGAACAATAGCTAACAAAAAACCAAAAACATAATTTCTTGGTCTAAAACAAAAACAGTAATAAGAAATTATGATAACTGTTACTGTAATAATAATATCCATTTTCCAGAAATGTAGCAAAAATGAACCTTTCCAGTGAAAGTTTCAAAATGACGACTGGTGGTTTAAATATTAGATCATTTTATATAAGTTACCATAACGCCTGATCACCAATTAAGTTTAACATCTTGTATTTGAAGTCTCTTGATTGCTATTTGTACTGTTGACTATTTAGAAAATATTTTATTTTGTCATACGTTATGGCCGACCACATGATGATGTCATTATTATAATTTGAAGAAATAAGTTAATAAAATAAGTGACTTTTCAATATCATTTTTATTTTTTTTAAATTTTGAAATCAGTCTGTTGATTTGTTTATAGCTAAATTATGTGAAAAACTTTTATAAAAATATTTGCTTTGTTAAAACTTGTAATATTTTTCTTGGATTAAAAAAAAATTATAAATAGTTTCAATTCGACTTTAAGCAAGTAATGTGTATTGACATTTATTAAAAAAAAAAAAAAAAGTATTATATAGCCTACTTTCTGTTACTAGGATATGTCAGGAAACAACCAGTAATTTATAGTTATTACTGGTGGTTTTTGTATAATGTCTAACTGGTAGTTACACAAGAATGTAACCCACCGGATGTCCCTGGCTTTCCCTAACACAGGAAGAGCTGAATAATTATATCTACTCTACTCTAATAATCTATTGCAAAATGAAAGCGTAGATTTGTTTTAGTAATAACAGTGAGTCCTATGCTTCTACATTGCGTGTTGGTATTTATTATTTACCTACAAAATACATGTGTCCTCGGAACCACTGAACCTAACCAAAAACTAACGACGCATTCCACCCCAAAACAGAAAGTGAAACTTTCTCCTGTAAAATTATGGTGCTAAAATGTCATTAGTTAGACATGAACCTATTTGCGGTAAATCTTCTTTTTCGGAGGTTCTACTAGGGAGATTGAACTGACAACTTAAAGCCAGACAAGAAATGTCACTCATTCACGCAATAAGATATGAGAATCCGTTCATTTTTATGTAGTCGTAAAACATTCAGTTTTAAATTTTAATCGATAACGAATAACTGTTCATGTTAAAATTATAATTTATTATGGTATTTGCTAACATTTGTGTATATGAAAATGAATACATGATATTTTGAGACCATGGATCTCTCGTTATATTATAAACATAGAATTATAGTCTGAATAAAACTAGAAAAGGACTGGGGGGTTGTGGTATGGCGGGGGAACGGTTTTGCCAAATCAAATTTCATTATTTTCATGAATTCTTAGTAATATGAGGAGTCTAATGATTTTTATAAAATTTCCGTTTAAATTTAATTTCAGATTATTTGTTCTATGTTCATTTCAGTGTTTAATTACTGACCTTTTACCTAAGCATATTTTGTCACTTCCGTAGAATTGGCAACATAGGACCGCTACTAAACCAATGCTCGCCTGCCATTCGTCCAGAAGGCTACGAGCCCCTCACACCATATCCATTTGTACTTCCAAAGAATCCCTTTCCAGTTTAAATCCAACTATAGAATAGTACCAATGTAGCCTAAGCCTAGTCTCATCTAAAAACGCTAAGTTTCATTCTCTCTAGTGGTGCGGTGTTGCCTTCGCTCCCTGGCCGGATCAAAATAAAACATAGTTTTTAACTTTGCACACAGTTTGGACGTTAACATGAAATTAACCAAATGACCTAAGCAAATCTGATTACACCATAATTTCCCTTGTTTAATTCTGAGTTGATGGATGAAAAAGTCCATTTTTTAATTAACACTATATTATTTTTATTGTGGTTGGAGAAAAAAATTACCGTTTTTGAACTTGTGATCTTTTTTGTTTCAACCGCAATAACAATAATAATAATAAAATAAAAATCGACTTTGACATCAACCAATAAAGATTTAAGTAAAATTATGGCTTGATCAGGTTTTTTTTTTAAGTCACTTGATTAATTTCATATTAACGTTTAAACTGTAAGTAACATTAAAAACTTCAACCCAACCATGAAGTGAAGGCGAAGGCGGCAACAACGCACAACCAAAGACAATAGAAACCAGATCTGAGTGTTCAATTATTAACTCTACACTTAACTGCGCTGTAAAATAAAAATCTATATAAAATACAGATTCAAAATACGTTTTTGATATCTATGAATTATAACAAAGCTCATAAATGAATATGAGCTACAAAGATCTACATAACGTATTAATAATCAATTTGTAGGATACCTCGAAGATGTTAAAAGAACTCAGGCGAAATTAATTGATAACAACTTTTTTTTTTATAAACCTAAAAATCTGAAATTACAGTACTCCATATGAAACACTTGCATAAACATTGTATGGCAAATTGTTAGTGATCGGACAATATGTTTATGAATTTTTAAAGTGGACACGTCTAAAAAGTTGAAAAAACGGCATTTTTTTTTGTTCCAACTGCAATAAAAATAATGTAGCATTAAAATAAAAAATCTACTCTGAAATCAATCAACACAGAATAAAACAAAGAATTGATGGTCTAATTGTATTTGTTTTAGGTCATTTATTTAATTTTATACTAACGTCGAAACTCAAGTAACAATACTTTTGCAACCGATAGTAGTAATATGTTGAAACTATATCTAAAATTAGTAATATAAGGAAGAAACTCAGGACAAAAGGTAAGCCCGAGGGCTCAAAACAACTACATTTTTTATAATCTTAGTTATCTCTAACACAATCCTAGAATATAATCTTCTTGCCATTTGTCGTTAACAAGGCTTTTTAGGAATATTTGGTGAAAATTTCTTTAAAAATGGTCCATAAAATCAACATTCGTTTGTCAAATATGAAACTCAAAGAAAATATATAAAACATAGGCCCTTAAAATAAAAAATCTAAAGTAAGAAAGAAACCCACAGCTGAAGTTTTTTTCTTGCTTCGCCTTATAAAGGAACGGAAAAACATAAAATAAAGAATAGCCCTTGGATACTCTAATATTGTCAGAGTCGGAAGAGAACAAGAGTTGGTCAAAAGAGACCTGATAGAAAAGACAAAGAGACGGATCTAAGTTAACATTACATGTAAAGTTCTTCAGGATTGCCACACCAGAATCACTATAGGTGAGTCCTCTGAAGGTTAGAGTTCTGTAAGCTTTATCACTTGATAATAAGAGTTGATTCATAGTTTCGAAACGTAGTATATTATTTTTAAACATAAATTATGGCAAATATCTAGTCTAGCCACATGATGAACAATTCATCTTATCAAATAATTCATCAATAGTTAACAATAATTGCAACGTCTTAACAAACCCTAAACCTGGGACTAACACTGTTTTATCATAGAACTGTACTTCAAGATATAATAATTATATATAAAACTTGAATTGAGAGTGACAGCGGTACGAGGGAGACAGTGTGTCTCATCCCGCACAGGATGACTCTTCACCCTATTTATAGATTCAGGGTCCGGGGCAGTAGAATTGTTGTTGTCAGGTCAGTATCTAAACATCACGTCCTGTTAAAGGTTAGTAGATCGCTCAGGGGTCTATATTCGGCAATTCAATTACCAGCAACAGAATTGCCATGATTTACAAAAAGTGCTCAAATTTGTCGATGGTAACGCCCTACGGTAAATCGAGGCCCTGAGAAGTGGACCGAAAGCATTAACTTATTAATCGGACAATAGGATATGGTCACGGTCGGCACTTCGCACCTAGCAATAGTATTTTCTCGCTTTGTTGGATTCGATAATTAGCTATCGATAGTTCAATACCGTTGTTGTAGAGGAATTTATTAACAGCATAATGGAAGGACCGTTTAACTTTAGACTTACCGGTATGGTACAACGGTTTTACAAAATGCCAGAGGATAATCTCGAATTCCTTATTTCCATCACTTTTTACATAGATTATGCTAAACACATTTTTTGTTAAACTCGCTTCGTTCGTTTACAAAACTAAGTATACTACCCATTTTGCAATGACATTCATTTTTAAAAGAGAGGATATTTGTTTTTCATTTTAACCTCCAAGTTTATTGCAAGAGGGAGTGACAAACTTGCTGTTTTGTTTGCCGATTTCGATTGATATAAATTTTTGCACTTTAGAAGTAGAAATTCCTACAGTGGAAATATCAAAAGTTTGAAGGAATTCCAGAAACCCTTTTCAAAGGCCATAATTTTAAAACTAACCTACTTTCATTTTAAATAAACCTTTTACCTACAAATAATAAAATCAAGTTTAGATGACAATTTTGACAGAAATTTAACTAAGATTTCAATTTCTACAGACAGTAAGTTACTTATTTGGAGACTTAACTTTGATGGTATGCTATTAAAAATGAAGTGTTTTAACCACAACTCTTTTATATATTGTAGATTTTTGAGTAATATTATAGTCACAATTGGTTTTCCTTCTGTCTTTGATGTATCAAACCATCAATATTAAAGAAGCTATTCTACTTAGGTAATTATTCAAATCGTATGGTTTCACTGGATTCTGAGAGAATTTTAAACTCTAAGTATAATCCAAATTTCAGATTATTTTTTTCACTTAGTGCTGGGGAATTTATTTAAGGTTTGAATGTAATATTGAAATTCAAAGACCTATCATTCAGTTAAGGCTTGCCAATAAGCAGAATATTATATTATTTATCGATATAAAAATGTTCAGTGTAAAACACTGATGAGACTTGTCGCTTGTGTAATACAAATCAACTTGAGTCATAATGTCTTTTGCATCAACAGGAAAGAGTTAACATTTTAGTGAACCTTATTGACATGGGTAATATGATGTTCAAAATGTTTAGTTATGCTGAACTAAAGAGCATAGATTATTTTTCACTTTATCTGATTTTTGTTCTTCTGCATAACTATGTGATATTTACTTCTGGTGTCAGGTTATACTCAGATTAATTATTATCTACATAAGATGTTACATTTTCACCGCCTATTTAAATATTAAAAGTCATACTATTTTAAAACTTTTTTTTCTTGGAAAATAGTTTATTTTAAACTTAATAGACCTAGCCTACTTTGTTTCTATTACATTTTGGTTTTCTGTGAAAATTATTTTATGTTCATTATGTTGTGTTATGTTTCATGGAATTCCTGTAATATGATTATTCATAAATACAATATTTAATAATATTATATGTATTGTAGAAATCAAAACCTACAAACGACGAGAATGCACGCTATTTACAGAAATAATTTACATTATGGCCACTTTTAAACTGACTAGTCCATTTTTAAAGTTGAATTCGTCCAACAGATATTAAAGATAAAACCAAAATTTGGAATATAAATTGTAGAAAACATGTTTAAGTTTCAACAGGTGTATATTTTAAAACTCTGCAAAATGTGGTGTTGATAAGGCTTATAGGTTACCGTTAACCTAAAAATAAACTATTTATTGACATTTTAAAATCGTGTCTAGATATTTACCAGTTGATTTTTCTGGTCGTTGAACTTGTCCAACGGTTCATAATTCCAACGGAGTCTACATTCCGAATTTGAGTAAAATTGCAAACTCTAGAGCGTTCACCAACATACACATACAGTATACACAGATATTCTATCTTATCTCGGCGTGTTCCTTGCAACATTTTAAGAAATAAACAGGGCAAAAACTACCGCACTAACTTTCTAATACACCTAACCCAACCTATCTACTGTTTAAATACTTAATCAAACAGTATTTGTTGCCGAAAGCGTCATTCCGGTAGTTGTCACTAAAAAGGTGAAATTAACCATTATTTAAATAAAGTCTAACTTACTTCACTTGTCAAATAAATATTATAAGATGAAATTAATTATAAATAACAGCTGTCAAGGTTGGTTGACATATTTTGGAAAATTATTCCTTAACGATTTGTCGTTGCACACTACGTCTTTTACAAACCTAACCTAACCTAACCCCTTGGCCGATTATTGTGTGTTTCATCGATTACTCGTAACCCAAACTTTGGCTACCAATACGTTTTAGGACCATGATCAAAACCGTGAGCATTATTTGATCAAAATCGTTACTCAATTTGGAAAAAAAATCATAATTTCGTGTTTTCCTCTTATAGCAGCTACGTCCAAACTTTGAGTTATGAACAAATGAAAAATGTCTCTACAGTCCGTATGAAGTAACCTGTCTCCTGACCCTTCGACTACCTGGGACAGGCCCGGGCCATTCACGTCGCCCGCAGTTGTTTACCTAATTAGTCGCCTATAAGCTTCCCCACTAGCTTAAGTAACTTTTTTACCTAAATCATAATTTCCGAAATGTTATCAAATATTTGAAAAGTACATAAAAAAATAAGATCAACGATACTAAACAAGGGCAAATTTGTAATTTCATTGTCATATTGTTACATAAAACCAACTTTATTATTACAAGATTTAAACAGACTACTTCTATATTTCTTATTACCTCTATATTGTTAGTTTTTATCAAATTTGCCCTTGTTTAGTATCGTTGATCTTATTTTTTTATGTACTTTTCAAATATTTGATAACATTTCGGAAATTATGATTTAGGTAAAAAAGTTACTTAAGCTAGTGGGGAAGCTTATAGGCGACTAATTAGGTAAACAACTGCGGGCGACGTGAATGGCCCGGGCCTGTCCCAGGTAGTCGAAGGGTCAGGAGACAGGTTACTTCATACAGACTGTAGATATGGCAACAATTAATACGTCCCCATACAAAATTTTATTACAATCTTAAAGAACTGCACAGACAACAGCTAGACATCATTTCAAAAAAAAAACTACTTTTTTTAAACTCGTCGCATAACAATCTCAGTAACACGTATGCTAGAAATTAATAAGCAATTTTTTAACCACTGTTCGGCTATTATAGATTATATAATTTTGGTTTTTGAGCGTTTTAATGGGAAAAAATATAAATAATATTTATCTTAAAACTTCAATTTATGAAATATTAACTTAACAAATTGGTTTTATTACTTGTTATTAATAAGCCAGATAAGATAAGGCCGAAATGAATTCCATTGCAATGCATACTAATGAAATGCTTCCTATATACAGGATGAGTCAAAATTGCACGGCAATTCTTAGGGAACTGATCCTTGGAGAAAAATAATGAAAAAGCTTCAATTAAAACGTAGCGTTTTTAGGCTACGACTAGCAAAATGTTTTATCCTGTTTTCTGCTCTAAGAGTGAAATCAAGCCCTAATTTAATTCATGGGACCCAAATTTTAAAACAAATTGTGTGTTTTATATGTTTTTTCTACGAAATTATATTAAATAGTCACCAGAACTGTATCTCTAGAAATTTCCAAAAAAAACTGGTTTAAAATACAACAAATTGTAGTCTAAACCCCATTTTTTACGTTAATTTTATTAAATTGCGAATAAACCAATATTACCTTTGAACAAAACTGATGGAGAATTTAATTCTGAAAAATTGATCTGAATAAAATCAATTATTTTATGCTGAACCTAATAAAGCGTGTTTTATGACTTCTATTTTGTATTTTACATCAGGACATTACTAGAGATACAGTTCTGAGACCTATTTTGTCTAATTTTCTAAATATAAAAACGTATAGAACCACCAAATTTATTCCTTAATTAGGATCCCAAGAATTACAGTATGACTTTATTTCACTCTTGGAGCAAAAATTAGGGCGAAATATTCTGCTACCTGTAACACAAAATCAAAGCGTTTTGAGATATATCGCTGGCTGAGAATACCAGTGTTCCAACTCCACTTTTCCAAGTTTTGATAAAACGTAAAAACAAAGTTTGAAACACAATATAATTGAACAGATGGTGTTGGTTGTTTTTATGGTTTTCATTGTGTATTTCAGTTTGGTAATTGAAGATCACTACCAAATTACGTATTTTTATTTCAATAAAATACATATTTATGAAACTTTGCTGGAGATGGAACAGTTGTTTCCCAACTGGTTAGGTTACAACTGTTCCATCTAGAAACATTCACAAGGTATTGATTAATGGTTTTGTATGTTATAAGTTAAGCTTCTAAGCATCAAGCTTAGCTAAAATAAAAATTAAGAAGGTAAATAAAAAAATAGTAAAATCTTTTTTATACACAGAAAGATATTTTTGACATATTATATTTATATGGGGGTCATATTTTTACTCCTAGAAACAGTTTTCTACTTATTACCGTGCAATTTTGCATCACCTGTATATAAGTGGAAATTGGTAACAAATTACGGCAACTGATAGGATCAGTATAAATTTCATTATCTCCGTTGTAGACGTTTCCATGAAAGGCATCACAATAAATACAATTTCTATCCATGAAATTCACAAAAACTAACTCATTAAGTACGATACATTATCACAAACATTTAAACAAGTCATTTCTTTTAAGCGTATAGTTCGTACAAGTATGCCGCATGTGTATGAGTCACAATTCAATGTACAACATCTGACAGAAAACATAGTTTCTAACGAGAGTGTACTTTAATAGCCAACTACTGTCTTTTCCATTTAACATTTATTAACAATGAACCCTGCTACTGCGACAGTGTCTGTACTACAACATAGGTTTAATGTAGCACCATATGTGTTCCATCATTATCAATACGGTAAAGAAAGACTCATCACTAAAGAATTTAGATAAATTTAGCCTGTGAGACATGTATCCACCGATTAAAATGAGTAATTGCGGTTCTCTCAGCTACTGCAGCGTTTTAGATGTTTTATTTCCATAATGAAGTTCTAACATATTATTTCCCACTTTCCAATGTTTATGGACGAGATTTAAAATGTGGAAAACATAAATATTTTCCTGTCTCTGTTATGTGGTGAGTCGAACAATGAACAATCCATAGGATATACATACGGTTGGGGAAAAATCGCGCATACATTGCAATATCTTAGGTTCTAGTTAGGCAACAATAGAAAGCTCTTGATTGTGGCTATCTACAGTTTGTGTCAAAACTCAGGATTCATTTACAGGATGTTGCGATAAAATACAAAACCTATTTTCCCCTCTTTTTTATATGCAAGGATATCATTGTTTTCCTCCTTGAGTTACCCCTAAAAACTCCCTTTATTTTGATGAAAACAAAATCTTTTTATTTTACTTAGATACTAAGTTATGAAGAATAGACATCCACAGGCTTATTTTAAAGTTACTTTAATATAGCACAAGAAAAACATTTATGTGACAACTCTTTGGAAAGCTGTTTGTATTTGCCATCTGATGATGTCACTAAATATTATTTATCTGCACAAAGTATTTCAAAAATAATTTGGGAAAAAAGACAATATTATTATTTTATTTTATGTTAAATACAAAATTAAAACAAAAACAAAAACAAAAACTATAAATTGTAGAAATTCTGAACAAAGTTAACCAAAGATGACTTACAAGAGTCCGTGTTTATCATGTTCAAAAAGTCCATCAAGAGTTACTTAACATTGTCCCAAACGACTATAAAATGTATGTAGGCCTACAGCAATATTTTAAATTTCGTCTCTAATTTGCTTTATTCGCTGTGGAATTTTATTCCTGATAAAATAAAAAGATTTTATTTCACCAAATAAAGGAAATTTTTAGTAGTAACTTGGAAGGGGGAACATTGATATGCTTACATATAAAAAAGAGGGAGAAAATACATTATATATTTTGTCGAAACATCTTCTATATGGAATAAAATTTGAACACAAGATCTCACAAAAATTACGTTTACTTAATCAAACGCGTTTCAACGACAAAGTCACCATCCTCAGTAATACATGAGCTACAATAACTACTTATAGTTAGTTATAATTAGAGTGTTTGTTATAGTTTAGTTATTGTAGCTCATATATCATTGAAGATGGCGACTTTGTCATTGAAACGTGTTTAATAAGTAAAAGTAATTTTTGTGAGATCTTGTGTTTGAGTTTTATTCTATCTAATAATATCTCACAAGTCAAACTCAATATTTATTTATATCTTCAATATGGAACTTGAGTTTCGACACACTCTGTAGGTAGCCCCAATAAAGAATCTACATTGATTTGTCTATCACCTTCATACACCAACTAGAAGCTAAGTAACTGCACTTTATGCAGGACTTTTACCCAACTTTGTATAGTTTATTTTTCCTCAAGCCCAAAAATGTGTTTTTTTAAATAATGATTGTCAATCTGAGCAGTATAGTCTACACAAATGTAGTAATTTGGAAAAAACCTAATTGAAATCTAACCGTCGTCTATTTGTTTTGTTTTATATTCAAATTATTCATGAAGCCTCATTTTTTTAATTTACGGATTTTCATTTTAGTTTCTAATTACGCCAAAATTTTATCGAAATCGCTTGTTAACATTTTGAAATAATACAACATTTATGACCCTTATATTTATTGTTGTAATAACTGATAACTCCCTAAACGACATCTTTTGTTTTTTGGGGAAGATGGCAACCCTTTAGAAAAATGATATATTAAAACTGTTAAGGCGAATTTTTAGAATATCTTAATTATTAGTTTGAGTCTTCCCACCTATATTGTTATCTTGATTGATATTCGATGCAAGTGTCATAAAGTTTGTCACAGTATTTAGGTATCAACCCTACATAGGATTAATAAAAAATAGCATAATGTTCGGAGTTTCGCCTCTACCTTAAACTACTCAATCCAAGATTCAGTCGAGTAAACACTACGAAGTCAGATTAAAAAATGTTTCTTTCTATAATTCCGAATAACATTTATTTCATAGACTGAGAGTTTTTGTGAGTAGATCTCCTCCTACAATTTTAACGGCCTGAAGTTGTTCAATTGCAAATTTCTAAAAGATGGAATATAAGCCAGGAAACGAAGAAGCAATGAAAGGTTTTACCATTAGCCCCATGCTAATATTTGTTGAGTAATTTATAAACATCTGTAATTAGTAACATTTGGTTGGAATTTATAAAACATCTGCAATTAAAAATATCTGGCTTTATATTAAGAATTTGTTCTTATGATTAAAAAAATAAAATAAATAACCTTTTTAAACTACACCAATAAAATATAAGCTGTTATTGACATAAACGAAAATAATTTATAGCAAACTAATCAAAAGTGTGTTTATTTGTTAAAGAAGTGTTGTGATTATTTCTTTTTGACAAAATATGGTAATTATCAGATTTTTTGATTTTGCAATTTTTTTTTTTAATGTATTTTCTTGAAGTTTTTTAAGTTTATTGAACTGCTTCTCATTATACTTTTAATAGTAACAATGCCTCAAATTAGAGGGAACAGAAACTTATACAGAAGGCGTGTTTATCACCGCAATTTCATGAGAATTATGCGTGGACTTAACAATGAGGAAACGAACATTGATTCGTATAAACTAGCACTATGTATGTCCGCCAAAGTTTACCATTTACAATTAATTGGACCAATGAATGAACGCTTCAAATTGTATGCCGCCAAAGTTTACCATTTACAATTGGACCAATGAATGAACGCTTCAAATCAATTTACAGCATTGTTTAAATTTAAAATATTTATATAAAACATAATATTCCTCGATAGACCAACGACTACTCTAATATTGTCAAACAATATGCAAATATTTTATAAAAGTCTTTACCTATTTTTCTTCTACAAGAAATAGACAGGAGAAAACAAAAGTGTCAAACAATGACTATTTTAGTTTATATTGATAAAACTAGCTATAATTTACCCATGACTATTGAAACTCTGGACAAATTTTATGATTAACTTTCTCGTTTATATTATAGTCAGCTAATATTTAAACCTAATTTGCATACTAAATTTGACATCCAACTCTAATTCCGACTAGTAAAGCTATAACTACACCCTTGAAGTACAGTCGTTAATTGATGTTTTTATTTATTTATTATAGAAATTTTTGCTTTATTTATTTATTTTGTTGGTATTATTAGTAAGTAATTATAAAAAAGAAAGAAAGAAGATGAAGAAAAAAAGTAAAAATAAAAATCGGTTATGGTTTTACTGGTTGCATATTTTAAAGCTACATCAAATGAGCTATTTGAAGGATGTTACTGATCAATATGCTAGCTCCATACGAAAAACTATTTTATTAATTTGAAAAAAAAAACGGCTGGTTTTGTTGTATCGAAGTGGTCTTCCTATTTGTAAAACCGAATCCACATATTACGTTTTAACAAAATTGGACAAAACTTGCGATCTCTAGAGCATTAACCAACACTTTTACATTATTTTTATATTACAACTACTATAAATTGTCGACAAATTAGTTCAAAGCCTATTATGGGTTTATAATTCTTTTGTTTTAAATAAGGTTAAAAGGTGTTCAGTTAAATCTACAAAAACTATACAAGCCGTCACGAGTCAAGTCCGTTGAGGAAGGAGCCAGTAAACAGCCTGATCTTGAAGAAACCAATAGGGACTGTGCGGGTTTACCAAATCGTTTACCCATTGTGACAACGCTTGGCACGAGGATTGTTCTGCAGTTACGTTCATTTAAGACGCTTGAAAAAAATCATAGCTACTGTATTTCATTTTGAATCATACTTACAATGAACTTAAATTTAACGAACAATTATAAAAAATCCCTCAGTAGCCAATTTTCTTCTTTGTAAACAAATCATCAGAAATTTCGCAACTAAATAATTAATTTTAATAGAAATCTTTCCCGCTTACAATACATTACCTGAATCAATACCGCAATGTTCCACGTGGTTAACTGGTTAACTAGGAAACCTTAGGTTTGATCGGATTGAATAAAAATAATCAACATCGATCTTACTGTTATCTACTGTAACACACAGGTCAATGTGTTGTACAACGTTTTCATGCCATGTCTTCGTACAGTACAATCTATTGAACAGCATTGGAAGAGTGACAGGGTACATGGCATCTAACGTATTGTACAACGCGCGACGTTGTATTTATATCCAAGAGGCTTTTAAATGGAAGAAGTTATAGGCCGGGACCAGGGTGACATGTCCTCCTTTTTAACGATTGTCCTCCTGTCCTCTCGGCTTTTGAAATTAGGTAAAATTTCCGGCTTTTTTCGAAAACCAGTAGTAATAATAATAAAAAGAATGACATGAAACATATGTCAGACGCTAGAATGTCACATAACTTATCATATAGTCCGAAAAAAAATCAAAAGATTAGGAAGGGGAACAAATACACAAACAGGAAGTTGTTTCACACGTATGACAATCGGTTCAATCCTTCGGGGTGAAGAAACGACCTCATATCTTACAAGACCTTCGAAAAATACTACAAGAGTTTGTTAACTAATACCATAGAAGAAGGAATTAGAATAAGAAAGTCACAGCCCATGTTAAACAGCGTGATACAAAATATCCTTAGTTTGGTTACTGGACAACAGATAGCGCTAGTAGCATCGGTACTTGTGATATAGTAACCAAGCATTTTTTACCCGATGCTACTAGCGCTTTCTGTTGTCCAGTAACCAAACTAAGGATATTTTGTATCACGCTAGAGCCTATACCTGTGACTTTCTTATTCTAATTACTTCTTCTATGCTAATACTCAACAGGATACCAGCACGATATTTTGTAGTTACGTCAAAATCTATGTCAATTCATCCTCAGCCCTGAAAAAAAGTAGGTTTAATCAAAATCTAACAATAAATATAATAATATAAGAAGCTTAAATATAAGAAAGTACAATGTTATTTAGGGATAGACTCTGTGTTAAATTGCGTACAAAACTAACCATAAAAATAGACCATATACCAATATTCATCCAGAGCCCCCGGTTGCTCCATGTCGACTCATAACGTTACTGTGTTAACCCGGCATCTTGTGTCCTTGGTTAATCGTTAGTCGATTGGTCACGACAGCTAAAACTACGGGAATGAATCCTTGGATTGTTGATCCTACATCATTAGATAAAAAAACGGTCAAGCAGGTTTAGTCCTTCAACGGGCTGTTCAACCAAGGATTTATTTTAAATTTAATTTATACCTTCAATTAAATTAAATTTTCACCTACCAACAGTTTTGTGAATATGACTAACATATGACACTTTCCAGTATCAATTCGTGTCAAAAATACCGCTGAAAGAATAGTGAATTGTTCTTAAAAGCTTAAAACATCGAAAACCATTATCAAAAAGTAATTAGATTTTCGCACCATTACAATACTCTCCTTATCATGTAATTGAATATAAATAACTTGAAGTCATTGTACCTAAGACTTCAATCTGCCAAACACATGGATGACAAGTGCATTGCCATTGAAGCGTATCAAACAGGTGCGTTCATTGTCGATGGAAATAATCGACATACAGCTGATCTGACAGGTAGAAGATTAGTTTACTTGAAGCGAAGTGGTTGTCACTTTACAATTATTAGAGCGTGCTGGTATTTCTTCCTAATTTATTCAGCTGCCTTTGTTCTTATTCTAAAACGAACGCAGGTTCAAATAAAAGAGGTTCACTTCACAATCTTCACAAATCTGTTGCAAATCAAATGAACTCATCCATTCTTGACACGGAAGTACTTAAATCATCTAGTTATCTCCAATGTAATTTCTATTTCCGCATAATCTTAACAATTACTAGACAAAACTCAAATAGCTTTCTTATTTATTTGTGGTTCTAAGATCACGGGTGGACTTTCTCCGCTGCGTCTTAAAATTGATTATTGTGAAAAAACATAACCCGATTAGAATACCTCCCAGATCTTTCCTAGACTATTTATGTGACTACGAGTACCTTGGGGAATAATCTACTTCCATCGTTCTACCAACCCCAATATGTTCAGGTGGCATCTCACTAGGTCATTACAGTCAGTACGTTACACAAGGGATTTGGTTATTAATCTTTATATTTATTAAAATCTGAACGAAATCGTAGACCGCGTTTTGATCAATTACATCTTTTATAACAGCCATATACTCGATTTGTTATTTTTAAACCATAACTCAGAAACTGAAATTTAGAAGAGATGGCAACCAATACATTTTGTTCGAGCTAAACTTGAGTAAAATTAGATCAAAATTGTCAAAACCAATTTTGATAAAATCGTAATTTTCTGGTTATTTCTTATGGGAGCTATTCCCAAATCTTTAATTAGCAAAATCATATATATAAAAAAAACGAAATATGGTAAAAATAGCCTACATACCAAATTTGATTAAAATTGGTCCACACGTTTGGACTGTAGACAACAGACAGAATTAGAATTCTAAAAACATCTGTTTTGCACTCAAAAGAGATATATCCACAAAAAACTCCTCATTGACTTTTTATCCATTAAATATGTAAAATGAAAGAGTAAAAAAAAATAGTCTAATAAACACTCAAGTAAGCCCATATCCATTTCAGTAGTTTACAGAATGAGCGTGTTAGTGGAAGTCCTAATGCATCATTTTTTTCCCCCTTCTTACATTTTAGTTGTGATTGTTGAGGAATCAATCAGTGTTGCATGGAGAGGGTCCTTCGTAATCTTTTTAAATACCTAAGAAGGAATGTTTATTCTTCCCTTAAACAAGGATATCAAGGTTTGTTTTATCATGTTCTCGTTTTACATTTACACAAATAGCCAGTAGCGATATATTGACTAAAAGGAATGTCTAGAAAGTGTGTAAAGGTTCACAGAGGACGTCCACTCAACCAGAAGATAAGATTTAAGGTTAGTACTTTCTTTTGACTTCGGGTAGAAATTTGTGATGAACAGAATCTCACTCAAACGGAAATCTTTGTCGAAAAATGGTGAAAATTCTGTAGGAATGGTTTGAAATATTGCACAAATAATGTTCTCTAATATCCACAAAATCTAAATAAACAAAAATAATTAGTTTCTGTATCTTCAAAAATAACAGTTAGAATGTTATCAGCCAAAAAAAAAAAAAAAAAAAATTGACACTTTAGAAATGTTCACTTTAAAATGACCATTATTTTAAAATCATAAACCACTTTTTATTATCACAGATAGCGATCAAATCATTGTTCTCTACTTAATACTGTCACGAAAACATTCCCACATTGACTCAACACATGTTGCCAAGTTTATGATAGCTTACCACACACCAATCACAACAGTTTATTAACTGGATTCTAACCTAATAAGTGATTTATGTTGTCATAAATACATAAATTGTATTCATACAAAATAATTTACTTTGCATGTAAGGAAACTTACGAATATAAACGTTTGTACAAAATAAAAAATTTCAGTGTATAATCTAATAACCAGTATGAATAAAAAGAAAACAACATAACAGACAATAAAACCAAATGTTTTGAATAAATAGTAAAACCCTAGGAGATTAGTGAATACATGTGAGGAAAATATAATTTTAGAATTATTTTTGTAGGAAGTTGATTCATTACTAATAATGCAGTTCATGTAGTGTACTATAGAATAAGGTAATTGAAGGAGGGGGGAACTTCGGTTCAACGGCCTAAAGGTATAAAAAAATGATTTTCGACTTGCTATTTGTTTCGTTTGTACATTGCGCCACACAAATTCAGATAGGAAGATATAATTTGAATGGGGACTTCTATGTGTTCATATATAGAAACCTTTTAAAATTCAGAAAAAAATCCGAACAAAAATTTAAATATGAATAGACAAAATCTTGAACTTATTTATGTGTGCTACAATTTAGGAAAGCAAAATGACGGCAATTACCTATTTTTGATCAAATATATTGAGAATTTCAACTACTTTAAACTCAAAATTACTTTAAAATGTGTAAATTTTCATTATTCATAATAACATCTTTCTACGATGAAAATAATGAAGTTATTGCTAAAGTTAAAATTTCTAACCCTAGCTTATATCTGTCTCGGTTAAAGACCTTGTTTAATCAATAATTGTAAATATTATTGACAAAAATTAGAAAAATAAGAAATCGCTGGACGAAAAACTTACAAAATTACTTATCTATATTTCAGGTATTTACCATTTTAAAGATACCGTTTAACCCATTGATTATACAATACAATATATGATAATTAGCTAAATATACATAAGTATAAGTTATAAATATCAGTTACAATTTTAAAATTCATAGTAAACGTGTATCCAAGTCACAAAATATTACTAACATACTAACCTTATTTTCCGTATTGTGACTTATTTTGATGTTTAAAAAAAAAATATAATAGAAAACATCAAAATAAGTCACAAGACGGACAATAAGATTAGTATTTTAGTAATCAGTTAAAATATTAAATTAATATTTTAATTTAATTCTATAAATCCACTTTTTTTAAACCCATGGAGAGAAAAATGATCTAAAAACAACTTACTAATTTTTCTGGTTTATGAATTTTTTCAAATACAATGTTTTTACTCAATTTAGAGAAACTCTAGCAAATTTATGACCATTAGTGAGGGTATACAACTTTTGGTAGTTTCTGGTTTATTTTTAGCCGGTTGTAATAAGATATTCATATGGAAATAAGATAACTAAACAGTTAACAGGAAGCATAATGAGAGTGCTTTTGTCGTTTTTTGTGGATACGCTTAATTAGGGACACCTAAATAATAATATACGCCTATGAGCCAGTTGTGTTAGACAAAATAGGCTAGTGACTTTTTATATATATAAAAAAAAAAAAAGAAGTTTTTTTTAGAAACGTTCTTAACCTCAGTATTTTTGGCTGAAAGTGTAGTTTGGGTATCTGAAAACATGAGCTTAGCCTAAGTATACGTCCACCCAGTTTTTGGGGCAACACAATTAAAAAATTTAAAGACATACCAAAAACTTGTTTCTGTCTCGTTTACTTAGACTAATGTATTTACAATGCAATTTCGAATAAAATGTCAATAGAACAAAGTTTTCTCTATAACATTTCCTGTGAAAATTGCGTTACAATCGAGTAATATTTTTGACTATTTAAATGGATGTTTTAACTTTCTTTTAACCACTTTTCTAAAAGTCAATCAAAAAAATTTTTTATATCTATTTTAATGTTTAGAAAGAAAGTTTAAGTGTAAAATAAACTTTACCCATTTAATAAATCGCTAGAAAAAATTTAAAAAACTCTCGAACCCCAACAGTTACGTATTTCATACAACTGGATGGATAAATTAATTACAAGAGTACTTTGGTCATCTTTTGGTGTTTTTCCGAAAAAATGGGTAGAAAATAAATGAAATACCCCCTAAACCAGTCAAAAAATACCTCAATTGTAACGTGACCCAATGGTAGTTTTATAAGGCTCCATTACTCTCTTGATAATTTACTCTAAAATGAGTTGGAAACTAATTAATCTACAAAATCCAGACAAAACAATTTTTGGCCAGCTTTAAAATGGCTTTGCCCCAAAAATAAGGTGGACACTGTATATGTTTACTAATTATCCCGAACTATATATTAAGCAAAAAACTGCTGTTAAATCACACTTGTGGAGAAAAACAACCTAGTACGACTAACCTTCGTAAATCTCCAAACTGACCAAAATAAGGTCTAACCTCAAGCAGTATCTAAAGAAAGAAGGAACTACCAGAAACGCTTTTCAAACTACAACCTTTTTGAAAGTTTGCAATTAATATTTTTTAAATTACAATCATAATTAATGAATAATACAAACTAGCAAACTACCTAAAATGACCAAAATCCAATTAGCATTCCGGTTACTAATCATTTATTAAATATAAAATAAAATGTTAAACAGATTGCGACCTTTGGAATAAAACACACATACTCAAACACGTAATATAAAAACTTCAAAATAATATATTATACTTTATAATTACATACACACAAAGACATATTAAACACTAACATTTAGAAACGCGTTTGATGGATAATGGTGAAAAAGGATTGTGACAGTATTGTAAGTTGAAATACTACAATTATTATTATTTTTAAACAATATAGGAAGCTAAACAAAAAAGAAGATATATATATAATGTACCTTATAACCTTCATAATTTTTCACTTTTTAACACAACTCCCTATAAATTGCGAAAGGGATAAAATTTTACTATAAAAAATATAACAGTGGTATGACAAATTAAAAGTCTAATTAAAGAAAATCAATGGCGTAACACATGTCGACCTATATATCTGTCTGAATAAATAGATGACCACCATAAAAATAGGGCTACTTTAGCTCTGTCGTTGCGGTTAAGGTCAACAACATTTGCTATATTTAAATTAGTTGCTAACGACCTTGAAACTGAATTACCACTCTACCCACTCTCATATTTGAAAATTTAAACTTACCTCCCCTTTTACGTCTCCCCCAACGTGACAAAATGGTTTAAATAATTTCAGATTATCTAGATATATGGAATGACAATTTTTAAATTACTTTAATAAGTAATGATTCAAAATTAATCCTATTGTTAGGATCGGTGAACGTTTTATAAATGAGGATGTCTTCCATCAATTGTAAAACTTTCTACATTCGAAATTATCTATTAATTAGTATACTAAGGTTTTCCATCAATAGTAAAAATGTCTACATTCCAAATTGACTATTAATTAGTACACTAAGGTTTTCCATCAATAGTAAAAATGTCTACATTCGAAATTGACAATTAATTAATACACTAAGGTTTTCCATCAATAGTAAAAATTCTACATTCGAAATTGACAATAATTAATTAATACACTAAGGTTTTCCATCAATAGTAAAAATTCTACATTCGAAATTGACAATTAATTAATACACTAAGGTTTTCCATCAATAGTAAAAATTCTACATTCGAAATTGACAATTAATTAATACACTAAGGTTTTCCATCAATAGTAAAAATGTCTACATTCGAAATTGACAATTAATTAATACACTAAGGTTTTCCATCAATAGTAAAAATGTCTACATTCGAAATTGACTATTAATTAGTACAGTAAGGTTTTCCATCAATAGTAAAAATGTCTACATTCGAAATTGACTGTTAATTAGTATACTAAGGTCAACATCCTAAACACAAACGTCGCACTAAGAATGATGAGGTCAGTTATAATAACCATTGTAAAGACAGAAAGTAAACCCGTCAGTGCATTGTGATATGCCTGCAGATAACGGCAGAAAGCTAATCTTGTTATGGTGACGTCATACTAACTTCCTTTTGTTAACATTGTGTGGCTTAACAATACAAGCAACGGAATAATCAGGGAGAATATGTGCGGTGCAAAACGTTCAGCTTTCTCTATACAGGTGTGCTCATTAAAAGGACAGACTTGAATTTTAAAAGTGCTCAAAATTAATTTGTGTACATAAACTTTCCCATATGTAGTTTATACAGGGTGGTCTAAAATCTCTGTGCACCTGATGATTACATTCCAGAACACTCAAACATTTTAAATATAAGTTTCAGGAAAATACTGAATACTAGTAGTTGTAATATAATAAGGGGCAACTGGTCGGCTATCCAGAAGCCATATTGAGCGAATTAGTGGGACAAGAAAGACGTGTGTTGTGATTTTAAAGTTGAGGTAAATTCGTACCTATAAAATGTTCAACAACGATTCAACACATAATTTCCGGAGACCAAGGTGTAGCATAAAAATGTAGTAAGGCAGTAAAACCCCGAAACCGTTTCCACATATGATGCTACCAGATCTAGAAGGCTATCAATACTGAGAAAAAAGCAGGTAGCATAAGTCACGAGGTTTTAACTTACTTCTTCTTGTGGATACAGTAAAACTCACGTATCTGATAATGAGATCTATGAGTTACCAATATATGATGAGAAGATTGGTCTTTGGGTTGGAAAATTACTAGGTACATAGTCTGGCTGATTTTTACCTGAGACGGTCAACTCCCAACGGTACTGTGACAATATTCTGAACTGATTAATTTCCTAACAGAAGATAAAATTCTAAGGTCAACTCATAAACTGATTTGTCTACGGACGTCATATTTTCTGACGGAATCATTTTAAAAAAACATTTGACCTCCAATTTTTTTGAATCTTTCTCACCCCGACTTTTTTTCTAGGGAAAAAATTCTCAGACAAATAAATGATGATTTGAAAATACTCATCATAGAACACAGTCGGAATGTGGACTGTGATATATTGAACACAATATTCGAAAATACAGTTCAACATATCCAGAAATATCCGATTACTGGCCGAGAATATTTTCAACAATGCTTGTAACTAGGTGATCACAAGTTGTTTAAATACCTGTTTCTGTACAGTATTTTTCACATAAACTTTTTGATCACTCTATACAAACTATCTTATGGAGTAGGTTTATACCTGTTTTGTTTGATTTATTTTCTCACATATATATGGGAAAGGAACGATTGGCACACATTTTTGGACCTTCTGCCCATGGCAGAATTGGCACAATCATTAGACGATGGCACAACCGCTCGACCAGGTAGACGCCATCGAACGAGGGAAACCGGGAATTTTATAATTCCCCGTCAACTCTGCACAACAGTCATTTGCCTGTAATATCACGTATTTTCAAATTTACTTAGAATTAATTTTTACTGTATATTTTATTTGTATATTTTTAAAAGTGGCTTTGTCCTTAAATAAAGGAATATGATTATAAACATGTTTAATACTGTAACGTGCATTTCAGTACGTATTAAATTTAAAAATAATAGATTGTGTCCCAAAACTTAAAAATTGCTTGATTAGGTTAGGTTAGACAAAACAATTCCAATTTTCCCGCATTCTGGCTACCTGGCTGCTACTACCTGGCCGGGCGGTTGTGCCAATCGTGCCTTACAGGTTGACCCTTCTTAATCCCCTCTAATAATTTTGCCGGTCGTGCTATTCCAAATCGGCTAAAAATGTGTGCTAATCGTTCTACGACGATTACAAAAATAAAGTAAGTAATTTAGTTAAAAGTCAAAGTTGAATTTTTCGAGGAAATGTCCGTTTTGACAGTCAAAAATTTTCCACAGTTTATCTGTCAATTATAAAGAGCTTTGTAGAACAAACGAGTAGACTGATACTGGTATAATTTGCTATCCAGACTATTTGATATAGTAGATTTTGGTCTCCAGACTTTTTTCCATTGTAAAATTTCTATTTTCTCAGTATTCAAACCACATTCTACTGAAATGTACCACTTAAGGACCCAAAGTAAACGTATTAGTTGTCATCAAAAAATTCAGATTCATAAATTATCGGTCATAAAGTGGAAATGAACATGTGCCGTCATGGATGGTAAAATTTCTTAATTTCGATGTAATTTCACGACTCAAATAAATATATCAAACTACAATAGAGAAGTGTAAATTCCAACTTAATCGCAAACTGTAAACACAAAAATAAGGGCAGTAGCCCTAATAGTCACGCTTCATTTCTGGTACACTGTTATGAAAGCTAAAGTTACAGTAACAATATGTGGCGGAAAAAATGTATTCCTAAACCTTAATTTTACTACTCCTAGATACTTCCGATTTAGCAACTAGATTTGGGTTATTATATTTCACTAAACTTACTCGAAATCTATACAGTAGATATTGCGAAATTAGTCCTTTTATATAGCACCAACCACTTTTATGTTTTTTACTAACTCCCACTTTTCTTCTTCTTTTTTGAGGTGATGACATGTAATGTAGATCCTTAAGGCTACATTTAAGAAAACGGTTGATCGATAAATATTGTCTTTTTAGTCTTAAAGCTAAGTTTTGAAGTATTCACTCCCTTCTTCCTGAGGTACTGTGTGGTCTGTAGCTCTTTGCAGAATACAGGCAGACAGGCATCATAAAAAACATTTTATTGAGCCCCAAAATTATTTTTTGTCATACTGCTGGAAAATAAAATTCCAAATGTTATACAAAATATGTTTTGTTAAGATTTTATACATAGATACTTGCAACTTTCACATGAGCTGTAATTTCTATAACCTCTCACTGGTATTTTAAATACTGTTAAGAATAACAATAAAATTGTTCTACATCACATAAACCGCGGTACCATGCATGGTCTCTATAAAATTGATTAAGTTATAAATTTTGACAAAGTTTAACTGGGAACGGTTAAACTTCAAATATCAATACTGTAAAGTGAGTATACAGTTACATAACTTCATTTTCGTCATACTGTTTCAAAAACAGCTGTTTACAATACATGCATTAAGATGCTAAAGTCCTAGATCCTAAAAAACATCAACTGATGTCGAGGTCATCAGCTGTTACTTCGTTTAAACGAATTAATTAACGATTGTAAAGCATATTTATATAAAACAACCGATACTCTCGATTGTAAATAACAGATAAAACAGCTGTTACCATCGATTTGAATGTAAATAGATTATAACTTTTTAGTATTTGTGAAATTGTTTTCTTATATTGTTTGCAGCATAACTAAAAATATAGTTCATCACTTGGACCAAAAGAAGCTTTTCGATCCTCGCTAATTTTCCGAGTTAAACAAGCTTAAACTTGAGCTTGTATCGAAAAGCTTCACTTTTGTTCCTAGTGATGTATATCAACTGCAATTTAGATGAATGCCAAATTACACAGTCTTACTTCCAACAGTTCAGTCAAACTGGGAACTTCAGCCGAATAGTGAATGCACACTTATGAAAGCTTTCTCTTCGAATTAACATTTTCTATTTTGGAAGATAATAGTTAAATTAATCATGATTATTAGTAAGTATCTTATGCAACGTGTTTCTTAAACTCATAATTTTCTTTCAAAATAGAATACCATAGTGTCTTAACTCGAATTGTTCAATCGTTGATAATAACTAGTTTACTACAGGGTTATTAGAAGCAGCTACCGTAATAATTTTACCTTCATAGAACATGTCTTCCTCGTTGAGATTAGAAAGTCTACCGGGTGTCTATGCCATCACTCTAGGATTAAATACCTTCAAAATAGATTTTTAAAGGAACTATGCTCTGAGAATACAACCTTAAAGGAAGCCTTCGTTCTATGACGTATCATTCAGCCGCCCCCGAGATTTAAAACAGTTGTCATCATTCTGTCGAGGTGTAGTCATCAAAATCCGAATCTAGGACAGGAAAGACTTTTTTACTTGTGTGATTGCTTTGGAAGTGTTAAACAGATTTATTTAAAAAAATTTATTTAAATTTTCCTTTTTAATTTTTCCTTTGATATTCGAGATTTTAATGGCATTCCACGTGACTCAAATCTCTCTCGCGTAGACGGTAGTAGACTACGTTTAGGAATTGATTTCGTAGTTTGAAGGCGCCTCCTACAGAAGAAGTGACTCAGTATCACAGGATGATCAAACTTATGGATCTAAACAAAGGTGAAGATAATGTTATAATTCTTTAATATTATAATTTAAGAAAATTTTTTACGAATGTTATTTGCTTTTTAATTATATGTTATATCATTCGAAATCCTTATAAAATTTAAAATTAAAATTTTAAAGTTTCAGAGAAATATTTACTTCAGATTCCTTAACATGAAAAATGACATTTACAAAAATTACACAAAAAAGTCCTTAAAACGTAAGGAATTAATAACAAAAAATATTTATTATTTATTAGATTGAATTTTAATGTTTACAATAAAGTAACTTTTTTCTTTTTACCAATTCCTTTACTCCTAAATTTACTCCAAATTTTATTTTTTACTGTTTGTCATTTAGCATACATATTAGATTGACCAAATTAATTTGATAAAAATCGTTAAAACCGAATTTGAGAAATAAGCTCTTTTTAACCTTACGTTGGTTTTATATATTAGGGCTACTCTATTTCCAAATATAACATTTCGAAGAGATAGTACGTTTTATCTAGGAAATTAAGGACAATTTTATTTTATGTTGTTGTTTGGTTTTTTCAGTTACCTCAAAAATGTAAATTAGATTTACTGAGAATCGATTGTTATGAAACTCGACTACCTCTTGTTGGGGGGGGGGGGGCTTTGGAGGGCGCGTAGTTTATGTCTAACTGTAGCCAAAATTAAAATTTCAAAATGACAGCACCAGTAATATTATGGAATTAATTCCCAATAAGTATCTCAATATTTCTCAGAATACATTTAACTTACAAGTCGAGTTATTTACTAGAAAAAGCTGGAAAAATGTATTTTATCTGATTATAAGAAGTGAAGATTTTAATATTTATTTACATGTAAACTATTGCAAAAAAATAAATAAACTAAAAGTGCTAAAAAGTTGGAACTTGGTATGGAACTAGACATTTACTAGTCGAAACACACCCTAAAAGGTTTTGATAGGTAATATTATTTTTAGGAGGTGCAGGGTTCTTTTTATTCTATAAAAATTTACATATATTTATTATCCGAATTTGATTAAATTTAGTCTGCCCACCCATTTTATATTACTGTTGAAATATTTGTTAGATCTTTCAAGTTTACTCATATTGTTGAAAATGTGTATTTATTATGATTGTAATTGAATTACAAATGGAATAAATGTGTCAGGAAGGCATCCAGTTACAAAAAGATATTTAAGCCCTTACTGTTACTAGCTGCAACATTCATTCATAAGTAATTGATGAATTTATAGGTGATATCACAAATTGTAAACTAATGTTGAGTAACATAAACTATGATAGCTTCCAAATTATGTATGTTACTTTGTTTTAGTCGATTTAATGTGTTTTATTCGATGTGTAGTGTTAAATAACTTGTTATTTTAACCATAGGCCTTATTTGTTAACTTAACAAACTAAAACAAAAGGATATATTTAATGTCATGAAGGCTGTATAAATATGACAATTATAACACATAATTATAGGAGAAAATATAAGAAGTACGTGAGTTTTCTAAAAACAATTATTGTTCTATAACTATAACAAGATACCAGTTATTATCGTCAAACCCATAAAATCGGTTGACTAAAGTAATTGTCCAAGGTGATCTCACATACTCTGCAAAGGTGTAGCATAAGCGGTCGTAAATTTGTTAATATTCGTTATTATTATACATCCTCCAATCCATTTCATATACATCTTTTGCTCTAGTTTGTTGTGATTTTCATACAGTAACAATAACATTAATTTGGGAGAGGGGCGAAGTGCCCAAACAGGACCTGTTCACAGCGACCCTTACGGATTTATTGTGGTAAGTGACCCGACTATAGGTAGTAAACGGTGTCCGGACAGTTCCCCACACTGACACTTCCCCACAGCTCTTGGACCCCACACACTACCTGTTTAATGACTCAGAAATAATCTCGACTGACATTTCCACACACATCTCCCCCCTCTCCTCCCCATTAAAAAAGAGAAATTTCCATAGGCTCCGCCCCATAGTAGCCTTTAAAGTACAGTGGAGTCGCGATAATTCGAAGGCGACGGGACCGGCTAAAAACTTCGAATTATCAAGGTTTTGAAGTTTATTAGGTCAGGTTAGGTTAGGTTAGGATCGAGCGCTTTCTTCACTCCAAAGGAGTATTATGTTAAGGTGCATTGTCATTGGTGAGGCTGTAACGATGATCGCTGAAGCCTATAGCCTTGGGGGTGTGGAACGGTCAGTCGAGATTATTCCGAGTCATTAAACAAGTAGCCGCGCCCAAGGGCTGTGGGGAAGTGTCAGTATTTTGGGCAGTGTGTGGAAGTGTCAGTGTGGGGAACTGTCATGTAACCTAGTAAACAACTTGGAAAAGAGCCAAATACTGGCTAGGTCCGCGCAGGTAGGGAGGGGCTGGTTTGGGTGAGAGGGCCGGAGAGGAAGGGGTATCTAGCCGCTTCCACTCCCATGTTCCTCTCTCCTAGGTATAATATAAAAATTAACGAAAATATTCGGAACTTAGAAATAAATTACTAAGTTATATAATTTATTATTTCTTTAAAATTTTATTATTTATTAGGCCTGTTTATTGTGATTGTGATTAAATACTTGAAAATTTTACTCATGAAAAAACATATGAACATAAAAGGTGTTAAAATAAGCATATTTAAACACTAAATAAAAATAGAGACTTGCACGGAAGAGCACATGAAACACCAACGCGGCGAGGCAGCGACTAATCCTTACCACGGTTTGAGTATACTCCCTCCCACCTCCCCTCTGCGCGTCCGACTAACGTCTGACCATCATCAGATGTGTTGCTGGTGAGAGGTCGTTATAACATTAAGCACACACATTAACACAAAACATATAACTTGAAGAATAGTGTCCGAAAAAATAAAAAGTCACAAGAAGGAAGTAAGTTGATATAAAACTTTAACCTGTGTTTCAAAAGTACCGCAAACTGAGTGACCAGACAATTTTCATTTTAAATTTCATCTCAATGGTTCAATAAACAGGTATTTTATTCTTGTCTTGAATAAAATAGAAGAAGAATCTGCCCTGAAGAATTATATAAAATTTGAAAGTTTCCCCAGTAAAGCAAACTGAGTAGCCACACCTATTTTTACAATTTTGAATTTTGTAATAAATACATTGTATTATTATTTTCAAATGAAATAGATCTGAACTTCCTAAGACTTTAATGTTTTAACAGAGTTAATTTTAAACGTGGTTATGTAAATGTGGTAGCTATTATGTAACAATTAAGCCCAGATATTGTAAATTGCATCAAAATCGGATACCTAGTATATATAAAAATTAACATTTTTCTTGAATCAAATGGAACCCAAACCTACTGAAAAATGAGTATCAAACAAAACCCTTTAAGATGTGTTTCGAGTAGTATATGGCTAAGCCTGTACGAAAATTCGGCGTTGTCGCTCCAGCAGTTTATTTTGTTTTAACGTGTAAAAATCCTATGGGCAGAGCTAAAATTGTCACCCTGTATATCAGAAGGATTTTGTTTTGTTTAGGCCACGCACGTGTTTGAATAAGCGTATTATTCACGATGTTTAATTTGACATGACAGCATAACCTAGAAGGACATCAACCCAGTTCTGGGTTAATTGTTCGGTCAAAGATCTTGATGTTTGTCTGTCTACACAAAGTGACAAAACTAACAAAATTTATCGGTACAGGTACCCTCCAATAAAATGATTTGTAACAATGTTAAACAAACGGACAAAACGCAAAATAATGATAAGGAGCATAAACGCGTAACTGTAAAATCATGGCAATGACGTCACAATGACGCGATCGTGTCCGCAGTGTCCTCTATTTCCGTTACAACCCGGCCTATCAGAAACAGATTAAGGTTAACATGAAAGACAGATGCTTTTTTTTGTACTTTATCTTTTGCCAGGTGTCAGATCTTGTGTTTTTATATTAGTACATAGTATAGCAATCAGGGGTTACAGTTTCCAGGAAATTGACTAAAAACACTTCTTAGAAGAAATGAAAGTTTTGAAAGCACGATGTTCTCAATTATTTAAACGTGTATACTTAATTATATTTTCAGTTTTGGCATATACATTACAAAGTAAGCTACATTAATTATACTCAGTGGAAAACTGGACGGCGATTTGGGATGGAGTCTACCTTCAGCTCACACAAACACACACACACACACACGCAACAAGATTACAACCAACCCTTAGAGAGTGATGTGTCACTATTGGTATTCACAATACATAAATACTCTGCATTAAATGATACCAAAAATGACGTATTCAACATTATCTGTTTCTTCTCGGACCCTTGTTGTTTCTGTAACAATTGTCAAATTGTATCAAAAACTTGCCCTTTTAATGCGCTTTCGTTTCATATAAGACACTATCATTTATAATTTTAAATTGTAAGAGAAAACCAGCTTGATATCGAGAAATACGTTGTTGAAATATGTTTTTTAATTAACTGTGAACTTGTATTTACGATAACGAAAATAGTTGAGGTAATTTCAAATTTGTTAATTACTTACTGAAGATCAACAAGAAAAGTGCAAAATATTCATAGCCTATTTGTAGTATTCAAATTAATATTAATATTCATATTTGTTGTAATCATTCATTTCATCACTTCAACAGTTGTCATGGAATCCAGCTTATCTGGATTGCATGACCATCCTCAGAGCTTTTTTTTTTTTTTAATTTTAGCCCAGTTTTCTCTTACAATTTAAAAGAATAAACTGCTGAAGTCTTGTATACAATGAAAGCTTATTATATAGGCAGTTGATGATATCCTATAATGTGACAATTGCTATGTACACTATAATGTGTAGGCCTACTAGAAACAATCATAATAGTATTTTGAATATTTCAGATTTTTTCCGTATAAACACTTATTTTGTTTGTTTCAAACTAAATAATTACACTAATATTATTACCATTCAAAATGAAAATAGTTGTGTATTTGACCCAAATTTTATGTATTTTCAGAAAATAATACCAAAAGTAACAATTGGTGGTAGAAAAGTTGAGAAAATTGCATTTTTCGTCGATACGTAACGTTATTTTTGAAAAACAGTAAAAATTAAATAGTTACAAATCATGTAGAACAAACACTTGAACACAAGATCTCATAAAAAATACGTTTATTTAATCAAACGTGTTTCAACGACAAAGTCGCCATCCTCTGTGATACATGAGCTACAATAACAAAACTATAACTCCATATAAAACACCATATACTCTCAAATAGCTAAGACGCTCTGAATTGAGGATTGTATCACTGAGGATTTTTTACATTGTATCACTGAGGATGGCGAATTTGTCGTTGAAACGCGTTTGATTAAATAAACGTAATTTTTGTGAGGTCTTGTGTTCGAGTTTTTGTTCAACATAATATTATCTCACAAGTCAAGCTCAATATTTATTTATAGTTACAAATCAAATTGAGAGAAATTTTTTTCAAGATTGATTTTCTAATTCGTATAGTGTGTACTTTTACTCAAAAAGTTATGACATTAAGTGTCAATCATCCTGTAAATAGGCTACCATTAAACAATACAAGAAATTCATAAAGTTTTATCTCAACATAATTACTGTTACTAATACTTCCATGATGAGTATTATTAGCGTTTTTAATTAATTGACAAATATCAAACGGGAAGTCTTTGATTCATAATTAAATAACATTTTAAAGAAAATATATATAATCCAAGAACTGTGTTGATCTGAATAGCCTAGATAGGATGTAAATTAATTTCAAGTTATTTTCGGATCTTGTTGGATAATTCCGATCTTGTATCAAAAGAAGCAGATCGCCAAATGAGCAATTATAGACCAATGTAAGTCCTTCAAGTAAAAAGGTCTCTACGGAAAAACTGTTTTAAATTATCACCGATTCGGAATTTGTCAGACTTTAATAAACAATATTGTTCAATGTATAGTAAAAACTAACTAAAATCCATGCGTTTAAATGGCACCGTGCTAAATACACTGGGAGTTTCACCACTATTAATCATATTGAAAACATTGGGTCGCCCAGTTTAATAATTATGTTTTCTAGTCTGTATTCTAGTAGAAAACAGATTTCGACTATAAAGCTTTCAACAAACGTATAATTATTTAACAATTGTTTATTGTCCTATTAACGTTAGAACGATGTTTTAATAGCACAACATCGTCCCATTGGACACACATTGCCGATTAAATATAGAACAATTGGTTTACCTAATAATATTTATATTATACAGTTAAATTTTAAATTTTTTTCTTAAAAATCACATTTGGATACCGTTGGATGCATGTGTTTAGTTCCACATAGTTATAGAAGACCTAAGCTTGCAAGAAAGAAGATATTTTAGATAAACGGTAATTATATAGCAGAGCTGCCTCACTTCAAAATCAATTTTTAAAGGTTTTATTCGTCAAATAAATGTTAGAAAAATATTTTACTATCGAAAAAAAGTGTCGGAAAGATGATTACATACGCCTAATACAATAATACAATTACACAAGTAGTTTTTTCGTGAAAAAATTAACTCTGTGTTATCTTTCATACTCATGACATTCACTTCAATAAACGTACGGAAGGTTTGGCCAGGTGGTTATATATATATATATATATATAGCAACCTGGCCAAACCTTTCGTGATATATAATAATACAGACCTACATATGCGTACACTGAAGCACATACGCAGACAATTGAACGTCAATGGAGGGAAGTGCGAGGAAATGTGCCGCGATATGGAAATTCAAAACAACATTTCCATGGCCATATAGCCGAATTTATGTTTAAAAGAAAGTACAATGAGTATAATACTCGTTTTCATGATTTATGGCGAATTAGGAGTGAAATACATTTAAATTCAATAAATTCCTCTTTTACTGAATTTGCAGCAGAATTTGACTCTGATTAAGATTTTCTTGTGTAATTATATTATGTAATCATCTTTCCGACACTTTTTTTTTCGATAATAAAATATTTTTCCAACATTTATTTGACGAATAAAACCCATAAAAATTGATTTTGAAGTGAGGCAGCTCTGCTATATAATTATCAGATAAACTATTTTAAAGGAGGTCATTGAAATTTATGAACGAAACTTGTCCAAACGACCGTAAATGCGTTTATTCCAAATATGAAGAAAATCGGACATAAGTGCGACTGGTACAGCAGTAACAAAATGTATCGGGTATTCATTCAAAAACTTGTACCAAACAAAATAACTCGAAAAGTGAATATCTGACGAAATAAAAATTTGTATATTGTCAAGAAGGGGGGGAGATATTGTGCTATTCATTTTCGAGGTCTTTCAAGGTATACTTTATTTTAATAAAAATAACAACAACTATTTAAATTACATTATTTTCTTTTTAGGAGACTCGGATATTCTTAGCAAAAAACAAACTAGGGCCTACTTTTGTCCGAAACACTTTTTTTCTGTTCACATTTTAAGATTTTATAAGGACAGCTAAACAAAATTTTAAAATATTTTTTAACTAAGATTATTTTGAATTGTAAAAGTATTTTTTCTTAAAATACATTTGAAGGACGTTAGACGTGTCATGAGAGGATTACTACACATGCACGAAGATGTTACATGGATTACGAAGAGGGATTTCCTAGATTTAACAAAACTGTATTAGTGCACCCTTTACACTTAAAAGATGCAATTTAAAACTTTTCAATTCATAAACTAAGTTTTAACACAATCGATAATTTATAAATATCAGAAAAATCAAATAACATAAACACTCGAAAGTGTACAAAACGTAAAACATTTCTAATAATATTTCTCTTGGTTAAATATTATTGTACTTATTACGTATGTGCTAACAAAAATATATAAATTTGAATAATCTACCTGTGAGCCAAACTTTAGATTTCCCATTTTTTTCTATTTAAAGCAGCTCTGAAGAATTATTGATAAGAAGTAAGAAAATTCATAAAAATCCGTCCATATATTTCGGCACTATTATAGGTATCAATTTTAACTTAAGCTATGCAGTTTGGATATCCAGGTAAAAAAGATATAGCCTAAAAACAAAACAAAAACTCATTCTAATATGAACACATATTAAAATATTTGGACACTATCACCAAAACAAGTTTTAATAATAAACATCAAAATAATGGAGTAAATAGAATTTTTACATCTCGTCACGAATTTTTAGAAATCTTATTATCCCCTTTGTATTGAGGAACCAATATTGAAATTTGATGTCGCAATCAGCCTAAGCCTTTCCAAATACAATATGGGAAAATACAATGAAACAATTTTTATTTTTATTAATAATTTTAATAAAACCTATTTTATTTGCCCAATTTAAACATGTAGGCCTATGTTGACATTTTTACCTATAATAAAGACGTCCATTATTTTTTTTTTAATGTCACCTAAAATTTTGACAGTTTTTTAAAGAAATAATTTGCTCTATTTTCCTATACATTATATACGTGTCTAATGGTTTGTTGTAATTTATTTACAAGAACCCAACACTGATAAGGCCTAATGAAAGTCCACCTAATAAATCTTTCTCCACTTTTCCTACATATAGAGTAAGAGTGAATTTATTTTATTAAAATGAATAACGATTGTAATTTAATCAATTTAGCAAGAGCTATCTAATAATTTCATCTTTTCTTTTAAATTACCTGACTGACACACACACACACACCCACACACATATATAGCCATCTTACTTGATCTTGTAAGGTAAAAATTTCGTGTACAATACTATTTTAACGCATAATTTACTTCATGGATCTTAACCTAGAAAAGTTTAAATTACTTTTTTTTTCGTGAAAAAGTTAGCTCCGCGTTGAAAACTTATTTTATTATTAAGAAATAAGGTATGTAGAACATGATTAAAACAAAATCGCACAAAAAGACAGGTAGAAATCACAGTAAACAATTACCTTGTGGGTAAAAGTTGATATTATGTTGTTGTTTTTTCCGTGAGAAGGTTAGCTCCGCGTTGAAAAATTATTTTATTATGAAAAAATAAGCTACGTAGAACATGATTGGGGAAAAAATCGCAAAAAGACAGGTATAAATTACAATAAACAATTACCCACACAAACTTTAAATGAAAAACCTTCTCAAACAACGTTGTTTGATAATTAATAAAACAAATTATTAATTAGTCTAAATAAATCACCTAACCTAAAAACAAGCTACAAATACAGCTCACCAAATAAAAACAATAAACAATTTAGAATCTTGTTTAATATAATGTGTTACATACTAAACTCACTAATAATTAATAAAGAACACTGAACCAAAACAATAAACAAATTACTAACTTGTATAAATTAATTAATTAACCTGTAAAATACACTAAAAATAAAGCTCACCTAATAACAAAAATAAAAGAATTTTGAACAAAATAAGTTAAAAATAATTTTCACGTAGTAAAAACAATAAACAAATTTTGAACTTGTCCAAATATAATGCTGAACCTTCAAAAAAGCTAAAAAATAAAGGAGGCCTAATAAAAACAATAAACGAATTTTGAGCATGTTAAAATAAAAAACATAACCTAAAAACACAAGCAAAGATTAATGCTCGTTTATAGAAACAATGAACGTATTATGAACAAAATAAAATAACTAACCTAAAAAAAACTAAAAATACAGTTCACCAAATATATAAAATATAAAAAATAAAACCCAGAAAATATTACATATTCTAAATAAAATACATAACCAACAAAGACGTTAAAAATAGAAGTTACCATATCAAAATAATAAACTGTTTATTATTAAAGTACAAAACTCACCAAATCAACACTACTATTGGTTATCCAAACAAAACACTGACACAACACACACGATAAAACTAAACCAGACTATTACCAACTCAACGATGCTACACCACTGAAGTATCGTATCACACTGAATTGTCTAGCTACGTTAAGCCTAGTATGAAATCATCACGGATGGATTTGTTCAAGGCTAACTCGGGCACTCTGCTCAGCTGTTCTTCCAAACAATGCAAATATTTGACTATCAAATTCTCCGCAGCCATTATACAAATTGCGATTATTTAATGACTCATTTCTTTCAACCATGAATAATTATACTTCTGTATTTAATGTTAAATCATAAGATACAGTTTTCTACTAATGAGCAAATAAAGGAAAACGATTTGAGCATACAAAAGACAAATGATTATAATAGTATACCGTGAAATTTCTTAACTTAAACTTTCGTTGTTCACTTAAGTTGATTTTGTTTCTTTATGAAAAGATTTATAAACCTAATTAATTTCATTTGACTTATCTAACTAAGTCAATAAAATTAATTATGCACACATTTTATTACACTCCGCACAGTAGGCCTATACGCCATTTCTAAAAAATGCCAGTTTGATAGTTATCTGTTTAAAAAAACAAACAAAAACAGTTATCTGTTTTTTTTATACCCATTCCATGATTTCCTGAGGAAATCCTTCTACTATCACACTCTTTGTGTACCCATGACAATATTTTTTTAAATGTATTTATTTTATTATACAAATTAAACTTGATTGAACAAAACAATTTTAAACAATTTAAGCTTTACATAAGACACACAAACATCATAAATATATATATATTACTTCTTTTTGTGTATATATATTATATATATACACAAAAAGAAGTAACAAGAACAATTTCTCAAATAACAATATTACACTATCTATCATAATTGATACTAACATAAAGAACATTAACTAACATAAAATATTTCTATAAATACCTCATGCGTTGTCCGCAGTCCAATAGTTGTAGGCCGAACACTGCTGTTTCGCAGAACACAGTCGGTTTCGCCAGACACGGCACTAAAACATAAACAAACACGTAACACAAACACTGAACACTGAGTCGAGCTTCTTTGTTATACATTAGGTCAAATTATCTGTGGCCACATATATAAAAACTATCCCATCTATCCTGGCACCGGTAAAAGACATGGATAGGTATTTGCAACGATGTTTGGTTTTCCTTACTAAAGGGTCAAAGTCTCCCCGTCGCGTAATCATTTGTGTTTTTATTTCAGTTTGGCTAAAATTTCCACAACTTGTATTTAAATGAATATATTGGAACAATTCCAGATTTACACAGATTACAAGTGTAACCCAAACAACATGGTTAATGACAAACTCAGTTATTCTTCCAAATCGAACTACGATACAATAGCCAAACTGAAAAATTACATAAATAGTTTTTGATTAATAAAACCGATAATTGAATTTTGAAACCTATCACTGATAACTTCATTTATAATTTTTCCCCGTCTCCTCTTGCAGAGCGTCTCTAAGAGTCCATATAATTAATTATGCTATTATATTGTACTATATATTAGGTTAGGTTAGGTTAAGTCAGGTTAGGTTAGGTTAAGTCAGGCTAGGTCAGGTTAGGTTAGGTTAAGTCAGGCTAGGTAAGGTTAGGTTAGGTTAAGTCAGGTTAGGTTAGGTTAGGTTAGGTTAAGTCAGGTTAGGTTAAGTCAGGCTAGGTCAGGTTAGGTTAGGTTAAGTCAGGTTAGGTTAGGTTAGGTTAGGTTAAGTCAAGTCAGGCTAGGTTATGTTAGGTTAGGTTAAGTCAGGCTAGGTTAGGTTAGATTAGGTTAAGTCAGGTTAGGTTAGGTTAGGTTAGGTTAAGTCAGGCTAGGTTAGGTTAGGTTAGGTTAGGCAAGTTTGGTGATCACAATTTCGACCTCCGTTCTTAAATTGATCTTAATGTTTCAGAAAACCGAAAACGAAATTTTCAACATGCAGTCCATCCGACGTCTTGTATTTAATGTTGTTGTCTGTACTAACACGATAGGAACATGAAATGTGGTTTAAGGAATTATTATAGTGTGCTCATATAAAACGCTACTGAAATTCAAAATAATTACTAATTATTTACAACGATGGTTGTGAAAATTATGATTTTAATCTCTGTTGTAATTTTTTATCCTCTAAACACAGTTTAATGTAGAAATAATCAACTTCTCTGAACTTATTTTGGATCTAAATTCTTTTTTAGTTTACTATAATTTGCAATTTTTATCCTTAGTTATCCAATAAGGTACCCTCAACATGTGCATTTCTTCACATTTTAAATTATATAGGATATTAACAATACCCTATTTAAAAAAAAAAATCCAAAGCTATCCAAATTTGATCAAAATAGGTTCACCATTTGAATAATGACGAAAAACAAACACAATATAGGAAACCATAAAAATAGATACTCCCACGACAAAAACCTCAATTGTTCAACTATGTTAAAGCCATATTACATCATAAAACAAGTTTAAAGTGGTTTTAAACTGTTACTTTAATAAGAAACCAAGATACTCATTAGAAATAATAAATCAAGTTGTGGAAATAAACTGCCCTATTTCCGTAGATGTCCACTGAGGTGAAAATAACATGGGTCTCGCACAATTAAAACATTTGGTGTATTCTGAAAGAAAGTAAAAGTTCATTCATTTCCAATGGTTATTCTAGGGTAACTGGGGATAACGAGTTATATAAAATAGTACATTTCATCACTAGAAGGAAAAGTGATGGTTTTCGGTGGGCAATCGTGTTTCGGATTAAGCACCGAAATTACAGTATCCTCAAGGTAGGATTGTTTCTGGCGTGGAGAGGGGCCCACACTTTGTTTGTTGCGTTTACTTTCAGCGGTACAACCCCAATTAAAAAAAAAATAGACCTCAAATGCTTCTGTGTAAACGCGTACCCTACTTTCGTTTCTTTTATCGGTGTAAATAAGAATAAAACATTTACAAAAGTCTGTCACGATGTTGTAACTTTAGGAATTAAATGTAGCTTAGCACTAATTTGTGTCCCTAGTTTTCTTGGAATGGGTTGTACCGTCAAGTCAGGCTAGGGAAGCAAGTTGAAGGGAGGACACGCCCCTTACTCCAGACACAATCCTAGTCTGAGGCTACTGTACATTTTTGTTACGTGTGATGAACAACGTTTTTTATAATACGGAAAATAAAATTAAAGTAAACCAAAAAAACAATAGCAAAATTTTAGGTTAGTTTTTATTTATTTCAATAACAACATAGTCAAAACATAATAACAGTAGGTGATTTATAGTGTTTTGATAGTTGAGATTGGTAAACTAGTACAACGTCGTATTTTACAATGTTTAGATTTCTGTCATTATTTTACCATTTTAAAAACCTTTCATATTTAGCTTCTTACATACCTTTAGATTTACTTGGTAATAACTCTCCCATTGCTTCTTTTGAAATACTATCAGGACTTCCATTTCACTACTTTGCATTGTACGTATTTGTTTTCATCAAGTCTATAAACATAACATGAAACAATAACAAAGTTTGAGGTTAACGCACCGAAAAAACTCCCAGCTGATTTTTTAGTGCGTTATTATAAAGTAACGGAAATCGTCAACTTTACGGATCAAAAACATCTGTTTTTCGTGCAGTATGATAACAAAATATTTATCCCACTGAACTAAGGGTTGAACAACCCTGTTAAATTATGTATAAAAACAATATGTTGACTTTAAAAAATTATTCAAATCCAATATGTAGGATTCAAGATGACAGCCGAAAATATAAATACACCATAAAACTTAGTAGAAGTTAGAAGTAATTATACACAAACTTCATTTAGTCCGAAATCGATGAGACAAAAACTGAAGAAAATAGAGGAGGGGGGGTAAGATATTTTATTTATAATAGCACACAAGTCTAATGTGTAGCTTCGTCGGTCAACAATTTTCTATATAACTAGACTAAACACTGTTTTATAATCTTAAACTTTTACACCAGCGAATACAAATTAGTAAAGACACTATGATTTTGTTGTCCCATTTTATAAATTTACTCTGTTAGCTGAAATATTGAAGGTAAACTGAATGCTATAGCAGTATCTCTCCTAGAGGCAGCAATTACAGTATAACTTAATCAGTTTTAGCATTGTTAGACATTACTCTGTAAGTCATTGGTTGCTATGGAAACGAAGTTTGTTATTGTTTATCTCGGTAACCTAACCTCAAAACCACAAACAGCTGATTAAGATTAGTTATTGCAGCAGCGATGCTATTACATTGTGTTACTTTTAACGTGGAATATCTCGACCCACATAATGAATTTGGGAAATCGAACTGTGTCATGACTTGCCTTTTGGCTTAGTCTATACAAAATTTTACTCAAACTGGTTGAGTGTGACAGTGAAAAAAAAAACAGTTATGACATGGCGCTATGATTCGTTAACATTTCCTTCCAATCAACAATGAAAGAATAGTTAATTTATTATCTATCGATAAATTGTATAAACTAATTTGTAACTTGTTAATTTTAAGCAATTTTCATTTATCAACTCCTTTAATTTTATACCCCTCCTTCTGGATCCTGAACATATCACAGTGTTTCTAAACTACATTACAAAATTTCAAATTATGGTTTGTTGGATCAAAATAAGTCAAAAGTTAGTATAAACATATATTCAACAATTCCCACGAGTTGAAATAAATTCTGCGATTCTTTAACTATCAAGTGCTATAAATTAATTTTCTATGTAAACTATACTTTTTGAGCTGCAAAACGAAACTACTTTCTGATTTCGCTATCATCAGTTTTTCTGTAATGTCCGCCACAGAATTTAAAAACGTCAAAATAAATCATTTCTAAGTTACTATTGTTCTGACACTTTATAGAATTTGATAAGCCGATTTGACTGAGATGTTACCGAATAGAGACTGCTAATATGTATCTCTTCCACTCCAGAGTGACATAAATTCAAAAAGGGGCAATTTACTACTGTATTACACAATTCAAGGGTCAATCTACAAATGAATGAGTCTTTTTAATTTTCTTCACTGCCACTTTTATTTTTTAATGCATAGGCCTACTTCTTGAAAAGTTTCCATTTTGTTTCCACAACCAGTTTATTTTTTAGCTTTGTTTTGCAGAACAAAAACACCAATTCATCGTTTTATTTAACATCTCACAGTTTTTACAAAAAGTTTTAATCTTTCTTACCTACTTTAAACATTTATTTTTGTAAAATGTTTATGTTTTCACTACTTGCGTTCATCTGTTCGGAAAATTTGTTGCCAACAAATTCACGTAAGAACTTTAAATTTGGCGTGGATGCAAAACGTTTTGGCTCAGAAAATGGTAAATAGTAGAAATCTTAATTTTACCCTCGTTCCAGATATAAATTCCAATATGTAACACTAAAAACTCTGAACGTACATATTTTATTCTATAGTGGGACAAGCTTTACGTCCCCACAGTTGAGCCACCTTACCTACCAACCTACTTATACAGAAAAATAGTATTTCATCTTTATCTTTTACCAGTTTTCATTACGTACCTCAATAAATCATGGAAGGCTATTTATCTGTGCTTACTTCTTCACATTCAAAATGTCTTCACTTAGCACTTCAAAAAGACCTATCTTCACGAAGTGCTCCCCTGTTAGTCGCGATACGAGGTTGTATCCGAAAGTCGGCTTTCTTCAAAATGAATGAATGAAAGATAGGGCCAGCACGTCTACAATTATATTAATGAAACCATACATTCTGTGATATTTCACACTAGTGTGATTATTTCTTTTTGAGAAACCCGCTCCGCTTGTTTCGTCAACAAAGACAGAAAGTAGAAATTGATTACGTGCGTGCTACTAAACATGAGCTTCGCTATGTAGTAACATAATAATAGTAAGTTATATGCGTTTCTCTAACCCACATCAATTATACTTTCCAATTTTAAAATAGAAAAATATTTCGATGGTGCGAAAATTTCATATAGCCTATCGGATTTGTGTATAGTTATCAATGTTTTTGTACCCTTAGGAGCACATTTAGACCATTTTCTCAGAGAAAGTTGTATGATGGGTACAAAAATCATGTTGAGTTTTGTGCATAAATATCCGTTTAACGTTTTCTGAACTAACGAATGTGGTTTGTATCTGACTGCCGTCTGTGCAATAGTTGCCAACCAATTTTAATGGACGATTTAATTCAATTTGGTATACGCACATTTTTTAATCATATCACAAGGCTTTTTATTTTAATTATTTATTTTTTTATTATCTCGATAACTCAAAAATTGGAGCTGTGAAAACACCAAAATTTAAAAATCCGATTTTCTCAAAAGTGGTTGTAATAATTTTTTTTTTTAATTGCTAAAATATAAATCTAAGGACCCAGTGCAAACTTATTGTTAGCCATCCCCCTAAAACCCAGTTCGGATGTTATCAGCAAAAAATCGTCTAGCTGTATTAAAGACCTAATTATCAGCTCTACCGACTTTTAGCGCAATGAAAAGATTAATGACCTAGTCAAGTGTACATAATACAAAATTATGGTGTAAAAATAATTGATGGAAAATAAAATGAATTAATAATAATAATAATAATGATATTTATTGCTCCTTATCTTTACACATACACGTATATACACAATCTTACATATAAGGGAAACAATAATAACATCCCTAGCTTAAAACCTGTTTGGGATGTATATAAAAAAAGGAAAGCACTTAAACATAACAACTTAAAATACACTCGGAATGAAAGAAAAACCCGGCAACCAACCGCACTCCTCCGAATCTTACACACTACATCAGTCTTAGCGTGAAGTTACAATAATGGCTTCCAAATTAAATACAAATACAAACTTACAAACTACCACAAGAAATTTGAATAGAAATCACACATTACATCAGTTTTATATATACATTTCCAGCTTTAACTTAAACAATCTAATAAGGAATGGAATTTGGAATAAAGCCATATATATCTATGCAAACACATACATACACCAACCACTACACATACATATATAATCACATACATGCACATATATACCCACACACATACATATATACATATACATATACATATATACATACATACACACATACATGCACACATACACATCATACATACATACATTTCTCCTCTTCAAACACAAAACAATGCAATACATTTCCAAAATTATACTTCATTGTAATGTGCTAAAGTCAGCAACACATCAACTTGGTTAATCAGAATTTCCCTAACGAACCTACAGAATCTCTTTTTATTCCTACAACCTTTAATATAATCTGGCATTGCGTTAAAAAACTTAGGAGCGAGATATGAGTAAAATTTCTTAAAAACTGTTAGATTCGGTTTAGGTATAAACACATTTAAGTAATTACGTAATTTTCCTCTTTTTGGTCCTAAATGATTTTTGCTTTCCCCACTTTTATCAAAAAAAAAAAATTCTCAAAACTTTATAAATGTATAAACTTTTAAGTGGTAAAATATTTAAAGTTCTGAATAAAGGTGCAACATGTATCATTCTGGACTTGTTTAGCATAATGCGGATGTAATGTTTTTGCAAAGAAATAACTGGCCTTAGAGTAGTGTGATATGCACCTCCCCAAACTGCAATACCATATCCCAGCTTGGAGTTTATTAAAGCAAAATAAATAGATTTCAAAAATTGAAGTTTACATACTGATTTCAATAGATAAAAGATTCTGATATATATGATTAGCTTACTCTTCAAATAATGAATGTGTACCCTCCATGTTAATCCAGAATCCAAAAACAAACCCAAATATTTAATGTCCCTTACCTGCTCAATTTCTGGGCATTTACAACCCAGAAATTTCCCAACCTTTCCGCACGCTAGATCGTGAATTGCATTATTAATGACTAGATTTCAATGGAATATTCTTAGGGCTATTTTATGTTACAAGCGAAGCAAGCTTACGGACTATTTAAATATCTTAAAATACTTTATAAACTTTCATAAAACATTGATAACGGGGTGGCCTTTAATTTCAATAGGGTTTTACGTGAGGGTTCTGTCTATTTTAATGCTGTATCGAAAAATATAGTTCATCACTAGGACCAATAAAAGTTTATCGAGCCTCGCCTGTTAAACTTGAGCTTGTATCGAAAAGCTTCACTTTTGGTCCTAGAGATGAAATACTATTATTCATTCACAAAAGAATGACTCAAAGAAAAAAAAATTAAAATGAAGCGTCATTTACAAAATTCAATCTGTAATAAGTGCTCTTCATCGCCACACTGAAGTCTGTTAAGTTGCCTAACAAATAATTAAGGCGCAGTTTTCTCTTCAATGTAAATTACGTTTTTATATTCATTGACTCATTTTAAAACGTGTTTCTAGATTCATACTAAACCAATTTTAAGACGAAATGAAATGTTATGAAATATATTGTCGCAGTTTCGTTATATTAACTTGAAAATGCTATTAATTACGAATTGTGATTTTAAAATAGTCTCTTCGTAAAATATTTGTGTACTCCGAGTTCTAAAATGACTGATGATAAATTTAATAAGATTACTATTTTTTACATTGTGACAAATGAAGCGCAGCTCAGTGAGTAACGTGTGTTCTTGCTAAAGGCAGTACTTGCATCCTTCTAAATTTACTAAAGGACATCTGTACAGCAGCGTCTGTTTAAATTATTTGCTGCTGTGAATACTGAAGTAATTTTACTGTGTTGAATGCACTTATCTTTGGAAGACTAATTTGGGATGAGCTTGAGTTTTTGTTTATGTTTGACGAAGGGAAACTTGAATAAATTAACTTGAAAATGGCGGAATAGCCGAAACGGCCGTCGTATAAACGACAGAACCAGAATATTGTAGACGGTAAGTCTTACATTTATTATTTAAATAATTGTTCTCTATTGGAGTTTTTTTACGATTTATACTAACGACTCCAGGTACTGGAACTACTGGGTAGGTGGGGTCAGTATCTCGGCAATAGTGGACATAAAAGTTGTACCTATCTATGTGAAACACCCTCCACTCGCTACGCTTGTCCTGGTGGCTCGCCTGGACAGTTTTTGGAGCTCAGGGTTAGAAATTACATTCTTAACAATAATTTCCCTATTATTCATTGTAAGGGGGGGGGAAGTTGGTATCATTATATGCAAAATTGAAATATAGTTTAGTGTGTTATAAGTTGAATAACACACGAGTAATGAATAAAAAACTGTTATAATGACCGCCAATACTGACTTTTTATTTCTATATCTGATTTTCAGTATGAGTAAACTATATCAAATTTAATCTTCCTATCTTAAAACCATTCACTGCTTACTGTATAGGGCATTGCCGTATAAAGCTAAGGTCCTGGGTTCGAATCCCAGTCTTGATTAGTATATTTTTCACTAAGCGTGGTGTAATCGAAACTTATGGACTCTTTACACCACTCAGGGATTCATTACACAGTTTAAAGGATAGGACAATTTAACATGGGGAATTAGGTAAAGAAAATTAAAGTAAAAGGAAGAATAGGTAAGAAACAAAAATGGAACTTAAGTACCGTCATTAAATCTCGATTTTAATGAAATACGATTTAAATTTAGAACGTTTTTATAGCCAAGGTCACGCTTATTTTCTAAATCCAAGATGGTGTCCGCTATTAGTTTTCAGTTGTAGTAGACTCGTATATACCAAACTGATATTTTGTGGAAATAACGACGCAGACGGATACGTTTTGTTTGGTTAGTATTTTGTGTGAGAGAATTTTTGTGCAATATATTTCACTAAACATAACGTTAATATATATATATATATATATATATATATATATATATATATATAGTACCAAATTGCAAATAGGCCTACTTTGTTGTTTGGATAGATGGGGCAGTCGAGGCCGCGTTTATGGCACAAGTTAAATAAGCTTAGACACCATTTAAATATTTTAACGTTTCATTTTCATTTTTTGACTGACAACTACCATATTGACAATTTTGATTAGTTTTTATTTGATTTTGGGGATGGATGAGTGAGAAAGTTTCATTGTTTTTACTCGGTTTATTTTTCTTAATCTAAATCAAACAAAAAACAATTGAAGTTAGATATACCATGTGTCCCCCTTCCCTATTTTTTTTTTTTATTAATGGAAATAGACAGATTTGCTTTGGGGAAAGTTTAGTCAACCAAAAGGAGGAGTTTTTGAAATATCAAAATTTTCAAACCCTTACCCCCAAAATGGGTTAGTTTGGGGGTAAGTCAAGAATTTTAAATAGCAACCCCTATTGAGTGATACCTCATTTTAAAGGTCTTTTAAAAATAAGAATAATGGCGCAAACTAGATGTCTCTAAGTTCATCCTAAACTAACTAAAAGTTCATCCTTCATCCTAAACTAACCCCCAAAAAGGAGGAGTTTTTTGAAATATCAAAATTTTCAACCCTTACCCCCAAAATGGGTTAGTTTAGGATGAAGGATGAACTTTTAGTTAGTTTAGGATGAACTTAGAGACATCTAGTTTGGGCCATTATTCTTATTTTTAAAAGACCTTTAAAATGAGGTATCACTCAATAGGGGTTGCTATTTAAAATTCTTGACTTACCCCCAAACTACCCCATTTTGGGGGTAAGGGTTGAAAATTTTGATACTTCAAAAAACTCCTCCTTTGGTTATGTAAACTTTTACCAAAGCAAATCTGTCTATTCCTGTTAATAAAAAAAATAATAGGGGGTGGGACTTTTGGGACACATAGTATACATAGAAAAAAAAATATAGACCCAAAAGATAGGTTGGTAGATTGTTGCAAATTGACAAATAGAGAAACCTCGTGAACAGTTTTACAAATTTCGTCAATTTATACAGTATAAAAAGTAACAGTTTTTTTGTAACTTGTCCTGAATATTACAAGAAGGATAGATAGCTAACCATCAGCACAATTTCTTTCCCTTGAGTATTAAAGTCACTGGTACTTAGTAAGTTTGGTCGAAATGTCTCAACTTCACTCCACTTTGTTTAATTATTTAATTTACAAATTGTAATCAGCATTGCTATTTCGTGGAATGCTCACTTGTTTCAATCTTGATCATTCGCTAAGATTTAGCAATCAAAACATTTTTATTGTGATTAGCTCATTTGTGTATTCTAAAGAACAGCACTACACAAACATTGTATTAACTTTCTCAGTCATCCTATTAACAACATGATACTTACCCAGCCCGATCATACAATGTAATATTCAAAACTTGTTTTATGTTACATTACAGGAAACGTTAAATTGTATTGATAGATTTTTTTAAAGTTTTAAAGCGAAAAACCACTGTAGTCATTATCTCCTTCATAGTATTGAGCATTTAAAAAAAACTCCAAATTACAACAACTACAAATGAAGCTAAACACAATTTATAAAATTTAAACAACAACAAAACACTAAAACTAGTTAACAAACATAAATAAACAAACACATAACATGTTACAAGTGTGTAACAACGCCCTAAAACCAGTTAACAATTACATACTATGATAAATAAAATGAACAACAATTGAAAACAAATAGTGCAGGAATGTAAAAGGGGCCCAGCAATGAGTTAACAAGGATAAAACTTAAACAAAAAATTAAATAGACGACTATACCATAGTTTTAAAATAAATTAAAAATTTAATATATTTTACTTATTTGCATTCAAAATAATAAAAAAAATAGGAATGAAAAACATTTTATATTTTGGTTTATTCCAACTTTTTTCAAAAGTAAGAATGAAAAGGGTTAAAATTTAACCAAATTCGAAAAGGTTTTTGATTTGCTTTATAATATAATTTTGATATAGTATATTTTATAATATAGTACCAAAAAAAAGGACTTTGTGATGGGAGCCAATCTAAGATTTTTAAAAATTAATTATGTCAAATCATATCACTATGTGCTAAATTTAAATTAAAATTTGAAGTATTTTTGAAAAATAATTTAGATGCTGTAACAAAATATTAATTGAAACAAATATGTATTACATATTTGCGAAAAATTCTCACATAACTTATTTTCAATGTTTCTCTTTCTCTTTTAGCTGATACTTGAAATAATCTGACATACTTTTCAAAAATAAATATATCTGAGTTTTCTTGTCATTGTAATGGAATGTCTTTTGTACATTTAAATAACTGAAATCAGTGGCAGGTGAAATGGCGCCCAGGGAAGCCTTTCTCAGTCCCCCCCTCATGGCACCAGTAAAAAAGTTCACTAGTCGCCACATTAATAAATAAATATTAAACAAAATAATGTATATACAACAATATTTTATTATATCACAATAAGAATTAGAAATGTCTTTGGTTTTAATTTCATAGCTTTATCACAAAAACTTTGGAGAGAGTGAAAAAAGAGAATGAGATTAAACGGAGAAAAGTGGTCATGCTTTACGAAAAGAGCTAATTTCTCTGTTGTTTTTAATCCGATCTTAACAAATAATGTATTATTAAAAATTACATAAAATTTACTAACTTTTTCATTTCTTGCAATTTTTTTGTAAAGTCAACGGTTTTCGTGGAATTTGGCATCACAGATTTTAAATGGCCGCCATCTTGAAACGGTTGACGATATTTTAGTATAATTTTAAACGAAGATAGGTCTTAATAAGATAAACATTTGTGCAAAATCTCAACGTTGTACCTCAAACCGTTTAGGAGTAAGGAATTGTTTTGTAAAAAACACATACAGACAGATAGACGGAAAACTAGGCACCGCAGACCCATGTTCCTATGGTGAAATGTGTTTGTCTTGACCCAAGCAATAACGCTATATACATGTGTCCAGAGAGTTATGGGACACCCTGTATATAAACTACATAAACAAAAGTGGACAGTTTTCTTGACTTTGTCAATTCAAACTGATCAATTATTCCATTAAAATTGCTTTTTTCTGTTCCTTCCTGTTTCACACTCAAAAGAGTTTCATTACACAGCCAATTTTTGCAATATGTTAAATAGTGTATGGGCACTGAAACTGGGATTTACTGTTTAATAAAATAAGGGGGTCTGTTTACTGTTGTTTGTAGATTTCAAACTCCTCTAAGTCGTTCATTATTGGTCCCTTTTTGCATTGGTGCACTACTTCGCAGTTTGATTTTAAATCTGTATATCCATGGTTGTAGGTAATCAAATGTTCAGCAAATTTGGATTTGTTGTGTTTAGGTTGGTTCGAATGAAGGGAGGTATCCTTTAAATCGTGTGTGGAAGGTATTTCCAGTTTGTACTACATATATTTTTGAATAGACTCATTAAGAAACAAGTTAAAAAACAAATAAAACATAAAATTAATACACCTAACCGCCTAAGGTAAACTATGTAACCACGAAATACACTAAGACTCTAGGACACTCAACATGTAACATATTCCGTAGACAATGTTACCACAATGCATATCACATTTTTCATAGCATCGGACAAATAATAAAAACATCAAAAACTAAAACACATGGTAAATTTGATTGTAATGGTGTTTATAAAATCAAATGCGACAATTGTCCAAATATATATATATATATATATATATATATATATAACGAACTGGTTCCTAAAATCCAGTTGGCCTAAGACAAATAAATATGTTTTAATTTGCTAAAGGATCTGTCACAACTAGCAATGGATACAGTACTGCTATGCAGTAGCGGCCGGTGGTTAAGTGCAATGGGAGGACTCTGTTTTATTTTATACACATAAGGGAAGGCATGTTATCAAAACATACACTACGGTTCAGAAAGCAGGCGTAACACAAGTGTTATTCACTCCATATTAAAAACATGTGGGGTCTACATACTACATAGCGATTATAAAGCAAAGTTTGTACAGTCTATAGCTAATAAAATACAAATTAAAATAAAATAAATGAACTATTTTGAGTTTTACTTATTACCATGTCAGGCCTAGGGAGTCCTAAATCTTTTAAGGCAATTCTATGTTCTATGTTTTTAATTCCTTGACTAATGATTAAACTTACATCATGTGTCACAACGTTTACCGTTGACATATTACCGGCAACAGTATCGGCATCTAATTTATGGTGGCTGAACTGACTGTTGTCTGCACGCGCAGCTTCGGACTCTGCCCTAGAAGCCCATTACACGCTGTGTAAATGACGTCACGTCACCCTCAGCTCTGTCTGCTGCTTGCCCCATATGACTAAATGCAATGAAACTGGGACGCTCTGGCCACCGTCCGAACTCCAGAATACATTTGTAAAATATTTTATATTGTAAAACTCCCGCTACAAATGATGGTGAAATCCATAGCGGCAATTCATAATTCATTTGTCTCCAAAGAATTAAATACATATAGGTATTTACATTATTAAAATAACATTATCATTGGGGGGACGGCGTCCGAGAGTCCTTATGAGTAAGCCGCCACTGCTGCTATGGTCACTTTATTTGGATTAACACTCTAAGGTTAGGAAGAAAGTTCTCATCTCCGTACTGGATTATAAATTCCAAAAGTAAAAAAAGAAAAAGAAACATTTTGGTATGTAATGTAATACAATAGGATTAGAAGTTAGTAAGAAAGTAAGAACTTTAAATTTGGCCCAATAGCTGATGTATGGAAGACAATTCATTTTGTCAACATTACAAAGTAATGTTTGAGATATTCTTTAATAATTAGTACTATATATTCCTTAGAAAAAACTGTAGCCTATATGTTGCGAACAAAAAATAAGTCTATAAATTGCAAAAAGAGAAAAAATTACTTTTTTTTTTACTTGACTAAAATGCCCTGGCTGGCCCACCCTAGTTACTCCACTGACTGAAATAGATATGAAAAAAAAAATTATATCCATACAAGTTAATTTGGTTAACAACTAATAAAATGAAGCCATCTTGATTGCAACTTTTAGGGAATGGAAGAATTTAAGTTTTGGACATGGTCACAATTAGGGAGGAGACAAAAGGACACGTCTTATGCGCCAGATGGGGGATTGCTAAGAGTAGAGAGTAAAAGAGCGATAACGAATCATAGTGAATCTCAGTTGTTTGACTGAAAAATATGTTGAATTAATAGTGTTATATTGTTATTATAATAGAATTTCAAAGAAACTATCAGGAGCTGAATACAAGAAGGGAAATAAAGAGACATAATGGCCGTCATCTTTGATGTTATTTGGTTGTATAACGAAAGCTTCAAGTCTTAAGTTCAATATACTAAAAGTTGACAATAAAGTGAAATTAAACAGTTAATACATAGTATCTGATTTTTTTTTTAAATGGACGTGCAGAGTGATTCTCAAATGTGACAACCACTAAGAATATTCCTTATATGATCGAAATATAATTAAGAAGTACCATGTGCAGCAGAGAATTACTAATTATAGTATTATCTCTACAGAACACAAAAGATATTATTTAAAAAAAAAGTTAAACTGACAATATTTAATCTTGTAATTGTTTAATTTAATGAAAGTATTAGTTGGTTCAGTTCTGAAAACCTTACTTAAAATTTAATTAAGGGCAAAATAAAAGAACAATTTTAAACTTAAAAATGTCAGTGCAACACCTGGTATAAGACTGGATTTATGTGGGCTAAAATGTCATGAACGATTGAAAATGGAATGAAATTATTACTTCAATTAGATAATTGACAAATAAAAATAATATAATATGGAGAAATAAATGAACATTCATTAAATGGCAACTTCACACAACAAAAATAATTGAAAATAAGGAAAGAATAACAAAAAATGTAAACAATTTAATTACAAACAAAATCTGTTGAATATATTACTTTACCATCAATTAGGTGAATTAACAATGTTTTGTGCCTTGTCTGTGTAAGGTTATCATAATTTGTGAAGAGTTTTCCACTTTATTTACATAACACATTATTTTCCATTTCTTTTGTCAATGCTGAGGCCATCCTCCCCTGTACATGATGAGCACACGACTTTCCAATTACTTCTATAATTTTTATCTATCTTAGTCAATAAACTAAATTTTTAGACTTTATTAAAATAGGTACTAACAAACTGATTTCAAATTTGTACTGAGAACTCGAAATAAGAGACCAATCCTTAATTTTTAATTAAAAGCCCTTAAATATTTCAAATAAAATATTATTATTATGTAAGACATCTACTCAGCTTTAAAATTTAAAATATTGAGTCATTTGATGGACTTTTGTTTGTTTGTAAGGTTTCCTCTAACTTTGCTATTTTTTGTTATTTGTGTGAGGCTTTGACTTTGTCAGTCACAGCCCACTGTCAGTAGGGTTTATGTGTATGTAGCAACTGAGGATGATGCAACATCGTCTTGTATTTGCATTGCACAAATAAAGTGGTTTTTGTGTTTTCAATTCATTTGGTGACACACTATATATATTCCAGTTCATGGAATACTTAAATTCCTCTTCTACTTGTCACTTAACACAGCTGGAGTGGCATCCTTAGCTTTAATAACACTATAATACTACAGAACCCTTTCAACATCTCAGAGTGAGTACAGTTATGGAAATCCCAAAATCTCTAACTGAATCTTGGGTTAGATCCCTCTCTTTCATGGATCTTCCAACTCTGATGTTATTAGAGTATTTGAGGACTAGGAATCTCTAGTTTAATGCGCTGATATATCTTGAGGGTTTTTGCAAATAAAACAAAAAAAAAAAAACAGCTGTAGTAATAGTGAGACCTTCAAGCTATTACCACCACAGCTACGAGATGAAACATAAGCGTTCACAGTGAGACCCCTCTGATTGATTGTTTGAACATAGGGTAATTGTTATATTTTCAACTTTTTATGATAATACTTGATCCTTAATACATTTATGGACAAAAATATGGAAATAAACAACAGCAAAAACTCTTACGCTTTTAGCTATATCTGAATATGTAGAAGGAAAAATGACAATACCAAATAAACAACTAGATAAATAAATGATAGATAAGGTTATAAATTCTATACTTTATTATATCCTGAACCCATACATGTTAACATAACTTTGTTGGCTCCTTGCTGCAGTTCTTCATCTTCTTCTTCTCCTCTGTAAGGTTCTAACTTAAACATAGTCCCTAAGTAAGTGCGTATGTGACGAAGGAATTCAATCCTAAATATAAACAAATTATAACGTTACAACAATCACAAATCTGAGCTATGGATGTAGATCAAGGAAGGATAACATTCACCCCCTTACAAACCAATTTAACTAGATGTTTGCGACTCTACAAACAATATTTTATATATAAAATTGATTTCAAACATTTTACCATCAATAAATTCAAACTTTAACAATTTCCACATATTTAAAAAAAAATCCCAATCTGATTCATATTTCACAAAAATAACATGAAATTGACAATTTTATAATTTCTTACAGTTAACTTCTTCATTTACTCTCTATATTTTAGCTTGTTTTACATTTGAGTCAAATTTCCTGCATTATTTATCGGTAATATACAGTATTACACTTTTTATGCAAATTAAACGGTTCTAAAATTTTCAATTAGGCCCAATAATAATTATGGAAGCTCTACAATGATGAATTCAGTAAACCACTGCAATAATGTAGCTTTTTTTGCATATTTTAAACAAAAATAACTTTTATACTGATTTAGTAAATAAATGAACAATAAAATTTAAAATGTTAAAACAATCTACTACTATTCCAAATAAATGTCTTAAATTTTCAAATAATATTGTTAAGGGGAATGACAATTATCCACATTTAATAATTTAAAAAAAATAAGATTCTATTTGTAACCTAAACTGATTTAGGTCGTAATAACGTATGATGTATATAACGTTCTGTCGCCCCATTTTTATTGCGAATTTTAGTATTTATTATTTGTTACAGTTAAAAAAGGATATTACAAATAACGTTTTATTTTGCCATTTAATATTACAACTATTTCACTTAGTATTTTGTTAGATCTGAGAATTCAGAATAGACTCCTGTGGTTCTAAGAAAACATAATAATTATTTTTATAATTAACTATTTTTACTAAAAGAGTTATCTTTCATATTTTGAGAAATGCCTAGCCAATGCTAGGTATAAGAATAGTTTTTAGGTGTTTTAAAATAGTTTGATGCTGTTATACATTTTTAAACAATGAACTATATTAAATACCATAGGTCCAAATAGGTCAAAATCCCGGTAAAGTTGCAATTCTTTACTCTTGATATTGAAAATAAGAATAGTTTTATAATTGATACTTTTTTTACAATTTCATAAATTATTAATCAACATTTAAAAAACTGAACAGAACCAAGAACCAGTTTATTAAATTTAATCAAACTTTGATTTAAAAAATAAAATAACAACTGAATTCGTTAAAAAACTAACCGACATTAAATTGATTTTAATAATCTACTTAACAGTCAAATTAGTTATTAAACTATACAGATAGATTATACACTTTTATAAATATACAAAACGAGTTTGATATTCAAACAAAAATTTTCAAAATTGTATGTTTTAACCAAATAAATTATCGAATTCAATTCAAATTTCCAATTACGTTAAAAACTTACGTGTATGGTGAAAGAGGTCCTGTAACACACTGTGATATATCTTTTTGTGTGAGTATCATAAACAAACAGTTTAGGCACTGGAAACTTGAATCTACACATCCTCCACGAGATATCTCTTCAAGGAGTCTAAACGCTGCTTCCTTGCCAATATCCTCAGGGACAGAATGTGGTGCAGGAGGAGGAGAAGATACAGCATCACTAGTTAAGAATACACCTGTCGTTGTTTCTGCATGGAGGCTTAAACCAAACCCTTTAAAGCAAATATATCTTAAAATCAGACAGTTAAACTACACACTTACAATTTTTAAAGCAATACTTTGGGTACATTTTCGGGTAATATAATATAATAAGAAACAAATGTTATTTCTTTGTCAAAAGTATCATTTCAACACAACACTTTTCATCTATTAATCTATTAATCACATAGATAGCGGTTAAAACTGATAAAACTAAGGATGTAACTAGTTGACAACAACCTTCAATTTTTTCTTTACATTTGGTGGATCAAGATATACTGTTACATATTTTATCTTTGCTATGCCAAAATGCTACCTGATAATTTTATCTTTAGATTTGGTAGGCCAATATGTTAACTGATTTATTTTGATACTGACAATATCCTACCTGACACATTTTATCTTTGGATTTGATGGGTCAACATACTTCTTCCCAACTCATTTACATTTAAATTATGTAGGCCAACATGCTACCCTGACACATTTCCTTTCGATTTGGTAGTTTAACATGCTACCTAACATATTTTCTTTAGATTTGGTAGGTTATCATGATAATTAACACTTCTTTAGATTTGGTACGCCAATATGCTCTTTGACAGATTTTTCTTTCGATTAGTCAACATGCTACCTAACATCCTTTTTATAATTAAATTTTGTAGACCAATATACTCCCCGACACATTTTTCTTTGAGATTTAGGTAGACAATATCTTACCAGATATTTTTTGTTTTTTTGATTTGGTAAGACAATATGATTCCTGACACATTTTTCTTTTGATTTAGAGGACAATATGCTACCAACTAGACTTTTTTTTGGATTTGGTGGGCCAATATGCTACCTGACACATTTTTTCTTTCGATTGAGTGTTCCAAAATGCTACCAAACACATTTTTATTCCGATTTGATAGCTCAATATGCTATCTGATACAGTTTTCTTTCGATTTAGTGGATAATGTGCTACCATACATTTTTGTTTTTAGATTTGGTAGACATGCTATCAGAAAATTGTTGTTTTTATATTTGGTAGGCCAACTTGCTACCTTATATATTTCTATTCGGATTTGGTGGGCCATCCTACTCAATTCATTTTTCTTTGGATGTTCTAAGCTCCTCGGGACATTTTTCTTTAGATTTTGTAGACCAATTCGCTTTCGAACATATTTTAAATTACAATTTGTTATATCTAATTTAAACCAGAAGGATTTTTTTTATAGTTGGATTTGTTATACCTACATATCACATATTTTTAGGATTTATTAAATCCATATGCCAATGGAGGCATTTTACATATTTTATCATTCATCTGACACGTTTGCATCTATTGTATCTATATACTACCAGATACATTTCGCATAAGTAATAAAATCAAAATGAATATTGATTCTTACAGAAATAGCTGTAAAATTAAAGTGCAATGTTTTAAACATCCTTAATATTACTTGGACAATCTTGTTCTTTGCTTCGTCACCATTTATGATAAATATCTTTACATGATTGTATCTAGTAAATAAAAACCCAAGTCATGATCTTGTTTCACTTTTTTACCTACAAATGATTTAATTTAAAAGATAATGAGCATTATTATATTGATAGTTTTAGAATACAGATGCCGATATGTGAGGAGCACACATAGAATTGTACAAAAATGAGTGAAATAGTCAATGTGTTAAAACATTATCTTATTAAAATTACCATTTTGTTATTAAAATAATTTGGCCTTATTTAAAATTGAAATTTTAATATCTAAGTCTAGATTATACTCCAATATTGCTAATTAATATTAGGGTTTAGAACACAAAATAATAATTAAGTGTGCAAAGTTGCTTTAATTAGCATCTGCTTGTAAATGGTAATGAATGATTACCTTAAATTTTACTTTGAAGAAAGGAGGAGTGCACAACTAAGAAAAAAAGCAGATACCTTCCAATTTCAAACTTTTCTAAAAACAAATAAATCAATCAAACATTATGAATGCCTGGACAGTAGCAGTTTGATTTTATTATTACTTTACATCACATGACAACTGAGACCCAGGGATCAATATCAACAAACAAGTGAAGCAAATTTGTCTCTTACACATGAGAAAACAATAATATAAAATACGCATTTCAAAAGTTAGGGCCGACTGGTTATAAAGACCGATTTGCAACACAGATTACTTTGTACATGCCTAGTAGCTTCAACTGGTCCATTAAGCATGTCCTCATAATTTCGCCAGTCCATTTTTGGATGACAGTAGGTTTAAAATGAGTGAAAATAAATAATCTCACTAATTGTGAAGTCTGATTCTAAATGCAAGAGGGCATAAAACTACTGAAATTTATTGTTAATTTTGTGAAACATATGGACAATGGAAATAGAGGCAATGGTGTAATGGATTTTAGAGAAGGCCGTTCAATGTTCACGATGAAGAGAGAAGTAGCAGGCATAACATCCAGACTGATGATCTCGCTAAGGATGTGAATACAAAGTTATATAAAATTGTCACTTTACGATTAGCGATCTTTCCATAGAATTTTCAGAAGTTTCGAAAAGAGCATTCTTCAGCATACACATTATTAAAAAAATAATTAATTGGGATATTATGAATGTATTACAAATTCTATAATATGTGATACATTCAGCCAAGGATACAACACATCTTGACTCACTCCATATAAAACAAAGGTTAACTATTCAATTTTTAGATTCTAAAGATTCTGAAAGTGTTGGGCTATACCTACTGTGCTGATGTCATATTAGTATAACACATGATGTGTAAGCAAAACTGTTGTCATATGACAGCATTTGGTTTTGATGATTAAGCATTGTGTTTAGTTCACATCTCATCTACTAGAAATGAATCAAAACAAATTAATGATTTATATCGATAACAGAGTTATTTATATCACACATTGTTCCTGGTTAGTACAGATCTTCTTGTGACACCTGTGATCTTGTGAAATTATATGTTTATTCGTTGGAAACCAAATAATCATATTCTAGTAGTAGTGAATAGATAATGATAATTTAGTTGATGATCCTGTGTTTGACTTTGATGTGGGAGTTAGGTCTATTTATTAGTAACTACTCCAGTACGTTATATAGTTTATAATATTCATTAAATTGGTATATTTTTCAAATAAAATGTTTGTGTTATTTTTTACGATGAATACAATTTCCAAAGTAGGTAAATATATTTGAGACCAACAATAATCTATTCAAACTTCATGTTTAGGTTATAAATCTTCTCTCTTGAAATGATAGCGTAGCCTGTATTTACATTTTATACAATTTTCGCTTATATACAATTTTTTTCAAATTTTTTTTGTTTCTAAAATAAATAATAATACCCTATATTTGAAATATAACAATTGATATTCATATTATTTTACTTTTGAATAAAATAATTGTCTATTTTGCCAACAATTTTTAAAATAGATAATAAATAGTCTACAATTGTTAGAGTATTTTTTTGTTAAACCTATCACTTCTTCTTTTGAAATAGCTGTTTTTTATTAGTTCAGAAGAAGAAGGTGATAGTGAAATTGATGAAGATGAATATAGATCCAGGTCTGTCTAATGTAAATAGAAGATTAAGAGTTTATAATTATTCAAATAAAGGTTGGGTCCAGACAAACACGATACCAGAGATTCTGGTGTCTATAGGTGACACAGGTATTCCAAATGGTATTGAACTAGATGCTGATTCTAAAATGAAAGACTACTTTATCACTTATTGATGATGAAGATAAAACGATGTTCTCAAATGAAGGAAGGAACAAATAAATATGCAAGAGACAGGTTGCCCAAACCCACTTTTCTTTAAAAGTGGTATATTATTGGAAAACCGTTATATTGTAAGAAATAAGTAATTTCCTAACAATAATAATGCACATTTGCAATTTCAGCTTGGCAAAAAATCACTAATCACTGGCCCAAAAATCCTGTAATCTCTTGCTACTTCTGCCGGATATTATATCATAGAATCTGGTTTTGATTATTTTAACAAATTTCCATTTGAATGATAATTTAAAAATGAAATAAAAAAGAGGGCCAGGATTTATCCACTTTTCAAGGTTAGGTGATACCTTGATTGGCAAATTTAAGACTTCTTATATTCCCAATAAGAATTTGGCAGTTGACGTAGTAATGTGTCCTTATCATGGAAGAGTCTCATTCAAAATTTATGACAAAAAACCCAAATAAATTTGGAATGAAACTATTCCTTTTATCGGAAGCAGAAAGTGGCCATGTCAACAATTTCGAACTTTACCAGGGAAAGGTATAAGACAACTCAGCTCATTAGCAGGAAAAGTGTATGCTTTATTTACTGACCGGTGGTACACAAGATTCAAATTAGCATCAGAGTTGGAAAAGCTAATGACTGGCCTCGTAGGTCTCGTAAATAAATTTTTAAAAAAATTGGAATTGTCACTGAACTTCTGAGTCACATATTCAGTAAAAAAATAAAAAAATAAATAATACACCAATTGATCCTTAAACAATATGCTTTATTTTTAAACTACTATGCAATGGTTGAATTAAAGAGTATATTGGTCAAAAAGAAAATGATTTTAAAACCACGTTCAAAGAATATTTACCACATATTCAAAATTAGTTCCACATATGCCGAATACCTGATAAAACAAGACCATAAATACTTTACCATAAAGACAAATTTAGACATTTTACATACACTATATAAAGGTAGAACTGTGGATATATTGGAGGAATAACAAATTTACAAACAAAACCAACCCATATAGTTTATTTAAATGATAAACTAAATTTTGCATCTAACTGTCTATACGGTAATGTAACTATTATAGACAACAATAGCAAAAACTAACAAGACCCAACAAGTTAGTTTAAGCCATGTGTAATAGTCAGTAAATAGTTGGCTACGTAAGTATAGCATATGGCCACAACTCTTAAAACATTTTTACAACAGAATTTGACATGTACCAATTATATTTATTAATTATGTTTATTTGTTTTTATGCAATGAATATTCATGTTCAGTGCATCTAATTGTGTTTGTCATCTGATGATGGTAAAAGATATACTGAAACAGCAGTTATATGAGAATTAAAGAACCTCCTAAAAAGTGATTGCTTGACGTTAAGTTTAATATTCATCAAAATGATTTATTTTTAAAACAGAGTTAAAATAAATAATATTTCAAACACTCAGCTCTGAAAGTTAAATATTCATCTTCCCTGTTCTGATTATTACCTGGAGATTTGCCTGATTGTTGTCCTTTGAGATGGTCTACAGAAAGATATACATCTGGAAGAAATTGAAGTAATACACCTTTCGCAGCATCAACAATACGGTTAGCAAGTGCTGGGGAAACTCTTAGTGCAAACACTATCCCTCGTATTCTTTTCACTTTCCCTGTATCTTTTACCTGTAAACCAAATTTTTTTAAATACAATCATATATAATATTTAACAGATAATCTAGCTTATAGGGTAATCCTTAAAAACAAGAAAATGTTTCATTACAAGTAGGATTTTATCTAAATACTATCAATATTTAAAAAAAAAACTATTACTGAAAGTCATTTGATTTTACAACCTTTGCACTTGTTCAAAACAGATGACATTACACAGTGTTCTTCCATTGTACTTTATAAAGTGGTAGTTCAAATGGCAATCAATGAAATTCGTTGTTCATAAGTACTTGTCTATTTGTGTTATCTCAGAATAACTTTGGTAATTTCTCATCACTTCTAGTACTCACTAAAAACTAGTTTCCTTTATTTTTGGTATCTCTATCGCGTAAGACAAGGATTCAGGTATAATTTTACATGTAATAAATTAAGAAGTTCTATCGATGGTTCTGTCGAGAAGATTTGTGAAGAGTGCTAACCTTTGTACTACGAGGGGAGACCCAAAAAAACTGGGCTGACCCATAAGCTGTTTTAAGCATTACAAGAGTTTCCGCGGGCATTTTCCCCGACAGGAAACAAAATTTCACAACCACGCGTTGCTCCCGGCAGTCAGCCATTTTACGTTTTCGCCAAAACGGAAAAAGAAATTTCACAAAAAAAGTTCTCACGGACGAATTGATCAACTCACAGCGAACAAACGTCGCACACCTATGTGTAGCAATGTGACTCGAGACTCCCTCTCCGGCCGACCGGCCACGCCCACCCACCTCTCCTCACCAGCCCAATTCCCGTTACTTTTGGTTCCCCCCTCGTATACGTGAGATGTTATAAAAAGAAACATACTATTCCCATTGGGTGAGATATCTAGACAATAATAAGTGATAGAACCTTCTATAGGAATTTATTTCTATCTATACCTTGAGAGATATTTTTCAAAAGCAATATTAATAGATATTATAACCTATTGTCGTTAGGCAAGATATCTAGACAATAATATGTGACAGTGCTTTCTATCAGAATTTACGCAGAAACATTTCAATTATTTCCCAAAGAAATTGATCACAATTTATCTGAAGTTTTCTTGTTACAGTAAACCGCTGATACTTCGACTCTCGATATTTTGACAATCCATATACTTCGACACAGGAACCTGTCCAGACACGTCACAAAGCATGCTGTTTGAGAAATCTGCCATTTCCAGGGTTAAATTAACAAAAAAGTTTTGATAATGTACTCGTTTGCAAAGTTTAATACAGACTAAAAATATTAGCAGGTAAACACCGCATTAAGATAAACACATGGAGTTGATTGACAGATGTCACAATGTACATGTTCTCATTGGTCTGTACAGTATTTTTAGATGAGGCTTTATTTGTGTGAATGAAACGTTCTCAGTAATTTCCAAGAATTAAAGACAACAGTTTATTATGAACAAAACTACTTTGTACACAACCCTATGAAATGACATTCGCAACTGCAGCATTTTTCCTATGTGATATTTTAAATCTTTATAGTGTCTTAAAACTGTACTACTGAATATAATTTTATTTCAGGTAGCTACAAATAAATAAATGAAGTTTTACCTATGCATGAAAATGAGAGATAAATGTGATTTTTTGGTAATTTCATAATACTCGGATTCACATCGGTTAATACGGAAACTCGTTTAACATTCCTTTGTGTGCCGTTTCTATTTTTACAAAATGAACTTCCGACCTTTTTTTTGACTACCTAGGTTAACCCAGAACTCGGTTAGTTGGGGCTTGGAAAACACGGGCTCTACAATACTTTTACTTTAGTTTAATGTTACAGTATTAATTAAATTTGTGCAATTTTCATATAAAAATCATGTTTTAATGCTCCCTATATTATTAGTGTATGTCCAATACACTCTCTATAGTTTGACATTTTGATACTCGACACCCCCTAACTCTACAAAGTGTTGAACTATCAAAGTTTACTGTATTAATGTTCAAATTTCCAAATGCAAATTAAAAAAAAATAAAATAAATAAGAAAAATATATCAGACTAATTTCATTTGAAAGTGAAAACTTAAACTTGGTAAGCCTTGCTAGTTTCAATAGTAATAATGATTACTCGCCAATCAATGTACTGTTATTCATAGAATTTATCCTGAGAGACCTATCTGAATCTACACCTTGTTTCATGTAGTATTGGATCAACTCTTGTTCTCTTCCCACCCCTATTAAGTGTAATTCAAATCCTCAGAGACTCACTTTTGGTGAGTACAGCTATGAAAATCCTGATTGACCTATCGGATCTACACTTTTTTTTATATAGTCTTGGACCAATTCTTGTTCTTTTCCCACCAATATTAACGTATTCAAATCCTTAGGAGGTCACATGTGGTGAGTACAAACTTGGCAATCCTGAACGACCTATCTGGATTTACATCTTTTTTCATATAATCTTGGACCAACCCTTGTTTTCTTTTCACCCCTATTAACGTATTCAAATCCTGAGGAGGTCACATGTGGTGAGTACAAACTTGGCAATCCTGAACGACCTATCTGGATCTACATCTTTTTTCATATAATCTTGGACCAACCCTCAGGGCCTCACTTTAGTGAGTAAGGGTTTGACAATCCTGAGGACCTAGCTGAATCTACACATTTTTCATATAGTCTTGGGTTAGATCTCTTTATTTCATCTTTCTTATCAGATTTCTCTTAACTAGTTCTTATTCTTTTTCAACCCTAAGCTATTACATTATTCGAGGACTAGAGGTTTTTACTATATTTTTGCCGCTGATCCCTAGACTGCTATTTTTGGTCACCACACAATGCTACCATATATTGTGGGTCTTGTCAAAGAGATACAAACCCAGAATATCTATGACAACTTCCTTTTGTCAATGACATGATTGAGGTGTGAGCCCCAGTTTAGTTTTTGGTGTAAATCTACTCCTAAATGGTTAACTTCTATTCTTATTGTGATTCCATTGACCCAGATGGTTAAAGTTTGAAGGTTCTTCAACATCCGCCTTATAAATAAAATGGCCTACATCCTATTTATGTTGACTAATAAAGTAACTCATTCGCACCAATGTTCTGTAGTCCTTAGCATTTGTCCAAGTAGCTCAGAAACAGCTAATACAAAAATTGTACACAACTTGTATTACTAAATCATCTTCATAGTTCTGAACATATACACATATATTATCGAGTTTCCTAAGAAAGTTGCCAACCACAAGAATATAAAAAATAGGGGGGGGGGAGTATCTGTTACATGGGACAGTACTCCTGTGTTAGTTTAATCTCTACAGTCACCGCATGCAACCATAGCCTTAATCCATCTAGATACCCAAAGCCACCGTCAATGATCGATTGAGTTGTAGTAAAATCAAATATTACCCTCATGTGTAGAAAAACACATTTCATCCCACTTACTTACATTCAAGGGCAATTTCAATCCTGCTCAGTACAGAATCTCCCAGGAATATCGGTATGCTGAGTCTCATGGATGAGGTATTCCAACAGTTCCTCTTAAAAAACTGGCACCAGCATGCAAACCTTTTACATGTGCCTTGAAAACAGTAACGGAAATGGCGAATTCTACTCCTCATATGATGGGAAAGAAAAGCACTCGAGAGTGGAGAATAAAAAAAGAGCCATAAGAGGAAACTAGTCTATCTGTAGACCACACTATATAACTCCCAATCTTCTGGATGTTAAAATATCAGACATATTAAACTAGTCATTGTTTCAATGAAGTGAATCTTCGGCATGTCTGTTTAACATGCGTCATATTTTCTTTTACTTTTTTAATTTACGCTAACAGTATTCCATAGTGAAACTAATACACCAAAGTGAATTTGATTTATATGATTATTGATTTTGAAGAGAGGACATTTATGTATTTTTAATGAAAATAAAAGAATATTTACAAAATACACCATCGATTACAAATAAAAAATCTCAAATCTATGGTTTGACATTTGCCACTAGCTTTTACTGTTCTTTATCAAAACAATACATTAAAAAAATCACACTTAAACTTAAATAGATTATATCAGTTTTAAAGTTAACCAATTTACCATAAAATTAGAATTTTACTATAATAAATTAGTTTATACAGTTTCAAGGGTACCTAAGATTGATTAATAAATAAACTTACCAAAATAGGTTTAAGCTGTCGAATAGTAGGACAGACTAAAACAACCTCACCGCCTCCTTCAGGCTCCATTCCTCTTTTTTTCACAGTTAAGTCGAGTCCAGGATCTACAACTAAAAACCTGCGGAGAACTGGCAATGCTCCCATCTTGAAAGAATCTACAGATGGATCTGTCTGTAACAATACAAATCAGATAAGAATACAAGCAAAGTTTCTACTTCATCTTTATGGAAATTACTCTTAAAAAACCTCTATATGAATAAAGAATACATCACCTCCCTGAATGAGACTTCAAAGTAAAACATTATAAAATTAAGAGATATATTATTTATGTACCCTAATTTCATTTCAGGTTTTGTTCCCTTATTGACATAGTTACCATTTTGAAATTCATAAATAGATTAAGGGCTAACTAACTTCAAAAAGACAATAATAAATAAATTTTTCCTCCAAATGTTTTTAAAGTAGAATTAGAAAGTTGTCTGAGGAGTTATTATTGTTTAATTTCTTCAATAATTAAAACTGGTTTTATATAGTTATACTAATCTTTCTTAAAAGATGTTACTTTTAATTTTTGTGCAATTTTATAACCTAGTTAGGCCTAAGTTATATCATTTTATTTTGAACTATGGTATTCACAAATTTGCAAAAATACATTATGAACCAAGTTAATATTTCGTAAGAATATCATACCTCATTGTTTGTCACACCACGTAGTGTGATGTTTAATGCTTTCTTGCAGAAAGGAGCTAGACCAAGAACTACTTCTAAATAGTAACCAATACCACGTAACTTGCAACATTCATGTTCCAGTGTTCCACCAATCAAACTGCCTGGTGTAAAAGTTAGAGTAGTTCCAGTTTCATTTACTTCCAACCATGTCCCATTTGTTAACTTATCTATGAGTCTTAACAGGTTGACTTCATATTCTACAACAAAAGCAAGATATTTTGTATAGGTGTACATAAAAGTCAATTATGTAAAAAAGGTATAATAATACGAGACTGTTGGTTGTCAAGTTTTTAGTTTAAATTAGCTAACAATTTAAATTATATTTTATAATTTAATGTCGGTACATGATGGAATTCCATGATAATGGAAATAATGAAACAATTATTCAATTCCACAAAAGAGCTTTATTGTGACATATGTTTCGCCGTTAGTAATTTTCAAGCAACTAAATTGAAAACAAAACAAGTCTAAACCAAAAATGTGAGACAAAAGGAAAGGTTAGAGTAGAAGGGGTTGAGAAATGACAAAAGAAAGGTCAATGATCTAACCTTTCCTTTTGTCTCACATTTTTGGTTTAGACTTGTTTTGTTTTCAATTTAGTTGCTTGAAAATGCCTAACAGAGAAACATATGTCGCAAATAAAGCTCTTTTGTGGAATTGAATAATTGTTTCATTATTTTCATTAACATATATTTTAATCAGATTGGTAATTAAAAGAGAGAGAACAAAAGGTTCTGAAATGGTATTTATAGATTTGAAACAACAGGGTTAAAGTCAATAACATATAGTTTTAATAAAACATTACAGCCTATATTTAACAGTAAAATTTTACAATATGGATAAACAGATATGGTAGCAATTAATTATAACATAGTACTCTAAAGTTATGTGATGAACCAAAAAATTGGTATTTATTTACTGTAGCCTGACTGCTAATTTTCAGGTTTTTAACAATTCTTTTACTACATACAAATGTATGTATTCGTTCCTACGAATAAATAATGTTTACAATGTGAAACTCTATTTTTCCACCGAAAAATCACAATTTAAAAACTATGAAATCTATAAACATATTTATAGATTAGACATCATTATGACATTCACGTCTCATACATTACTAAAAAAATTGCAATGTTTATATCTCAGATCACAAGTGTTAGGAATTAGGATCATTTTAGTTAGGAATATAGTCCAAGTTCTTTTTAAGAAGCCAGAATGACAACAATTATTGTGACAGACCTGGAAAACTGACGAAATTGCTTACTTTGCAAGCAAGACAGATATCATTGATGCTACTATGATATATAAACCCTTGGGTGGGAGGAAACGTGGAAAATGGCCAAGATTGATCAAGAAAAGGTGCTGCAGAAATTCTTGAAGATAGTCCGACGGACTTGGCAAGTAAGAGCTAGGAGTATTGAGACTTCGGACGAGTATCCACAAGACTGCAAACAGGGTGAGCAAACTTCGTTTATTAAAAAACTTGTAATTATTTCAGAGTTAGATAATTAAACTATAACATAGAATTAGATCTGTGTCACAGCAATTAGAGTCATTCTGGATTAATAAAGGATGATCCAATTGTTTAAAAACGAGGTATACATGTACAATACAATTTCAATACATTTAACTACTAAATCGCTACGGGAGGTACACTAGAGATTTACCAAAAATTTTATGTGTCTCATGTAAACTTGGCAGTAAATGTCCACTTCATACCACGTTGCGATTTAAAATAGAAATTTTATGAAATTGTGTTTTAGGCCTACATACTTCACTATTAAACAATTGGACCATCCATAAGCTGGGGAGACCCTTTTCAAGTATCAAAATCCAATATTTCTGTCAAAAATGAGTAATTTAGAAGTACAAAATCCTAGGATTGAGGTTAAGGCATCTGTCTAGATTAATTCGTAAGGCAAATTGAGTGTCTAATTGCTCGATGTGTATGTTTATCTGCGGAAATAGGTCTGGTTAGGTAATTACATATATATATATATATATATACAATACGGTTACCTTACCAGACCTTTAGTTCCTTTACTAGGTCAATATATATATATATATATATATATTTCACGAGACCTAGTTCACATGATTTTGAAATCATACAATGTAGTAATATTTACCTGTTAGAAGACAATTAATGCTTTAGAAGACATCTAAAGAGACTTGCTATTCTATTAACTATGAAACATAGGCACATTGTGTATTCTGAACACTGAATTCAAACTTTTAAATTGCTTATTTTTGACAGAAATAATGGATTTTGATACTTTTAAAGGGTCTTCCCAGCTTAAGAATGATCCAATTGTTAATTAATGAGGTATGTAATACAAGATTTCATGAAATTTCTATATTAAATCGCAACGCGATATGAACTGAACATTTACCAACTCGGTTTTACAACTTTTGAAAATGAATTGTGAATTATGTTGCCTGGATTAGACACATTTATAATCGAATGGAAATTTGATAATTTTTGTACAAATATTAACTATAAAATGATATAATTATGAAGGGCATTTGTCTAAAAATATATAAAGACAATTAAATGTTGATTACCTCTTAAGCCAGGTTCATCATCCTGAGAACGAATTTCAGATATTGTAAGTGGTTTCCCTGTTAAAACAGACAAATATAGACGTTGCCTAAAATAATTACTGCCTTTAAAATTCATATCGGTATTTTTAAATGCCATGGTATTTAGATAAACAAATTAACTAATGTTGGAAAAATAAACAATATAACCTAACTTAATTCATCACATGTGATGTTATATAAATTTGTCAACATGGTTGCATGGTTCAGACTTCAGAGGCGATCAATTAAATTGTATATACGCTTTTTGTCCAGGTTTACTTTTTTAAATCTCTATCTCGTAATATTCTTATATAATTATATCTGTACCCCGGAGGTAAAGGACACTAAGTCACACTTTACTAATTTTTCAGGAGAGCAGTTTTAAGATTTGTTTTAAATTAAATAATTCATTACTTTAATGTTAATTGACATTTTTTAACAATTATTCTATTAAAATCTTATTAGAACGTTTCTTTTTCATTCCATTAAAATTTATTCACACAAATAAAACAAATCATTTAATCAAAAATTTATAAAAATTCATTGTTGGACATAGTGTTGTATACCTCTCATAAGTTTTGCATATGGCATTATTTTGGGGTTTTATCAGGAAAATAAAGAAGATACAAACATTGCAAATCACACATTGTTTATTAAGAAAACACAACATATATTAAACTTTAGTTGAAGATAAGTCCCAACGACACTAGAGAGTATCCACATCATCATCTCCTTGAGGGTAGTCAAACGTAGATTGATTGCTGTATTTCAAATGTTTGTAGAAGTCGTGGCAAACTGAGGGAACAAAAGGCAGAAGTGCAATCAAGTCATTGAATTTCTTCTTTGTAATTGGTACTGGATTTATTGAGACTTGATTTAAATCTGATGGAAAAGTTACTTCTTGTCTTGTAAACCTTACTAAGTCAACCTCTTGAGTTTCACCGTTGAAATCTGTTTTCAAAAAAAGCGTTCCAATCTTTTCCTGATGAACCTGAATTTGAACACATGTTGATAGCAGAACTGGCTCCTTGTTAACATCCTTCTTTCTATTTACAAGTGGGGGTTTAGGCGATTGTTTTTTATCAAACAACGTGTTGAAGTTTTTAAAATCTGCAAGTTCCATATTATGCACGGTGTATTTACTGGAAGTTTGCCTTACCAATTGTTGCCAGTCCCATGGTGTTAAAATAGCCAAATTATTGAGCTTCTTCCTTTTCCTCTCTATTAAGGCATGTACACTGTCAGCCTCCATGTGTGTATGCCCTTTAAGCAAGAACTTTTGGGTTATAGTCCTAATTTGAGGATATTTGTGCAGAATCCAGAAAAAACACATTACAATACTTATATTCTTATTTTGACCGTAACAATTATCAGTCCAAAGTGTGATTTCTTCTATTTCACTGATAGGAATGACACTATCTGCCCATTTCAAAATTGCTGATGCAATTTCATTTCCACCACGGGCTCCTTTAGATTCATCCCACATCATACAGTGTACTGAGGAATCTGCTGCATCATATAGCGTAAAATTTAATGTCCAAAGCTTCCTTTTATAAAAACTAATGCAGTTTGTCGTGAGTGGTGATGGCAGGCATTTTTGCAGATCACCAGTTAATACTTTATTAACAACAAAGTTAGCTAGGTAGGATGCTAATCAATCAATAGGCTAGGCTGTTTTCAATAGCCTAATTACAGGTTGGAATCAGGGGCCATAATCAGGGCGTTTATTGAACAGGCAAAATTTCATAACAAAATTTGAACTCTTCCTAGTATTTAGAATACAAAACAACATTAGGTATCGTGTTTTATAGACCTCAGTATGTAATATATTATTATGCTGAGTAGCTGAGATTTGGGGAATAGATACATGGTTTTACCACTTTTAGGTTATTTTTATAACATTGTATAAAATCACTTACCAATGGTTGCATTTGGTTTAGGAATCAGCTCGGCGTTAGTAGTATTAGATTTAAGTAATTGCAGTATTCTTCCACCACGGGAGTTTGGGTCCATCTTGATCATAGCTTTATAAACAACAGTTAAAGTCTAAAACAACACTCAAAATGGCTAAAATGAAACCTTGCTCTCTTAGTTCCTGAAAAGTCCACAGGGTGTAAACAACACTATGTCCAGCTGGTGAATAGCATTGTGAAAAACTTACAGAGGTAAACAACACCAAGTCCACATGGTGTTGTATACCTCTGGGTAAAGGTGGACTTGGTGTTCATTTAAAAGGCTCTAACTTGGCTTACAGCTGGTTTTGGACATAGTGTCCTATACCACTGTGTAAAGAGAAAAAAACTATAAACAGATGTTTGAAAATTCCAAATTTGAAAAAAATGGACATAGTGTCATTTACCTCCGGGGTACAGATATATTACATATTATAATAATATGAATCCCAACTTCAACACAAGACAGAAATTTTCATCTTATCGTCATGGTATAATTTCAAATTCATAAATTAGTCGCTTTAGTCCTACTGTTTGCCATCCAATAGCTTATTTCTGGTAACTTCAAGGACACCATGTCATATTAACTCCTCCCACACTAGCGCATTATAGATTGGACCCACCAAACTACTTTTGTTCGACGCACATATTGAACCTATGCTACATTATCGTATATTATAGGCCTACTTATTATATTCTTCACTTCTCTCTTAAAATATAAATTCAATGGTGATATTATGTAAGGTGCAATTTTATTACACATCATTTTATTGGTTCGTCGATTTAACCAATTAAAATGGCGGATTATCATTTTGAATGCCACAAGTTAATGTAGTTAAAAAAATGTATATTTATTAGGTGTAATCTGAGGAGTTATCCGAGTTAACAGTGTAATTTTGTAAAAGTACAGTTTAGGTGTTTGTGGTAGTTAAGAAGAATGTAAAGTTTTACACTTGCGCTGTTTGACGGTCACATGAAAATTTGAATTTAATCTGACTATATCAAATTAAAATGACTATCAAACAAATTAAATTAAATTACTTCCTATCAACCAATATTAGTAGTAACAGGGCAGCAGAACCCAATGGGGGGGGGGGGGGGTTGTCATGGAAAAATAATAATAAAACTAAAGTATTTAAAAAAATATTATTTCACATTAAGGTATTCATTAAAAACTATAAATACAGCATTTCAAACAATTTTAAGCCTACCATTAAACTCAGTGAAGGAGCCCTTTCAATATTTTCCTGGGAGTGGGGGAGTCCAATAGACTAACTTGTCTCCTGAGAAATTATGATTTTTAATGTACTAGAAATAAATATAACAGCAATATATTTATTAATTTGTATTTGTCATTTCCTAAGTTACTTTTCTTTTTAATATTTATTTTAACTGAGATGGATTAGAAGGAAATTCAACACCTATTTTGAAACTTCTGAACAGATAGCTAGTTTATAAACTGATGGAGATCTTTATGAGATAAAAACTTTCATCACATTTGTAAAAAAATTTAAGATACTAGAGATGAGACAAAAAAGACCATACTCCATATTTTATTGTTTTGAAGTAACCTTATTTTCAGAATCTTAATGTGAATTTAAGGTGAAGGAAATATTTCCTGTCATAAGGGAGATTTATGATTACGTATTTCCTATAAGAAAATTGTAAAATACATGAAGAGATAATGTTCTTAAACATCAAAATTAGTCAAAAACTGTTACAAGGTTGAATACAAAATTTAACTTTTGAGTTTTAATAGCATAATATATAAATAAAAGAATAATCTTTAATGAATGGATTTATACAAATTTTGAACAGATAAGTTATTACTTTTTCAGTTATACTCTATAATAATTGTAATGGTAAACAATTTCAAATTTGAATTTCCCTTTTTCTCACAAAAATGTATATTATACAAACAGTTTTGTGCAGTACATCAAGTAATCAGTACTGTAATGAATTTGTATGGAAATATATGTTTTGAAATCCTCTAAACCATGGGTCTCCAAACTTTCCAGCCTTAGAGCCATACTGATTACTCCAGTAAGTTCCAAGGGCCGAAACAGTTTGAATTATCCTACCATTATTTATAATTTCTAGATTAGTCGCCGAGTATGCGCCCTGAGCGAGCACACACTTGCTAAATTTGCTATTTCAATTACTATTGTGAACTAAATGTACTTTTTTGTTATGAATACGATACTTGACGACACCTGTTGGTCAAAATAGGTAGTGGTGGTAACGGTACCCTATAATGCAAACAGATAACGCTAGTTTTACTTTTGAAAGTGCAGTAACAATTAAACATTTGCGAATAATCTCGTTTTGAGAAAGTTCTAGTGTATTCTACTCACTTTTAGACTACAGTAATTAATTGGAGTATAAAAAGGCTAGTGGCACGACCGCGAGTCAGTCTGCCTTGGGAAGGCGAAGGAAGCAAAATTGTCTGTTGTGAAATAAAGTAGTGTGTAACTCCATAAAATGTGTTAGTGCATGTTTAAAAAGACATCTTCGTAATAGTATTTTGATTTGACTTGATGTTTTTGTGTGTGTGATTTTCTAGTATGGAAAAGAAGCGAAAATATGACAGCGAATGCAGATCATTCAAAGATCAATGGAACTTTCAATATTTCGTAATTGAGTCCAGTAAGAAGGCACTATGTTTGATTTGCAATGAAACCATAGCTGTTCTCAAAGAATATAACATTATGAGTTTATGATTTCTGATTTTCAGTTATTTGACTTTTTAAGAAGCTATCCTTGTTTTATTTTCACACTTTAAGCAATAATTTCTGAAAAAGCTTTTTTGAGAAGATGGGGAGAAATAATTTTTGATTGTTTAAACTTTGATTTTGTGTGTTAGTGTGTACGCAATGTTTGTAGAACACTTATTTTAAAATTTAGGTAATTAAATTTAAGTCTAAATCTGCTATGTTAAACAAGTATCATAGAGAAAATGTAAAAATAAAATAGTTTAAATAGAAAAGTAACTTGACAGTAAAGTGGTCATCACAAAATTTGTTTAATTGATTATGTTAAAGTAGGGCTACAATTTATGTTTATAATTTAAGAGCATAATTAATTAAATTATTTCAAAGTGGGTATTTTTTAATAACACAACATTTAGATAACAAAAGTAAAAAAGATAAATTTTCAGTTTAAAGATAAATATGATAATAACCAAGTGTATTACAAAATACTAAAGTTAAAAAGTTATTTTATTTCCTGAATCTTTATCAGGCAATGTCGAGGACTTTGTTTATGAACATTATTTTAAGCAGCCAGATTAAATCATGTTTAATCTATTAAAGTTATAATGTCTTATAAAAATAGTATCCACAGTTTATGATCTATGTACAGTTTAACATTTTTTATTGGTATCAAAACACATAAAAGAGAAATGAGACACAATGACTAAGTTTTCAGTTTTTTGGTTCTTATTTTTGTAAGAAATGGTCTAGTGATTTTCAAAGAGGTTTTATTTTGAAAGACGAGAGAAACAAAATTAAGACACTATAATTTATTTTTATGTTGTTTTATACTTGGAGTTTATTCAATTTTTTTTTAAATAACCACACAAATAGGAAAGACCAGACTCTTAAAAAATGAAAACAAATATTATTGTATTTATTTACTAAGACTTGTCATGTAAATCGGTAGTTACACAGGTTTACCGAATCTTTTACGAATATATATATATATATATATATATATATATATATATATATGGTTGTATAAAGTACCATCATTAACTTTATTTAAAATTCAAAATTCAAAAAGTACTTTAATATTCAAGTTGGTGAATATGCCCTGACAAGCTTCGTGGGTACATATATCAATTTCTCAACCAGGGCAAAGTTTATACTTGTAAATGTGAAAAGGTTTCGCTCATTTTGATGACTTCAAACTGAAAGATCTCCAAAAATTAAATTATTTATGAAACTCAAAGTTTGAAATTACGATTTTTTTATAAGTTGTTTGTTTTTAATTACAGACAGTTGTTTGTTTTTAATTATAGAGATTGATACTATTACAAGTCAAATTAAAATCTGAATGTTTTGATCTAAATTAGTTTGTTGTAATTACTCAAAATATATGGAAAAATTGTTTAAAATGGTCACCATTTTGAAATTTTATTAAATTTCAATAAATTTCTACATTAGACACAAGAGTCTTCTATTTACATATAAGGCTATGAAAGGATTTAGGATAAGAAAATATTTATTATAAGTTTAGAAAATATTTTATTAACAAATAATAGTCTAATGATAGCACCAGTTAAATCTTCAATATCAGACGTGTGGTAGTTATTGGGAAATATATAACGCTCTATATAAACTGCTAGTGACCTAGAAAGAGGATCAGTGACATCCAAGACGTCGGCAGGGACGGGGAGACGCTACTGGTCACCAGAGAGACGAGGCCCAGGAAAGTATTTACAAAAGGAGCTCACTGGCAGTCTATTGAGATTCATAGCCTATGTTGAAAAGGTGAGCAGATTCATGTGTTTAGAAGACAAGAGTTGTTAAATTCAATAATTTGTCATTGCTCTGGGTTGAAGGTTTAAAGGTCTGATTAAGACAGATTATGTTTTAAATTATATTTTATAGGAATAAATATCAGATAGGAATAAGAATATTCCTGATAAATTGTAACAACTATAAGGAGACGAGGAATAAATTAATATTAACAATCTGAGACACCAAATATATGTTATTTTATTTGAACCCGTAGAATATGAATATAGAAGAAAACCTAATGATTCATAACAGCTACCTATTTTATGTGATCAATATCATGTCACGCTTATGTCCAGATGACAATGATGGAGATGGACAAATAGTTGAAAATCAGCTTTTTGGATTTTTTAGCCCATGAAACAGGAATATCAATGAAAATATGGAGGTATATATTTTTAATATCTCACATGCATGTGGTATAGAGAAAGTTATTTGATAGGTCCTAAAATTTATGAGTTGTGTTTCACAGAAATATCCATTCTGAGTCCACTGAGCCCAAACATAAGTTTTTTGAAATGGTGACTGTCCGTTGTTTATGCAGTTCACTGTAGCACATATCAATTTTGATAATTGGATATGTTACCTTATTTTGGGCATATCTTAAACAATTTTCATTTTTCTTATAACAAAAAAATTGGGGATAGATGTAATTAAAAAATTAGACAAAAACTTATAATTATGCTTTTCTCAAAAATGGCTGTAACAATTTTGATCAAATTTTACTAGAATGTATTCTCTAAGGACAATAACAAAAGGTATTAGTTCACCCCCAGACAGGTGTGTCAAATTGCAAGTAAAAGAAATTACGGTTCAGGTATAATTGGCAAACATTTTGAACATGATCAAATACAATTACACTTAGGCCAAATATGGAACAAGTAAAGCAAGCTTGGGGCTCTATTATATATGTACTTATTTTATTTATTTGAAAAAAAAAGTTGATTTTAAAGACACCTTTCTATAATATCATAAGAAACATGGGTAAAAATTCAATAATTATGATATATTTTTCTCTCTCATATACAAGTAAAATAGAAATATTTTTGAGAGAGTTACCGATGAATATAACTTTTGGTTTGTGAATGGGTATGTGAGAAAGTTAATACCATGCTTTTGAACTGTTATTATTTTTTCCTCACGTATATTTACAATTGAAACATTTTTGGCGAGATAATTACAAATATTATTTTTGGTTAGTATTTGGTTTTGTGGATGAGTGTGTGAAAAAGTTAGTACAATGTTTTTGGAAGTTTGTTTGTTACAAGAGCAGTTTGAAAAGTAATCCCTGTTGTACAGCATGAGTATTGAGGGTAGCTGCACTGCTCCTGTGATGACATATTCAGTAGTTCATTACATGCCCAGATGCACTAGTGAGAATGTCATGATGCAGTTGTCTGCCTTTAATGGCCTTTCAAAATAACCACTACAATATAAAACCCTACGAAATGTGAAGTGCAAAATGTGTGTTGTGATAAATTGTGGATAGTCAAAAATTATTTGTCAGCATAAGGCATCCATCTTGAACTGTGTGCTGTATATAGCCAAACTATAATGAGTGAAGGTGTGGTGCGGCAATAGGTTTGTTTGTTTAATAATGTGTGAACAAACATTCACTATGAGTGGCAGGCTATCTGTATTCAGTGATGAACTTGTTCAAAAAATATGTGAAATTGGCGGTCCACAATCTCTATCTTTCTGAACAATTCCCATAAATTTCTCGGACTGTTTGTATGAGGTAGTCATAGAATAGAAAAGTAAGGCTACATGAAGTTCTGGCTTGGTGAGACTTTAAAAAAATAAGAAGGACTATCCAGAAGAAATGGCGTGGTTTGCTGACTTCTGGTTTCCTGTTTTTGTATATTATCATTCGCCCTCACTTTGCTTGGGAAATAAAAGATCTGCTGCATCAATTCAAATGGGATGGATTTGATTATCCGATCTCATGCACATGAAGAAATGGCTTGAGTCCTAGACTTTGATGACGATGCTGTGATACGCTGGCTAAAATCTTGAGTAGCAGAATTTTATGAAAAGGATTTCCAAACTAGTCCATCCCTATGGTAAATGGCTAAATTTAAATGGTCATTATGTAGAAAAATAGTGGAAAGTTGTAGTTTTAAGATATTTATAATAAAATTTCTTTATCTATGTCTCTGTTTTAATTATAGTCAAACAAAAATGTTACTTTCTGAATGACCCTAGTATTAATATACTCATCCTATATGTATACTAGATAAATAATAGAAATATTTTTATAACAGCAGCAACCATTTCCTTGTATAACAATAGCAAGATCTAATTACCTTGTCACACTATTATAATGTACAATACTCTCTCAGTTTATTGCCACTTTCTCTAGATAAAAGCAAGGAGCACTAGGTTCAAAGCACTGTAGGTGTAAAATAACAAATTAAAACATGTTTATGATCTTGTATTAAATTTAATAAGGCAAAAAATATACTTCTTTTTAATATTATTCCTTATTTGTATCCATACAATCTTCATAAAGCACAAGTTGAGTGTTGATTAGAAGTTGAGAGTTGCAACATTTAACATATTGGTTTAATAGTAAGGGATTTTATCAGAACTTTCACTTTTAAGATAAGAATATACTTAATTTGTAAATAGTTAATAGATGGAGGTCTCAATTCAAAATATTTGGCTAAATATTTTGTTATTTTGCCCTAATGGGTTCATGCTAACTTCTGTATGGTCATACAAGAGTTCCCCATTGTATATCTTTCTATATGTGATGTAGAAAACTAATAAGGAACATTTGTCAAATTTTTAATATAGTTTTATTAAAAATAAAATTGTGAACATTTTAAGATCAAAATTCATTGTAATAGCTTAAAATTTGACTGAGTTATAATTGTTTGATTGTAGAGGAGTTTTTAGTAAAACACAGTTAAAGTTAACTAAACCTTATAAAACATTAAACATTTAGCAATTAAATTTAACAGAAATATTATTTGCATTGTCCTTCATAAAAAAATAAGATAATAAATAAACAAAAATTAATATTAAAAAAAATTAAGTCTTTAGTAAGTATTAATAATATTTGTAATTGAGCGCTTACACTTGACTGTGTGGGAAGGTTCAACATCACATATCATAGGTACAGGATCTTCAAGATTGTTGTCAATGGGCTCTTCAGGATAGGTACTTGGGAGCAGGACACATCAAATCCAAATAGAATAATTAATTATTAATATTTATTATTCAATTTAAAAACTGATTAATTTTATCAATGAAAATGGACCATTTGTCGGTGAAATTCACACTAGCTTTTTTTATGAAAAAATAGGTACCAAATGTCAGAGAATGGCTTATTTATAGCAGACAACATTCTACTTTTTGCCTAAACTAATCGTAGTTCTTAAAAAACACTAAAGTTAAGGAGATGCCAATTTCTGAAGCTATTTTCTCACTAGGAAAAGGTATAGAATATCGCACACATGTTATAACTCCGTAACAACATTTGATCCCTTTCTCTAATAATGAAGGACCTTTACAAAAACTAAGTTTTAATACTTTTAATTCTTATTTATGGCAGAGGAGGATTTTATTAATGAAAATATCCCAAGAACTAAAAATGGACAAAACTGACTGATCACATTTTTTGCCTCTCCTGAAAAATTTTGTTTTTCAACAAATGGTGCCTTTAGTTTTCCACATATTAATTTTTTTGCGTATAATGATTACATTATACTATATACATACTATAATATTACATACTGTATGTCAAAAATTACATTTTTAATTCCTTAGGTTATGTGAGTAAAGTATATAAAACGCTACAAGATTGTTAATGTTTATATAATATAATATGTTGTAGGGTGAGGCTGGAAAATTAGTGAGGATCGGAAAGCTTTTTTTGGTCCTAGTGATAAACTATATTTTTTCGTTATACTGTAAACAATATCGTGTTTTTACATTTTTTAAGGGATTAAATACAAATTTGGTATTAATTATTAAGCTTGTGTTCTTAAGTTATTTGAATGGGCTTTTTCAGTAATGCTGTACTACTAGAATAATGTTACTACTTGGTTTTTATATATATATATATATATATATATATATATATATATATTCAACAGTTTTAATCACTCTTTAGTTTGGGTATTATGTTTAACTGATAACTACAATAACAAATTCAGATTAAATATGGATTGCTTAGTGACATAATTTAGTTGTGCCACTTTTTATATTAATTCACGGAACTATCAAACATCTTGAGGTAGTTGTCTATGCCGTAGTGGTATCTGAAGTACATTAACATGAGCTTACCACATACCATTATCATGTCATAAACACACCTTTTAAATTGAAGAAAGCTTAAGTGTGCTTAATGAACTCAAGTAACACTCTACTAACAATGCAAACATTGTCTTTTTATCTATTACGTCATTAATTAACTCTGTCTTTATAAATAAAATACTTTTAAATATGGTAACCATTGTTCACTCAAAACTTTTAAAAACTAAATGAGAAAATGGAAAGTTTAGCCTAATAGTAGGGTTGTGTGCAAAAAATGTTTAATAAGGTAACATTATTACTTTTTACTTACCGGCATACAGGCTATAGGCTAAATATAGCAAGTTAAGACAAATTGGTTAATCACATTTCACAATAATAATTTGAATTTGCCCCTAACCACAATCACTGGAACTTAATAAAACACAATTATCTGATTGATTGTTCTTTATTAATTATATCCACTTAATTTCATCCAATAATATGTTATATAATTAATTCTTTGCCCACTAATACATATTTTATTCTCCTTGATTTATGCCTACATTGTACATGTTCAAGGTATTTCAATCCTTGAAATATTTGGTCAAAAATATTGCTACCACTTTGGAAATACCCTAACTGATTAAGGTAAATTTACATATCTGAGTGCATTTCAAACATTGTAACATTAACATAATCGAATATTTAGGTCTAAAAGATGATAAGTATTAGCTGGATAACATTTTTCTTTATCACTATGCAATTTTATTTTATAACTTTTTGCTTTTAAATATCTGATCAATATTGTTACTTTCTTTGTACTTCAACATTTATAGCATGTATAACAATTTTTAAAGAGAAATGGATACCTAGAAACACTACCTGGAATTGTTTACAGATGGTAAAATACCTATATAATTGTTTTAAACATGTCATCAGACAATTACGACAGGTAAGGGGTGGGTTGAAACCCCTCTAATTATAGCCTAAAAGGAACAGTTAATATAATGAGCAAAGTTAAGAAAATGAAGTAAAAAATTGAAAACTAAATTGCTGTAAAATAAATTGAAAAAAATTGAATTTAACACATTATCAGCACGACTTTGATGTGTCAATAGTAGTTATATCAGTTAACTAGCTCGATTAAAGCTCGAAATTGTTTAAAAGCTCAAGCTCGAGCTTGGCTTGCTTTACCAAGACTCGGATTGAGCTCGGCTCGAACTAAAAAATCTGGACTCGCACACCCCTACTTTACACCCATTAAGATCTCTAAGGAGGCCGTCCACGAAAAATGTATTTTATATAACAGTTTCCTATGATCACTGTTGTACAAAAAATATTCCTCGTATCTCAATGATTTTAATACCCATCGAAAGGAGAAGAATGGAATTTTTAATATTAGTTGAAATCATTGGTTCCTGTTGATTTTCATTCAATAAAGAAATGTTATACTATCATTGTACAAGTTCAGCTGATACAGTTCATGACTGAGTGTGGGTTGAGTACAATTAATTGACCTAATTATAATTAATGATGTCTAACATGAATTAAATTAATCTTCATGAACTACAAGAAAAAATAAGTGAGACAGTGAACTATCAGATGTCGACTGGAATATACTTAACCATAACGCATTGGAGAATGAAACTTTTGAAGTCCTGTCTTTTGCAATATTATTTTATTTTAACAAAATAACTATTATAAACTTTGTATTTTTTAATTCCTTATAAACAAAATCTTATTTTGTATATACAAGTTTAACACTAGTAATGTAATAAAAAACAGCCGGCCTTACAGGGTGAACTGACCAGTCATTACAGGGTTAACCCTTTGAAGGGCGAAGGTTGTTATAACCAACCTAATTTCTCAACATCAACTCTACCGATTTTGATTAATTTTTAAATGTGAAAATAGAGCCTTGAAAATCCGATGAAAAATTAAATACTGGTGTATTTTATTACTCTGAATAAAATAAATTAAGTACCATTACAAATAAAATATTTATATTATTATTAAATTATTAATAGTGTATTAAACAAAACTAATTGGCTTTAGTTAAACATGACCAATAATCTTATTTACCATCACATCTTCTTTGAAGATACACAATGACAATTTTGAAAATTGAAATATTTGACTTTAATATTTGTAACTGAAAATTCATTTTTTTTTTTTAATTGTTTTCTTTGTTTGCTCCATTTTCCCATCAAATAATGTTATTAAAAAAAAAAAAATTATATCACAACAAAATTATTGTTCCTGTAAATTTCATTAGCATAGAAAGGTAAAATAAAACAAACATTACGATAATCTCTATTTTGACCAAATTATACATTTTTTACAACTACATGCCAATACTGGATTATTGACCTTGGTCTTTCTCACATAAAACTATAATTTCTTTCATGGCCTTTTTAAAATCAACATTTAATTTTTCATCTATACTTAAACAGTTGATGTTAAATTAAAGTGGTAAAGGTTTTCTTGTATCACTCTATATTACTTACATGAGAATTTTGCAAAACTTCATATGTTTAAAAAGTCATCAGATATAAATAAACTTATTTATGTTAAGGACCATTGTTACATGGTGCAATTTCATTTTAAATTATATATGGTAATAAATCATTAAAACACTATTGTACTTTCTTCTATCGTAGCTTTCTGTTTAGGTTGCCTATAAGATTGCCGCAACTGGTAAAATCTAAGTTGACAAGGCTCAATAAATATTGGGAAAAGTACAATTATGTTTTTTATTATTAAATCTAACTTTGAATAAATTTTTTAATTTTCCCCGATTTTTCAAACTTTACATCAAATTAAAATTACCTTTATGGATATGTGTTTAAGATTTAAAAAATAATAAAATATGATCTTAAAGAATTATATTTACTGATATACCTATGATATTTACTGATATAATATAATGAGTAATTAATTATATTTATTACTTTCTTCATACCAGTTAAATTAATAATCAATCTTGAAAAGTGTATAGTTGTTTTTGAAAAAAAAAGTTATAAAGTAACAAACAGTGTAGTACAGTATAGAAGGAAAACCTGTATTTCAAGAAAAGCAGTTGTGAGATGATGCACACCAGACACTTGAAGGCAGGTATGTCGAGATAATCTAACCTAGAAAAATCAATCTAACGGTGAGAACAGGCAACATCATCATCTCTCTCTCTCTCTCTCTCTCTCTCTCAAAAAAAAAGTTTCATGAAAATTAAGAAGTAAATTATTATATATAGTTTATTTTCATAAACAGGCTGTTATTACAGAAAAAAACTCATTATGCAACTAATATGCTCACATAGAATTCATATATACATATATTTTTTAAATGGAGCTTTTACCATTTATAGAAACATCTTTTTTAAATTTACTAGTTACAACACAAAAACAATGTAAATTCAATAAAGGAATAAGGAACAAGGAACATTCAAGTTGTTGTCTTCTTAGGACCATAGTTAGAAAATTTTTGTGAATAATTTCTGAAGGATTAATGAAAAAAATACTTAGCATCTAAATTATGTCATTGTTAAATTAGCCTATACTACAGATTCATAATAGAGATTGTGTAATACTGTAAAGTATTATTATATTTACTGTAATTTAAATAACAATTTTTGTTTCCTTTTATTCTCTATATATTTATAACATTATGTAATAAGACCAGTTTTATGCAATTAGCTTTTGAAGCATTTAAAACAGTTACAAACTTATACAATTGAGTTGTTATTTGATTTACATTTTTGAGGAAATTAGTTTAAACCAGCCTGATCATAAAATTTAGACAAAATCATGTTTAGCCACCAAGATTCTAAGTTTTCATGGAAAAATTGTAGTTTAATTACATTGTTTCCATCACAAAAATCCTGTGGAAATCCACTTTAGATTATCAGTTTTTACACAGTAAACCATCCCTTGATATCAAACATTGTTGAGCCTTCATGGGTGTTGTCAATTTATTAATCTTTTATACAAATTCAATAACTTTAAAACATCCAATGAGTATACAATACATATTAACACTCACAAACATGGAGATTTTATACATATAAAAGAATATGTGAATATACATTAAATGAAAAAATTAAATTATAAGTTAGTAACAGCACATAAGTATTTGAAAAGCGTCTAAAGAGGATGAAGGGGACATGAAGGGCTGACCAGCTAATGTTTGTATCCTGTATCTGATGATGACAATATACTGTAAAAACTGGTAATTCAAAGTGGATTTTCATAGGATTGTTGCGATGGAAACAATGTAATTAACCTACATAATAACTATTGAATAGATGATGTCCATCAAATACTTATGTGCTGTTACTAACTTATAATTTAATATTTTCATTTAATGCATATTCATATATTCCTTTTAAATGTACAAAGTATGTGTGAGTGTTAATTTGTATTGTGTGCTTATTGAATATTTTGAAGTTTTTGAATATGTATAATAAAATTTTAATGCAATGACGACTCCTATGCAGTGTTGACCAGCTAATGTTTGATATCCTGGATCTGACGATATCTTTACTGTCGAAACCAGTAATCCAAAGTGCATTTTCTTAGGATTGTTTGACTGAAACAAAGTAGTTAGGTACCACTTCATTACATCCAATAATCATAAAACCATGTTTTACAAACCATTATACCTATTTTTATGGTGTTCACACTGAATTTACCGAGTGATTTCTTGGATCACTCTGTATTAATAAAATGAAATTTTGCAAATTTAAACTTCATATCTAAATTGGACTGTTTCTTCTAAATTACATTTGTAACAATGCTAATTGACAAGGTTGTGAGTAAACTTGGAACTAAATTGGTGTAATTTAAATTTTCGTATTAGTGGCATTCAACTGTTGTAGCAACAATAATTTTATCGATTTGGCTGTTGTTCATAATTAAGCCATGACCACTTGTGTTCAAGTGGGGGTACTGATTATTTCATATAAAAGGTAAGTTAAATTATTGGTTCTTATACACTTGAAAGCAGTCAGATCACCTGTTGAGATGGCATCGTGGATTGGGACAGGTTTGTTTGAACAAGATTCTCTTTAATTTCGGGAAATAATAAAAACGTTTTTAACAAACACAGACCTTTTATTTTAAGCTACTACTTTTAACATAACAATTTTAGAACAAGTAAATAACAGTTTTAAACATTCTCAATATTGTATGCACACTGCCGGTATTATTTCAGATAGGCAATAGGTGAAAATGATATGACAAAAATGACGGATATAACAAAAATGAATAATAAGAGTTGCCAAAGTATAACAACTGAAACTTCAAACCAAATCAAAGTTATTATACAAAATTTGTTTAGTTTTAATGTGTATAATTACTATACAGTACAAGATAATACTAAATTATTTGATAATTTTAAAATATAACATTACTACTCTGGTTATCCACAAAAAATAAATAAAAAGAATTATAACGATTATTAATTAGTAGTGAATAAAGTTGGGGTGCAGCATGTTGTAAATCGTTAAAACAAAAATCTAGTTTACTGCAGTTTATACTCCAAACTTTGAACAAGTTCGAGTTATATTTTTTGGTGTTGGATTTTTCTGTAGGTTATGCTACTCCTATAAAAAAATACAGGAAAGGGGTACTGTGATTATGCCAAATTTTTGATATAGCATTTTCTATGGGTTTCACCAATTTTGTCTCATAGAAATACACACCATTTACAGAATGATGTTTGTTTATCTGTAAAATTTCTGTCTTGCAATATATTGCTGGAAATTAAAAAAATTGTTAGATGGAGCTAAAATAATTGGATAAAAACACATAAGGTTTAAACATGGAAAATGAGGATGGTAAAAACAGATAGTTGCTACCACAAGAACATATTATGAGTCTATACTTTAAGTTTTATGTAAGGTGTAAAACAGACTTATTAGATTTATTTCAGACGTTGGGGTGAAAACTCAAATTTTGAATAATCTTTTTGTTTCTCACAAAACTCACAGTATTTGTGTTTTTTTTTTTTAAGTCCAATTCCGAATTTGACTTTGTTTATATATGTATAGTCTCTCGATTCCCAAAATAAAAAAACAAACCCACAAAACTATAGCAAAAATAATGAGCTATGCAGCACCCCTTATAGTAAGTTCTTGCCTGGAGAGTGTGAAATGTGTAGGCCTACTGTTCCTGATTCCTATTAAAAAATTTTAGTCATTTAAAAAATATATTTAGCTAACATCTACATTTATGTCTGATGTTTATAAGACCAATGAGAACAGGAAACAACCGTAACTAAATTTTAAATAACTGGGTTATCCAGGGATAGTAAACACATGGATCAGACCGCTTAGCTATTTATAATAATCAGTAAAATCGTTTAAATAGTTTCAACTATAGTTTTGAAAATAAATAATGTTTTAAATTTTTCCAAAAATTTGATGATCATGATTCTGTATCTAATAATAAATGAACTCTTATCATTATAGCCTGTTTAAGCTTTGGTATGGGAAACAACTTTTCAGTTGGTTGATGTGTGGTTAACACATTGCTTTCCTTTGAACACATATAATTCTACCGATTCCAACTTTCTATGGTAAAAAAAATTAAGAAGTTACAATTATTAAAATTGAAATTTTAATACTAATTGATCTTACGAATTGTAAATTTGAACCATGAATATGGGAAAATACTTGTTAGTAAGTATTAAAAGGTGGATAAAAATGTATAAAAATTCAGATCTCATTATGTTAATTTGTTGAGAATTTTTGTTTGAGTATTCTATACAACCATCACATCAATTAATTTTCAAACAGAATATTTGTTTCAAATCATATCAGTAATAAGTAACTGTGTGTAGCAATTATTTTATTTATTGAGCAATTTTAATGAACTCACAATAATTTTTAAAGGCAGATAGTTATGAGACATTGTAGTTGGAAAGATAAGTGCTGGCCACATTAACTTCTTTTTTTTCTTCCCACTGCACCTACATGTTATATCTTTGATTTCAGATTTTTTTCTTTCTTTTTTTTCTTTCCTTAACGCCTTTACTTCATACCCATTAAACTAATAAAAACTGAATACAGTAGTAGCTTAACATATAGCCTGCAAAATACAATGTCATCAACTGAACTCGAACTTGCATAATGTTTAACTGTAACAAGTCTGAACTACGCTGAGGTAGACTTCTACCAACTGAGCAATACCAAGCCCTTCCAGGTCTTTAAATGCAGTTTAAAAAAACATTAAGATAAGGTGAAAATTTAGTTGTAACTTACGGCGAAATAATTTTTCGTAAAAAAATTATATCTCATTGTCTAAATTATTGACTAAAAATATTTGCCTCTATAAATAAAAGTATGTCTGTACATATTGCAATTAGATTTAACTACCTGTACTGAATGATTAAAAAAGTGATTTAATCTATCGTGGGCAATATAGTTTTTAATATATGGGTATTTATTTATTGGCTGGTTTCAAAAACTATATAACTTATTTAACTGGTGTTTTTCTATATCACTTATTACTATTGCATAAATTTAAAAATGGACCTTGATCCAAAAATAAATTGTTATTTAAATAAACAAAAAATGATGCAGATTTATTCATCAAATATGACTTACTATCCATATTGACTAATTTAACATTCAATATTATAACGACCAAGGAATGAAGTCATACATCTCATTGGCATATCCATAATCTTCATCAATATCACTATCAAATTAAAATTAGATTTTTATAATAATATCGTCATTATCACCTATAATTGGGAATCATCAAAATTAATCAAATCACTTGCATTACTCACACCTAATTCCGGCTAACTTTCATAACCAACCTTTATTTCATCACCATAATAACTCCTAACATCACTGAGTTATTTAATAAATCAATTATATTCTCCCATAATCACCATTATGTTAAACACCATTGCTGTATGACTGTAGAATGAAAGTGTAAATTGGTGATGCTGAAGTTTGCCCCAAATGATCATGCTGCACCAAGTAAACACAAAAATACCTCCAACAAAAATTATTTTATACTACAGTATTCATATAATAAAATAATAAAAAAAGAACGAGTCATACACAAATTTGGTAAGGTGTCATTACCATGGAACCAAGTATTCTCAAATGCATAACCTAGGGCAGACATAGATACGGTTTTATTATATAACCTACTGCTGAGATATGGAATAAATAATTTCATTTTTTTTTCTCCATAATTATGATTATAATTTTGCTTGACTTTTATTTTTTACTTAAAAGTTTCTGTTTTGCTTGCCTTCATTAAAAAATTACATGAATTAATAACATACTTTACATTAAATTACACTATCTAACTTATTTTAAACTTTTCCTTTTGGCTACCAAATTGTTGTCCTCTCAGTATCATGCTTCCTTTCACTTTAACTATCCAAATGTCAGCTGGTCTTCATGTCCTCCTTCTTCCATCTGGTTTCCAGTTCATCACTGACTTTACTAGTTTTAAATCATATTAATCAGAAACTGAAGGCCTGAGAAGAAAATAGCAACTTATAAACCCTTGTCCAATAATCTTTAAAAATGTTGAGTTTAAAAAAATTCATCCCCTCTAATTCTATGGTTATGTACACTTAAGAAAGCTTCTTTCAAGATTCATAGACCTGACTTGTAATATGATTAATTTTCTGTCTTGACTACAGTACATGTAGTTAGAGATCATGAACGTCTTGTTAGTGTTCCATCATAACAATAATCAATATATCGATTGTCAAATGAAGATGACTTAACAAAACGGGGATCTTTCAAAGTAAATTTAAATCATTGGAAAGCCTTAAAAGTTGTGATGACCTAACTACTATGAATAAAATACCAAAGAAGTCTCACAAATGAACATGATGAAGTATGGATAGTGAAAAACTGTGTACTCAATTGTGGAAATAGATATAATAATCATTGAACATATAACATTTTTTGACTATGACTTGCTATTCTTCAGAACTTGATCACTTGCATTTGTATGTATTACGTTTGTATTTCCTATTTGAATGAAGATATATTTGGATATGGTATGTTCACAGTTAAAAGGTACATGGCATATTAAAATTATTTCTAGGCTTCGTTAAAAAATCTTCATAATCATAATAATCCAAGAAATTTAGATAAAATGATGGATTTTACCAGAAATGCTTAAATGCATAATATTACTTACTGTGTGTTAACTTGGTTACTTACAGGTTACATAATTGGGTTGGAGGTCTGAACTTGCTTCTCCCTGAGATTGAAGCAAAATTAAACTTAAAAAACAAAAACAAAACAAAATTTTCGGAGCATTACCATAGATTATAATTTTTTTAAAATAATAATTAGTTTTATTATAATTTGAAATCAGTTAAACAGATTCCAGTACCAGGATATAATTTACAGGAGCAATGCGGTATAATTGACAGGCATGTATAGTTTGGTGTAACTCAGTTTTGGTACTGCTAAGATATAGCAGATTAATGGCAATCAATTTTCCTATGCATTATACTGTTCCTCCATCTCCGTTAGTCCAACAGGCATACAGTAAAAGATATAAAGATAAAGTATATATCATTCAATGAAAAGAAGAGTAAAGGGCTAGCAATGACACAACACACTTCTGTACCAGGAATAAGCATACCACACAACAATAAAATAAGACAAAATTTATTATTTTGTTTAACACCACTTTGTGCTAAGTTGTGTGGAAAATACCTACACCACTGAATCTAATATATTGGTAACAATGTATCCCTACATGGGATTGATTGAAACTAGACAACTGTGTTATTTATAAATACTTAGAACATAAACCAATACATGTTCATAAACTAATATATTTTACTGTAACAGATTGTTGAACATTATTATATCTTTATATTTTGTTTCTAAATACTTCTAATTACCATTGCTTTTAATTCTAAAGTATTCTCTACATATTAAAGTTCTTCTTTGAAAACGTAAGTGTGACATCCTTAAATCTATGGCAATATAGAAAATAAATACAAATATAATGTTACCGGTAAACTTTTACTTATAATTTTACAAGATGGTAGATATCTGTAAATCATGATTTTGCAGACTTAAAATTACACATAACTGACATGACTGATTAGTAGAACATAACTGTAGAAAGAGATTGGAATTTAATGACCTAATGATTTGGGCTTTGGCGTAATATTTAGTCATGACAAAGGTAGTTTTCTAATTTTGGCCTAAAATCTATCTTTCTTGAATCGAGTTGTTTAACTTAACTGGAAATTGATTTTATGGTTATTGTAATTATTCAACTGTTATTAAATTTGTACAATGGTTGATATAGTAACAAATGATGAAATTGTTTTAGGTCAAAAATTAAATTACACCTTTATCATGACTAGACCAAACAATTGTCAAGTTTTAATTACATGCAAAAACTCATGATGATTGATGATATAGTTTATTAGACGTAGTGTTAGTTATATTTCAATTCCAACCCTCAACTCTGATCCAATAAACAAAAATAGTGCAGTTGTGGAATAGCTTATTCACGATTTTAGGTCCTACACAAAACATGTTTTGTGTATAAAATTCAGTAAAAGTTTCTCTAAAATCAACTACCAATTTTCTCTTTTTTACGAAATTATGACTAGAGTAGAAAATCATTATAAAATCAATTTGCAATTTTTTATTTAAACAAACTTGTTTTAGCTATTTTAAAATCAATTTGTAAAACATTTGGTGGAAATCAGACTGCTAGACTGGAGAAAAACAACATATACAAAGATATGTAATATATATCTACAGGATAATCAAGGATATTGAGTTTATTGGTAAACCCTCTATATCCAAGGTCAAATGCTGTATCTACACTAAAGACTAAAGATACATGTTGCTCATGTAGAGGTCCTTACCAAATCACAAATGGACAAGTGGTTTATCACCAAAAGTAGCTTAAAAATCAAATTCACTATACACTATTGTCTCATTTAAATGAGATGATTAAAAATAAAAACAATAAAGAAAAACAGTCTTTTAAAAATGCAGGTGTATAATTTTATTCACAATAACCAATGCTAAAAATGATAACACTAAATCATTCAAAATTGTTTTTCAGTATATTATGGTAACAATGTCGTTATTGGATTTTGTTATTGGATTATAATATTATTGGATGAATACTTTTAAATAAAAAAGTGACAAAAATTGCCCTAAAATTTTAAATGCATAAAATTTGAAAACAAAGTTACAGTAGATTAAATTTAGGCCTTTTCTTTAGAAAAAAGTGCAATAAACCAATCAAATTATTTTGTCCATGAATCTATAGTTTCATTCAAAATTTGTCTAGAATATTTTTATTAATGTATAAAAAAAAATAAAGAAAAGAAATATACTTGTACATAACACAGATTATATAGTCTTACTTGAAATATGACACACTCAAATAAATCAATTTCAATCACAAAAACGGTTTAGTGAATGCAAATTGAGCTTTAAACCTTTCACGTATCAGAGTGAAAAACAGAGGTTAACAGTATACTAAGTTATTTATCTGTAATAATCTGGTTGGCAAAGAAAGAAGTTTGAAATGTCAGGGGACAAAGATGTTTTAATTAAGAAATTTTTATAAATGTTGCTTACGCTAAAAGAAATGGAAAATTGAATTCTAAAACCATCATTTTAAAATATTTTTTTCTCTCAATATTTCATAAACATTTGGTTCTACAAAAATATAAATTTGTATTTACATAAAATAAATTTTATGAAATATTACACACATAAAGATATATTTATAATTTGATAAATATAAAAATATTATCATAAATTATTTAAAAATCCCCATTTTGTATTTTATTTTAAAACATTGTAACTTTGAATGTAGATAACATATTGAGTTCAAATTAAGCATAAACGTTTATTATGTAATTTTTTACAAGTGTAACAAAATTATTTTGTATCGTCTTGGTAATTGTCTACAACACCAAAAAAGTTTATAAATAAAGTTAATAAATAATAACTAATCATTTCAATAACTGTATAATAAAGTTACTTAAATTATGCAACTTTTCATATAAATTACAATAATTATTTTTGAAATAGTTAGATAGAGAAGTTTTATCAGGTATCCTGTATGGTTCGTGTTATTACTGTTACCAGTAGTGGAAGTATTCTGTGATTTTATATTAATTTAATTGTGATTAACACATCATTATAGTAATGCCATAGTTATTTATGAGCGAGGTACTTATTTATTTGTAATACACTGATATGGTTTTGATATTGAGTGTTTTTAGTGGCAACACTTCAGCTTCTGCTGTAGAATATTAAACACATTATTCCAATTACAGGATTCTAAATTCTAAAATAATAGTCTGACATTCCAAAAACTTCAGGAAACTGGTTAACTTCCTAGTATTCATACCAGTTATGAACGTTCAGTACAACACCATGCTGATTTTGAATAAATTATAATTGAGGGTGTTCAACTTAGTCCAGCTTACAGTACTCAACATCTTTCAAGAAGGGTTGGAGTTTCACATTCTATGTTGTTGAGAACACTGAATCAAAACAGGTTTTATTCTTACCACAAACAACCAATTCAGCATCTACATCCAGACATGGTCTACATCATTTAGTGTTCTGAATTGGTTGAATACAAAAACTCAACTTTATAAGAACATTGGATTTACGGACAAGGCACATTTTACTAGGGATGGTGTCAAATGTTGCACTTAGGCAGAAATCAATCCCAATTCAACAGTGGAACGCAACTTACAGCACAAATTTAGTGTGAATGTATAGTGTGGCTTAATTAAAAATTAGCTGATTGGACTAATCATATTCTCTAGACACTTATTTTTCAAAGTCCAGTTGTTTTTGAGATATGCAATGATAAAAATTTTAAACGGCCGCCATTTTGAAAATATTTGAAATAAAGTTTTTGTTTTGGTACACATGTAAATCGTTACATTACAAATATGAATACAATATCTGAACACAATATCTTATCTATTTCCAAACTTAAATGTAATTATTTTATTTACATGTTAAATACTTAAATGTTATTATTTGAAAAACAAAGCGTTTCCGAAGATATGTTTATTGGACCTTTTTTTTGTTTTCATTTGAAGAATGAACTCTGAGAGTGCCAGGAGAACTTTGTGAAACACTCTGTAGATTTAACTACTCTTAGGGGGAAAAAATCATTTTCAAATTCAAAATGGCTAGAACTGTTTATAAGAAATTTAAATAGAAAATTTTTTATACCATGATCTTTTTTGATGAAACACAAGGAAAATGAGATATTTTAATTATTTTGAATTTTTTTTTGTACAAGAGTCATTTTTATTTATTCAAACATAACGGTAAAAAAAAAATTGTTTGATTCTTAAAGACATATTTCCCATGAAATACTTTTCATTTCATGATATGATTTGATAAAATTTATAGGAAACAAGATATTTTACAAAATTTAATATTTGCCCCTAAAAGAGAGAGATTGATTGATTTGATTTGATTTGCCTTTATTTAGGGGCGAGGTTAGGACTGTATAGTCCTCTCTACCACCTAACCCCAAAGAGAGAGAGAGAGAGAGAGAGAGAGAGAGAGAGAGAGAGAGAGAGAGAGAGAGAGAGTGCTGAGGTTACCCAGGGCTAGCGCTAGAGATGTTTGTTAATTTAATATTGACGTCAAATATTACCTTTCTAAGAAGAGAAACCTACTTCACTAATTTTTACCAAATTCAATGTTTAATTTGACTGAGCTATAATGAACTATATTACCATTTACAAATAATTCTATTTTAATACTACACCAACATCTTTATTAACTTTATTTAAAATTTTAATGCGGTTTGCAATAATGTTTACAAAATGTAATAAATGACAGTACAAGAATATCTTAAAGAAGAGAATTATGTGTCTGACTACATGGGTACTTTTATAATTCTTACCTACATCAACTCCTTCAAGTATTGTAACAGGCTTCAAATTCTTCATTATGACATTTATTGACAACCATGTCTTCATGCCTAAAGAATGTGGCTCTTCAATCGAACGCCTACTTTAGCTGGGCCAATTGAAGCTTTCCAAAAACATCCATTGTAAGTATGTAAGTGGTTTAATGTCAACACAATAAATAACAAACATGGGCAATACATTTTTGATCATAGCAGACTGAAATACATATTTTGGAGTCTTTTAAAAAGAACATACTAACTTCCTCTTCATTCAAGTTATATAAAGATAACTCTGACATCAATATTTTAGTCTAGTTATCTTAATCACCTAAAGATTATCTGGTTACTAATCCATCCAAATTTTACATGAACACAAACATAATATCTTAAAAAATGTTTGATTTCTGTTATAGGTTTGAGTTGTATACCAATACGTTACTTAATAACAACCCTTGGGTTTTTGCTGACATTTATAGCATCAACTACAAAATATGCCATTGGTATCGCAATCACAGAAATGGTTACAATGAATGTAAACATCTATAACCTGACTTCCAGTGATCCCGACGCTTGCCCCTTCACATACACAGAAATTGTAGACGATTTGCAGGTAATGCGACAAATTATTATTTAAACGCTTTTATATCAACTTACTACTTGCAGCCACAAATTCACAATTGTTTTTATTTTGTTTAAACATTATTTTATTGGTACAGTGATTTAACTTCAGATTTAGAATTTTAAAATGGAAATAAGGGACTATAGGCTAAGGATAAATATTGATTATTATTAGTTTTAAATTGAATCGTAATATTTTTATTAGCTTTATATCACAATAGATCAATAAGGTCAGTGGGCTAGAACAAAGTTTTACAATGTCTCACTTGATGAGCTATGGTGTACAAAAAGGTTAAAACAGTTTTCAACAATCTATTTAGAAAAAAACAATAGAGACTAAAAAAAACAAAGCTTCCTTCATAAGATAAATCTTAATTTAAAAATATTGTGTAATCTATATGATTATATAAAAATCTAATGGTGTCTGTGTGTATGTTACTCAATCACGTAAAAACTACTGGACCCATTGAGCTGAAATTTCACATGGACATTCTTAGGGTCCCTAGTTAACACATAGGCCTATTTTTATTTAGAAATTCCAACAGGGCACCACCCCACTGGCCTTGAAAACACCCTTAATACTCAATTATCTATACTCCATTATGCAATACAAATATACGTCAACCCCATACGAAGGATGGGTACTGTGCTAGTTTATAATAATAATTTTGCACAGCAGGACTTTTGACTTTTCTACTACTTTATTTTTCTGTATCAGTTACCTCCAGACACTAAAATTGGGCTAGCAGAGTCCCATGAATTCCCAAATGATTAATTAAATATGGGCAGGTTGATTACTAACAGGGATATTGAAATCGGAGACACAATAAATTTCTGCTGGCATGAGAGTTGTACTGATTTAGTGCTATGGTGCTACTTAAGTATGGCCTTAGATGGGAAAATTATCATTTTTCCTTGTTAGCTTTTTATTCTATTTTCTATTTCTTTCCTATTGTAGCTATTCTGCGATGGAGAAACAGAAATATTTGCCCCACATTAAAAAATATACTTTGAATAATTATGTATTTGTGAAATAGAGTCCATTCAAAATGGCAATCAAAAAATGGTTTCATTTATCAAATTATGTTATGATTTCTTATTAAAAAGAATTATAAAACTATGTTTATTGTTATCAAATAATTTTATTAAACAAACTACAATGAAAGTTAGTTAATACACATTTCATATCTGTCTGTGATTTTGTGACATGAAATTTATGGTTGGATGTTCTGGATGGAAGTATGGGGATGAAAGGAAACTTGTTATGCTCTAAGACAATCTGTAAAAACCATAATCCAAAGATGACTGCTCTACTTCTTTATTACTTTGTATTCTTTATATTTATTATTGCTTTTATTTTATTTATTTTTTAATTAAAAATTATTGTGTCTAACAATTGAGATATGCAATCTAAATAGAACAAGATATATAATTTACAATTTTTTTTTAAAGTCATAGAATTATTATTATTAGTAATGAATGAATTACTCTATTAAAGGAAGGAGAATTTGACTGGGATGAACGTACCCAAGGACTAATATTCAGTGCTCTGTATTGGAGTTACGTAACTATGCAAATTCCTTTTGGTCTATTAGTTGAAAGGATTGGCCCCAGATATATACTGATGTTTAGTGTACTTCTGTCTACTGTCAGTTATCTTCTAACACCATTTGTGACAATAACTGCGGGTTCAATAGGACTTATAGTAGCTCGTTTCATCATGGGCATTGGCATGGTAAGTAGTATAATCAACCTACATTGAAAAAGATAAAAAATGTAATTTATAAGGTAATATTTTATATTTTCAAATCCCAGGTTCTATTTCTCTTGCACTGGTTAGCCATTCTGGTCTTGTGTTAAAATTAAAAAAAAAAAAAAAAAAAAAAAAAAAAAAAAAAAAAACAAAAAAAACAATATATTTGAATAAATGAAAACAGAAATAAAATTTGGAATTGATGTGAATAATATTTATTAAAATGAAAACTAACAAAACATGAACAAATTATATAGCATAAAGCATTTTTATGTCATACACTACACACATACACAAAATTATTAGTATTTTTTTAGTCCACAACTACACAATGTAGTTTCTGTCATGCAGGCATTATTCATTCACGGAAGAATATGACGAAAAAGCCTTTAATCCAAGAGAAAAAATGGCATATCTACTAAATGACAAGCTTAAACTTCAGAGTGTTAAATTTGAAGTACAATTATTATTATTTTATAAAAGTTAAGAAAAATTAGCAATAAAAAAAAATGTGGTAAACTACTCACTATATAGTAAATTTTTGTTTGCAGGCTGGTATCTACCCCAGTATCAATATCCTCCTATCACACTGGGCTCCACCCTTGGAGAAAAGTAAACTGGGTGGATTAATATTTGTTGGTAAGTTATATTTAAAACCATTAAAAATAATAGCTTCAATAAATCTTCAGATTTACATTATAACTAGCTGTGGGATAGAGTGATATTGCATTTTTTAAATGTGAGACTCTTTTATTAATGTAACATGAGCTATGAGTTATGGGAGGAAATAACAATTTGATTTACGGATAGGACATGGCATGTGGGGAAGTGCTGTAAATTTGATTCCTATTGCTACAAATATAAAAATCTCACATTGTTTTTATTAAACAAGTATATCAGTAAATATAGTAAAATGACAATAATAAACTGTTCTAATAGTTATCAACCTCTTCATTGCCAAAATGTATGTTGTCGCTGAAATGTTAATAATATACTGGCGAATATGGATTTCCTCTTAATTGCTCCAAAAAACTATTAAAACTTAGTAACAGACGGACTGCTTTAAAACAAATTTTCTGTTCATTTAGCATTTAAATAATATATCAATTACACACTAACAAAATGTATGTTATCTTTAAAAATTTTAAGAAAATGAGCAAAATATGTAAAAAGGTATGACTTCCTGTTTAGCTGCAAAAAAATGGGTGTAACTTGGAAACTACTGCGTCAAACAAATTTTCAGTTCTAATAAGTGTTTACATTATATACCCATGTTGTACTGAACATATATGTTGTTCTTGAACATTTTAATAGAATCCACAAAATATGTTGAAAATTCGGGTTTTCATATTATATGTGAAAATAAATACTGTTATAACTTGGGAATTATTGAACCAATTTTGACCAAACAGAGTCTGAAACCTAACCAAATATCTGTATACATATATAGAAAAGAAAACTCCATGAAAATCAGATCAGCATTTCTTGAGTTAGGCTATAAGTTAACAAACAAAGAGACAGACAGAGAGGGCATTGAGTTATATATAAAAGAGATTTATTTATTCATCTATAAAGAAATATGTTTTAAGAAATGAAAAATAGATATAATAAAAAAGTAATAATTCAGATCAACATTTTATTTTTCTGATTCACAACCATTTATACAAATTCATAGGCTATAATTTTCATTGTGGTCTACAAATGTTAATTATTTAATTATTGTTGAAGTGTTGTTGATTCAACAGGTAATTATTTTTTTGAATGAAAATAGAGAATGATTTTAAATATCTGTTTTTATATCATTTCTAAGATAAAAACTTCAATTTGTTTACAACAATAGTGTTGAAATTTTCACTGCATTGTATGCTGTTTCATTCATATTAAGATATTTTCAGAAGCAACTAATATAATTTTAATTATTTGAAGATGAACTAGTCAAACACAAAGTTTAAACAGTAAAATAACAATGTTGTATTGCTTTGTTATTAACTAAATTTGTTATTGTTATGCAGTACTGCTTTCTTCAATTTACACACATTGTTTAAATTGTTACATGAACAAATTTGTCAATGATAGTGGCAGGTGGAAGTTAACATTTATTTTGAAATTAATGGCAGTTTACTTGCTAATTATATTTTTATACAGAATCGCCTCTTAAATATAATATCCATATTACCTGATTTCAGTTCCATGGTTTTAACAATGTTCTTAAGTACTATATATATAGCCTATAAATACATTCAAACTGAAGTGTAAAAGCAATCTTATCAAACAGTTCATTCCCCCTCACATGACAACAGATTAAAGTTATCAATGTGTAAACAGATAAACTACTCCAGACAAGAAACAAGTACTACTTAACAGATCAAGGCAATATTAATAACACAAAATATGATTAATATTTTTTATCATATTAAAGTCAACATGTTTGAGAGAAGAATCAGTATTAACAAGAATAGTGTTTGTTGATAGAACATAATACTGATGATAGTTACTACATGAAGAAATGTTCAGATTTAGTTACAATGGCCAATTGAGTTATGATCAGTCACGATCAATATATTAATTCTATAACTTATTGTTTCTTTAGATATTAACATAGAATAACGTAAATTTTCTGTGAGTTTTTTTATGAACTGTTTTTATGAAAAATAAAAAAAATGTCTGTAGTCTCTATAGCCTTTATTATTAAACTGTGCCAAAAATGTTGATGTTACTTCAATAGAATAGTTAAAAACATCATTCAAATGTCATTATTTAATTACAATTTGTGTTTCAGCATTATTAGTAATTTGAGTTAACAATTACAGATACTCCATGTATACATACATACATCACAAGCACCACTACACAAACACAATATGACAACACACTTTAAAGATTAAAAAATAACATTTATTTACTTGAAAATAACAGTTTTATTTTATATTTTTTTTGCCAAAAGCAATAAATAAGAAAAATAAAATCCATAGAGAGACTTTATGTATAATACAGAATGTCTATAAAAGAACTCTGGAGTTTCAAAAGCTATTTTATTAATGGAAAATATATCACTTAAACAAATTGACCTCATAAAAGGGGTATATCTGGCAAGTTTTTCATCAAAAAGGAAGTTTTTCTGACAGATTTTGATGGGCATTCATGGTCCTATACATATCCAAATGATAATTGATTGCTTCCCATGTTCTTACCAGTAAATCAGATGAAATGGCTATGATAATCCTTTCCTACAGATAGTAAATGTCTCGAAACTTCACTGAGTACATTATGTTCTTCTTATATCTCCATAAAAAAATTAATAAAATCAAATAGAAATATTTGAACTTCACTTTTGGCCCAATTCATCTATTTGGAAATCGAATAGCTAAGATATGATGAATATATGATTACTGTAATGGAGTGGAGTACAGTACTACCTTCCCTGGAAAAAAAAATCTTTGTCTGCTTAATATCAGCATTGAATTCAAATTTAAGATTTTAGATAGCATAATGTAATAGTATCAGGCTATCTAGGTCGAATAGTTGGAATTTTGTGGGTTCAGTTCAGAATATATTAGTGTGGGAGGAGTTAAAAAATGCTAAATGGTATACTGTTCTTTAAGTTACCAGAATTGGACCATTAGATAGCAGTACTAGAGCCTCTAAATTATTGTTAGCTTCAAACCATCCAATGGTGATGGTTTATGTAAAATCAATGATTTTGATCAATTCTGGAAAGAAAAAAAGATCTAACATATCACAGTAAATATTGCCATTGATTTTTATGTTAATAAAAATTAATTGCCCAAAAACATGGTCAAATATTAAATTTTAAAGAGATTTGCTGATGTTGAATAATTTCATGTGGTGGTTCTGATCTCCAAATTAAACAAGATGATTAGCCATGCTAAATATGAAATGTGACATCACTAGTAAACAAAAAGTTTCATTCTCTTTAATCTTGTATAACATGAAGACATTTGTAAAACACTTGAACATATTAAGTTTGTCATTAGCTAGGTTTAGGACTTTGTTGGTTTGTCAGTATAGGAAGCTTGGTTTCTTTAAACATTCAAACTTTTAAACTTTTTAAAACATTCTCTTAATAGTGTTCTTAAAAGGTTTCCCCCTCTCTTCTCTCTCTCTCTCTCTCTCTCTCTCTCTCTCTCTCTCTCTCTCTCTCTCTCTCCTCTCTCTCTCTCTCTCTTCTCTCTCTCTCCTCTCTCTCTCTCTCTCTCTCTCTCTCTCTCTCTCTCTCTCTCTCTCTCTCTCTCTCTCTCTCTCTCTCTCTCTCTCTCCTCTCTCTCTCTCTCTCTCTCTCTCTCTCTCTCTCTCTCTCTCTCTCTCTCTCTCTCTCATCTATATATATATATATATATATTTGAAATTACTCAATTGGCCAGAATGATGGTTTAAATTTGAACAGTATTAGCCCCACAGAAAAAAGAAATTATCCTTAAAAATTGGAATATTATAAATTACACCAATCAACACAACACAGCACTCAACTATATTATCAACAACAGACAAAAGTAAAAGAACTCCAGCAATCTCCAAAATATACTTAATTTGTAAATACATTTGAAAATACAAAACATACAATACAATAATTATAACCTTAATTTATTTATTATATCAGAATTTGCATTTAATTAATTAATTTCTTATTCTGGTTTTAAGGTTATTTGACAATAAGAGACGGCGTCGTACCATTAATCAGACATTTACCATAATCATTTACCAAGAGAAAATTTGTTTACAACTTTATCGATAACTACAATAAAATATTAATAATTAAGTTAAATAGTTCAAAATACAAATAATTAAATAAAAAATACACTATGGATAGGATATATCATTAATGACGACATTGCATGAATATAGAAACTTTAAATGTAATGTTTCTTTTATCAAATCTTGTGCAAAAATTTGGATTAAGAAAATTAAAATTTTACAGAATGTTACCTTTAATTAATTGTAAAAAATATTATTCTCCTTTAGGAGAAAATATTGGAATCATTCTGTCAATGGCTTTGAGTGGCTTGATTCTGGGAAATTCTAAAGGAAACTGGCCATTACTATTTTACTTCTACGGATCTTTTGGTGTGGTCTGGCTTGCTGCATGGTACTTTTTAGGGTATGACAGTCCATCAGTTCATCCATATATATCATCTGAAGAGAAAAAATATCTTGAAAATGTCCTCAATCATAACACAAAAAGGAAGGTATGTGTATTCTTTTTACAGTTTTTGTTTACTCTAAATTCTTTGTAACATGTTACCAACAAACAGTGCAATATTTTTTGGGTGTTAAAAAATGATGACTTTTTTTCATATCAAAAATATTTTCAGCTTCCGCCAACTCCATGGAAAGAAATGTGCACATCATTGCCACTCTGGGGTACCATCCTTGCACAGATAGGCCATGATTGGGGAATGATTACTGTTGTCACTGAATTACCTAAATATATGAAGAGTGTTCTTCATTTTGAAATAGAAGCGGTAATTATACCAAAATATACGTATAGTACCTATTTAATATTTTATTTATTTCTCACTTTATTATTTCACTAAACTTTGTACTGAAGTACAAATAATCATGTTACTTTGTTTATATTAATGTTTAAAATAAAAATAGTACATGACAAAATATTATTTACCCTAGCAACGATTAACAGCTAGAGTAACCATGTGATTTTATTCAACAAGTGGTAATCTTAATATTGTAATTATCAACTGTAATGAGCTACACTTGTGGAAACTTCAATAAACAAATGAATGAAAACACAATTTTCCACCAAAAATCACTTTATTTGTGCAACACAAATACAATACCGTTTCAATGACTAAGTCATCATCCTCAGCTGCTACGTACACACAAACCCTACTGACAGTGGACTGTGACTGGCAAAGTCAAAGCCTAACTCTTATAAAAGGAGGAACCAGCTTGACCAAGACCCCAAGTCCATGGCTTTGGCAGTCTTTTGAAGATTTTCCACCTATCCTGTGAAATTAAAAAAAAAAAATCCAGCTACAGCCCCATTGTAAGTAGGGTTTGTGTGCATGTAGTAGTTGAAGATAATTACTTAATCATTGAAACGTCTTATATTTGTGTTGCACAAATAAAGTGATTTTTTTGTGGAAAATTGTGTTTGCATTCATTTGTTTATTGTGTTTATATTTGTAGCCAATTAGAAGCATTCTTCTTTATTTAATTAGCAAGTATGGTTTGTAGAGAGACTTGATTAACATGGTAGAGAATTTGTCTTTTAAAGAATGTTTGTACAAACAGACGATTTGTATATCATAAAAAATGTTGAACATTTTCAGCATATACCCATTACAGAGAAACACTTATAAGAGATTTAAAGTAAAAATGAAAGAAGAACACTAATTCCAACATGAAAAAGTTAACTTCTATAATTAAGTCATTATTCTTAATTGTGGTCAGAAAATTATTAGAGACAGAATCAGAGGTTAAAAATTTGTAAAAATATACACTATGACTGAGGATCACTAATTGTTCAAATAGATTTTGTTTGTTTTATTTATCTATTGTGAAATGACTGTTCGATTAGGATAGTTATCAAACTATTTTGGTAGTTCTTTTAGAACCCAAGACCAATTATTTTTGTTATAAATTATGAAATAAAGTACCTAATTCTTTGTTCTTTTTTCAGAATGGTTATCTGTCAGCATTTCCATATGTTGCTATGACAATCCTTGCTATATTATCTGGTTGGTTTTCTGATCTTCTTTTGCAAAGGAACTACTTCTCAATAACAGTTGTGAGGAAAATATTTACTACAATTGGTAAGTTCTAGAAGGTGATAATTATTTTGGAAAAATATGAATTTTTGGAACAAATTGATTCATATTTATTTTGTCTTGGACTGTAATAGCAGCTATTAAAGATTTTAATTAGCACTTCAAAGTACCCCCTTTAGAACCAAAATTGTATTGGATCTTATTGTAAAGGGTTTTTGTTGTTGTTTAAGCCTGTTCTAAACACAACATTTTGTATAAAGTTTAATCTCTGCAGTTCAAGACATTGTAGATAGGCATTGTGTCTGAACCGGTAAACTATTCAATTTTACATGGACAGATTAGAGATGGTGTACAGAGATAGAAAACTAAACCTGAGTGCATAGATATCTGACACTTGCACAGATATATTGAAGCTTGTCAATATACTCCCTTATTATAATAATACTCCCTTCTGTATTCTGTATTTCTAACACCAGTGTAGCTCTGGTATTCTTGGAGTGCTCTGTGTAGTTCAAGATTTCTGTTTTATTTTATATTGCAGTGGTGACATATCTACATAAATGTAAAAATGAATTTGTTTTGAAGTTTATTAAACCAAACTTATGCATGCTGTGTTTATGACAGGTTAAATGTAAAGACTAAATTAACCGAATATTAACACTGTCACAGCGACAACTAAGTACAAAAAACTGTGTGAAGACCTGACTTAATTTAATTTGTTTAACTGTTAACAATAATGAAACTATTGTTTTGAATGTAATGGTAAATTGATATTTTCTTGAACAAGTAACATTGTTGATATCAGATGGATAGTTTAAAAATTAAAAGGTTGTAAGTCTTTTCCAATAATTATTATACAATAATTCTCGGAGTGAAATAACATATATGTTTCTATGCTCGCAAGATCTTGCTCTGCAAAACAACAAAATAACATTTAACCACACATAAAAATGCATGTGCCACTTAGAGGGTTGAATAATGTTTTGCCATTTGAAAAGAATAATTATTTTTCTGGCTATCAACTTGGATCAAATATTCGGTTAGTTAGGAACTTGACTGCATGATAAATAGCTTAGAACTAATAATTGCAGTTAAGTTACAAAATGCACTTATCAACCCAACAAAATAATAAAACCAAGAATTGGCAGTAAAGATTCTTCACTCTTGTGACCGTAGTTACTACTTTTTAAAAGGCTCATTCTATCTTAACTTCTATCTACTCAAATGTGCTAAGTACTTAGCTAGTAGATGAAAATGTAACACTAACTTATCCTTTCCCACAATTATTCACAATCTGTAATTCTACAATTTTTTGATTTACATTTTTTTAAATAATCTTGAACAAACCCATTTTGTGTTCAAGTAATCTCTCTTGTAATTCTAAATTAGTACATTTACATTTAATAAACATTTCCAGACTTTTTGACTTTTGTAGGACTGGAACCTAGAGAATATTATGTATATCATCAAATTTACAATTTAATTGTAGTTTTTAGTTTAAAAAAATACTAGTTACCAATAGTTACTCAATATATAGATAAACAATTTTTTATTTTTTATTCAATCTTTATATTTATAAAATATTAAAATCAAATAGATTTTATAAATAATGTGTATTGAAAAATTCAACTTACTAAAAATATAAGTGTTCATGAACCTTTCAACTATAGTACTTCAGAAATAAAAATTAATGAATCAGTGGCTATAGGATAACTTTATGTGTTTCAGAATATACCACATATACATTACAACAAAGTGTTACTTTTTATTGTTTTAGCGGCTTTAGGTCCAGCTGTAGGTATCTTAGGTGCAACATACTCTGGCTGCAATAAAGTCATGGTGACTGTTATGTTTACAATAGGAATGGGATGTATGGGCTTCTACTACCCTAGTCTAGGTATTAACACATTGGATCTAAGCCCCAACTATTCAGGGACTTTAATGGGTTTCATTGCATATGGAGGGTTAGGAGGCATTCTGTCACCATACCTGGTTGGTGTGTTGGCACCTGATGTAAGTATTTTATTTATGATTCAATAATATGTGTCCTGTATTGTTTAAACATAGTGAGAGTGAATTTTGAAAATTAAAATATTTAATAGCTAAATAACACTTTGTATTTAATGTTTTTAGCCACAGCTTACAATTTTTTAACAATTCAAAATTTAAATAATATTACCATTTGAAATTCTATTCATTTACAAGAACATTATCTATTTAAACATTGAATTTGTTTACTGTTTGGCCTTGTGCTTAACAAATGAGTATGAGGTGTAACCAACTAAAACCGAGTTTATTAAAGTTTGGTTTCTCTACTTGTCAAGGTTTGTTTTTAATTGGTGGAATTGTTTTGTTTATTTGTGTATTTATGTTCGGCTGCTACTTGTCCTCAAAAGCTTAGCCAATATTAAACCCATACGAAAAAAAGTCCCAAACTTTAAGGAAAAGGTACAATAAAATTGTATTGGATTGACTTACCAGTTAAAAAGTGAAATCGACGAAATCAAATTTCTTTATTACTGAATTTCTAATATAAAAATCCTAGTATTGCATCTTTTCTCATAGAAACTCCCATATCCTAACTTATTGAATGTCAATTAATTCTACTAATTGATATAATTTGACATTTTGTATTCCTAGAGATTACTAGTTTTGGTTTGTAGGTACAATTTAAGTATTTTGTGGCGAGCTATAAGTGATCCAAAAATTGGGGGCCAATTTGAAAATTTCAATAAAATTGTTTTACGAAAATAAATTCTTAACTGTAGATAATAATAATAATAATAATAATAATAATAATAGCTCTTTTTCAAATATGTAACCAATGATGTCAAAATTTGTTCTATTCAATTTTAAAAATAATGGTCTGGCAAATTTGCAAATGGCAGCCATTTGATAGATTTAAAAAAGTTCCTTGTTATTTGTAGCTTCTACATTATCTTACGAATTGCTCATTTTGTTTAATTAGTAATAGCACGATTAAGGTTAGTAAAACAATAAGGTATAATAAAAAAATTGGCATCAGCAAATAGTGTATAATGTTTCAAATGGTTGTCTAGTACTTTTTTCCCTTTTAGGGTGACCTAAGTACATAAACTCAGAAATATTCTGCAGGACATCAGCTTAATAGCTCAATGTAATTATAATAATCCTTAGACAACACCATTATTGTAGGTCTAGGCCAACTAGACTGTTTTTTGTCAGCTGATATGTGGTCAACGCATTTAGTTCCCATTGCCAAAATCTAGCTTTCACAAGCAAGATTCACTACTAATCTTAGCTTCCTTGTGATGTTGGGTCAACGATGAAACTTTTTAAGCTCCCATGGGGATCGAACCCAGAACATCTTGCACACAAAGTGAGAACTTTAACCAATAGCGGAGGTTTACAAATTTATTGTGCACCCCCTAATTTAGACCATCTTTAGTGCCTTTAATACCAAGTTCTAGAATTTTTTTCAAGAAATAAACATCCTCAAAATCTGCTAGCTGCTGGGATCTAAATATTCTCTTTCTGAAATCAAGCTCTCGGCAGCGGAAGAGTAGGCCTACATATGCAATAGCCTCAGTGAAACATGTGCTCATACAATCAACAGATATGTGGTTTCTGATAGAACCTTAACTTGGTGAAATGATTCCAGAGATGGCTTAAGAATGGGAATAGATTTTCTAAGGAATCTCCTCTCACACTGAATAAGTGCCCTTCTCAGTGCAGGATTTGGCTCCAAGACTAATTGTCAAAAAAAATGACTCCAAGGCTAGGAAATTGACATAAAGAAAGTTCAGTAACAAACATGTTCTTTGCTGTATTTCACATCTAATCCTGTAAACAGGGTTTCCTCCTATAAAGTGAGTAGCGTAACCCTGTTCAGCCTACATGTCTGTTCTCACATTCTCCTTGATCATTCCCTGGCACTCACCCGAGGTACACATTGCAGACAGAAGTGTCAACTATTATAAAACATCACTAGTATTTGGTAATTACCAGCCAAATACTGTTTATATGATTTTCAACAACATCTGTTATCTAAACTCTAAAGTTATGTTTATACTACATTTCATAAAGGGAGTATTAGAATTTCTGCTTGGTAGTTTGTCAATACTAGGAAATAACAGTATTTATTTTCTACCATCTACGGAAGATTTATTTTAATTTTGTTATTATTATTAATTTTTTTTTCAGAGTACAATGATGCAGTGGAGGTTGGTTTTCTGGATCGCAGTAGCATTTTTAGTCATCAGCAATATTATATACCTCTCCATAGGTAGTGGTGAAGAACAACCATGGAATGAACCTAATGTGGAAAGGAGGTTACGTAAAAAAAGTGGACAGGAAACAGTACAGGTAATAAATACAATGCAGTAGGTAATAGGTTATTACAATACATTTTATTAACAATCAAGAGCAAGAAGAAGGTTTAGTTTATATAAACATTGAAAATAACGTCAAGTTCTGCCCAAATGTTAGGTAACATGTCTTTGTTAACGGTTGTCATTGCTTCATTAATCCTGTTCCAAGTGATTTAGGTTACGAATTTTTTCTCGATAATCAATGTTTTTGATGTACCCCTACAAGAAGAAATCACAAGGTGTCATGTCTGGACTCCTTGGAGGCCAGAATATAGGTCCTTCTTTGTCTTTATCCATCGATGTCCAAACTTTTTGTATATGCGTGTAATTTCAGTCTTTTATGTAAAATTTTGTGGATTGTTGTTTTGGAATCCCTAACTCTAGGCTTTGTCGAGGTATTGACTTCATAGGACTTCTGATTGCAGATTGTTTACTAAGTTTAACTTTTTCGTCTGATATACTTTGCTTGCCAGATGATTTCTGTTTTTGAACTGATCCAGTTTCTTCAAATTGTTTGAACCAACGTCCTATGTTATTTTCATGTGGTAGATCTTTTATGTATTTGCCTCGAAATGCATGTTGCACTGAAATTACAGTACAGACTTGAATTCACCATCAACAAAACACTATTTCATTTTTCTTTATTAGAGAATATAATAACACACTCCACACAGAATATTCCAGAAAACACAAAACACACTACCACAAGAATGCAAGAACTAATTTTGAGGTTACATCAGCTTTTAAACAAACTTTTGGATTATAGGCTATCAGCGATACCAATACAACACCACAAAATTTCTCTACTGTCTTCGTATGAATTAATGAAACCCCACCATTCTTTTATGATAACCCTGTATAACATCTACTTGTCTAGCAAAACTGTATTTGGGTGGATTGAATGCAAGAACTGAACTTATTTATAACATATATAATACATAGAATTTTTGCATTCACTTATGAATTGTAATTTTGGAAAGACCTACTTCCGAGTACATTTAAGCACTCAATTAATGTTATTTTTGTGAGTATAATGATTATTTTTTAAACAAAGACAGAACTCATGTTGCAACACGAAGTACAGATTCAAAAAATTGCCAACCACAAAAATACTGCACTATCCTTCTTAATCTTGTATTGTTATGCACTCTGTGAGTGTGTATCATCTTGGAGAAGTTGATACAGCACACAAAATTGTTTACTTCTTCTCTACCTTTATTTCAATTTCCACACGTTCAAAAAACATAGGGACTTCAAACCAAACCATGATTTTACACTATTAATACTTTGACACTGTGTTAAACACACTGAATAGTAGTTTTCAATTTCAACTTTATTGAAGTAGTAAAATTTAGAACTTACTTGAATTCCTAAGCTCTAAAATAACAAATGACTATTAAGTAATATTATGTCTATAGTATAATAATTAAGAGCTTCCACAACTCATTTTTTTCTGCTTCTTTCAGGAAATATGGACTACACATGTTGAAGTGTGAATGAAAACCAATGGAAAAGAAAATGACATAGTCTGATAATATGGCATCGTAAAACTGAAGTTGCTCTGTGTAACTTTACAAACACGTTAACTAAATAAATAACAAAAATACAATTTTACAAGCAATCATCTTAAATTAGTAATCCAACTTTATTATTTAAATGGACATTTTAACAACACATAGCTGTCCTCTACTAAACTACATCAATTCTCTGAAGATGAAAACTATGTTGTTGAAATGTTTAATTACTAATTTATGGCAACAGTTAGTAAATGTGTGTTTTAGACATTTAGTTAATGTGCTTTAGTTATCTCATATAACTGTATGAATTCATTAATTGTACCATTTGTACCTAAAATAATGATCATGATTCAATTTTGTTATTTCTCATAAATTTAACATGTTCTCATTATCTTCTCAAATTTAATTTTAGTATCTCATTTTAAAATGTTATGTAGCTATAGGTATTAGCTTTTTAAGTCGACCATAACTAGAGTTAGAAATAAACGATACTCCAAACATAAATCAAACATTTCAATTTAGAAATAAAAACTTTTTTGCAAGTAATCAACTGAAATATTACAAGCCACAGATGATTTTTTATTTCTACCATGACTTTAGATAATTATAGAATAGAAAATAAATTATTTCAACCAATCCCATGACAGTAGCTGCAAATTCTGTTCATAAATTCAAAATAATTATTATCAGATATTTTATTTGTATAAACTTTAATGTAATAGCAGATATTTCTTGTTGAAACTCCATATTCAACGATAAAATAAAGCAAAAGCTTAAAGTTTCAATATTTTAATAGTATGAATGAGCTACAATTGTTTCGCCTTGCGGCATCATCGGGCAACTGATAATTTACAAGTATAGACAACTAAACTCTTACATATAGAAAATAAAAGCAATAGATTAAATAATTTAGAATGTTTAGAAATAAATAGATCTATTTCACTTAGGCCTATTCTCAACTTAAATGACCAAATTGTATTAAATTCGTCACCTCTTCTAAAACCCATCCGTAACATAGTTCATTAACCTTTACCTACCTGCTAGGTCATCCCCCTACCTTTCCCGATTTCTCTATTGTATTTCAGTTTCCTGTTACTTATGTTTATATAGTTGTCTATACTTGTAAATTATCAGTTGCCCGATGATGCCGCAAGGCGAAACAATTGTAGCTCATTCATACTATTAAAATATTTGAAACTTTAAGCTTTTGCTTTATTTTATCCTTAAATTTGTATAATTTTGTAAAAAAGAGACTCAATAAATAGTATTGACCATTGTAGTTTACTTCCTCTGTTCTAACTTCTCTGAAAAATTTCCAATATTCTCAAAAACATGCTAAAAAAATCAGTTCTTATATTTATTTTTTAAATTCATTAACTCCTTAATTTTAATACAGGGGAAACTGGCAATGTTTTAAAGACACTATAAAAACAAAAACATTAAATTTATTGTATAATATGTTCATAGAATATATAAAATATTTTATTTTGAGTGTAATTATGTCATATGTTCTAACAAATATCTTATTGGTGTTCATCCAACACAGTTCAACTTTCTTAAAATTGTGTTTTCTTCTCACATAATAGACATTTTTTCAGTATGAAGTATGAAATCATCTTGTGTGATAAAATTAAACCCAAATCTTGTTTACCATGGCTGTATTATAGCCACATTAAAAAATTATACTGATTTATTTGTTACCTTATTTGTTGTATGTGTGAAGTTTTGTGTTGGGAAGTAAAGAATATTTTAAGAAAGTTTAACTGCTTTAGAAGTATAACAAAAAGTAATTAAATAATATATTGAATCGGATTAGGCAATAACCCTCGTTGTTCAATAATATTAAGTTAATTTCTTGACTATTGTGTATGGTTGTTACTAATTATTTGTTATAATACATTACTCTATTAGAGTACATAAGTCTTAGTTTATTCTCTTTTAAGTTTTTTATAGTAGTACTTCTCTCATTTGTACTTTTAACCTATAGGACGTTATTGTTCTTGATAAATCTGTGTACAAACGAACAAAAATTGTTATGGTGTTTAATAGACCTAAAAGAACTCTTGGCTTACCATATTCATTCTGCACACCATACCTGATAACCACAGAACTAAGGACAATAACAAAATATACTGATTTCTTAATTAATTAATCACATTAAGTATCTCAACTTTATAAGTCTGCTAATATTGTATTATGTAGTGTTACTGATATACTTATACTGTATATTATAATATGTATATACTTTTATTAATAAATAAAGTTTTTATTTAATGTTCATTTGATGTTATTGATCGTCTCTTGAAAATTTTTAATCCATTAACTTCTCTGTTCAATATAATCTATGCAACAGATTCCAACAAAATTGTGTCTATTTAAGGAAAAAAGAAACTGCAGAAAAACTTTTTATTACACCACAAATTTAAATATATTTAGGCCAATGTTATTTTCAATCTGTTTTTCAATAGCCTTATGCCGTCTATTTAAAATTATATATTTAATTTTTATATTCCCAGATCGACAAGTGGTTGTTAAATATATATAAGAATCCGTGTTTTTAAATATATTATATATCTTTTTTTTACCACTTTTTAACAGAAATACTTATCTAACTGAAACTAAATCTGGTTCTTTGATTGACCAATGCAAATGAGTTTGTGTATTAGTCAAAATGATTGGAAATAATTCATTAAAAATAATAATAATATAATAATAATAAATGTTAACCCTTTTCAGTATTTTACTGGAATATATCAATAATTATTGATATATTGACCAATACTTTACTAGAAACTATTTTTAATATATGACACAAAAATTAACATATATTGAAAAGCTTACTTCCTCTGCTGATTGTAATAAAATGTATAATTAATATATTTTTTAAATGTTACTTATATATTTTACTTCGGTACTTTGTTTTAAAACTAGTAAGCTAAAAAATATTAAAATCTGAAGTCTCCAAGCAAAAAATGAAATTCATCGCTATTGCATTAGATACCTACCAATAATATAAGAGTTTAAAAAATAGAAAGAAGTCAACACCAAGATTACATTAGAAATCAACACTAAACCTTTTGTTCTATATTCCTCTGATACCCCTTTTAAAAAGTATTCAAGCTGTTTACATACTTTTAAAGCATTTCTTAAGCCTAACCTCTGCAGGTTGGAATGTGTAAAACATTCTTGCCTAAATTTATTGTTTCAGTTGCTAATCAATGAAGGATGATTGCATATGTCAGTAATTATATTGTAAAAGTGTAGTACAAAAAATCAGTTCAATAAATCTTACTTAAATAAAAAAAATTGGGTATCCAAAAACATGGGCTCATATATCCAGAGTTGGTGAAGACAGGAATATTCAACTAAATTTTTGTGGTTGCATGATTACCAAAAAAATCTACCTTTATGAGTACTCACAACCTTTTCACCCCTCTAGGGGATTGGAACTAGAGGGTTTAACTTTGAATCTCAAATATAAACCCATATTAAATTGTACTTCATTTTATAGACTTGAACCCAGAAGTAAAGGAGTAAAGAATATTTTGCAAATAAAGTTAGTTTATTATCCTCTTTTTACCTCAGTTAGTTATTTGATATGAAATTCTTTCTAAAATTTTGTTTTTTATTTAGGTAGTGATAGGTTTTCATTTCGATTTGTTCTGTTCTGAGTCAAATTATGTTTAAGAATTATAATCATCATTTGATAAATGTAGATATAGTTGAAATAAATTTCTTCCATGGGCAAGGTAATCAGAATTATTGAAGTATCCAGGTTGTTCAATGAATCTTTCCCAGATAGAAAAGTTTCACCTAGTTATATGAGAAATGTTGTGATCAAGTTCAGAACAATCTGATGTTCCAAGATCTGGTCAACCATCTGTTAAAACCGACAAGCTATGAATTCAAATTTTAGGCACAGTTGCTAATCAACCAACACAATCAGTATGAACAATAGTTGATGATATAGGTAAAAGTAAATTTACAGTACATGAGATTATAAAAAAAAACAGAAATTCCATCCCTATAAAGTTCACTTTTTACAATAACTTAATGATGAAGATCCGGATCATGTAACATTGTGAATTTTTGAGTCATTGGTTTGTAAAATAGAGAACAGATGTTTGAAAAATAATGAGGGTACGTATGATAGAAGTAACAGCAAGTAGATGCGAACAGCCAAATAGTCTGTAAAAATTATCTTTTATAATTTAACAAAAAACAAAATTTGAAGAGATATAAATGATGAAAAGTAATTAGAGAATTGTCAATTGTATTTAGAGATAGGTAGAGAATAAGAATTGTTGTAATTAGAAATAAAAAATAAATAAGTTAAAGTGTGAGTAGGTCGGATGGTATTAGTACGCGAAGAAGTAGTTCGAACTTTATTTATAATAACATGAAAAAGGACCAAATATTAATAGGTGTGATTAAACAGAAACAATCTAGGAAACATATGTGATGTCTGGAAACAGGTAAAACGAAAAGATTTATTGTAAGTGAAATAGAAGCGAGACATGTGACTTGTTCCAGATAGGTTTTGAGCGGTAACTCGACATCGCTTCCGTGAACAGTCTTCAGTTGAACTCAAGAGATGTGAGTCGCCTATAATTGCGAATGGCGATTTGCAAGTGGAAAAAGTATAGTTATGTAATGCTGATAGTGTTTAAAGTGAACAATTGTGTTGCTGGAGGACATGTATATGATCAACGATGGTTGATTTATAATAAAAGTGACTTCAACATGGTGAGAAAACGTTTTATAATAAGCGACCACATGTTGGACGGGGTAGAACAATTTTCAGTGTTAAATGACAAATAAATACTGAGTGTTCTCTTTCACATCTTGTATGTTAGGAGTTAGACAATGTTCGCACATTGAACTAAGAACAGTGTAAACAGAAAATGTTAGATAGAAAATAAAAAACTTGAAATGAAGTGTGAAATATGGCCCAGACCTTTACCTGCCATGTGCTTCGAAGGCTAAGGTAAAAGTGCATAGTAGATATGAATGGTAATAACCACGTTGTAATAAAGGACACAAGGCATAAGAGTATGTATTAGTTTTAGATAATGTTAGTTTATTAAAAGATTTCTGTGTTATTTTTAACTTCATTTATTTGTATTTGTAATATGTCACTACAAACATACATGTCTGTAGTTTTCTTTTTGTCTTTGTACGTTATAAATATTGTCGCACGACGTGTGGAGATTGTAACTTAAAGTTAGCTCCCCTGTTTTTTATATTATTACAATTGGCGCCCAACGTGGGGCGCCAATTGTAATCATTTAAATATATTTAAAATAAAGACAAAACAAGACAAGACAATACAATCACAATTAAAGAAATAGGGACTGATCTATCTTTAAGTTACTAGAGATGAGATACTCTCAGTGACACTGAAAATAACTGGTGGACTATCTACTCTGCTTCAAGATATGATGCTTTACAAAGGAGAAATGGAAGCAATGTTAGATTTTTTTGTTGTAGTTGTAAAACAACATCAATGACAATACAAAACAAGATAAAAATAAATAAATAAACAACAACATAATATATTAAAGCTGTAAAATGTCCCTGCAACAACTTAATATTTACAATTAACAACAATTAAAACAAATATTACAGGGCTGTAAAAGGACCTTGCAACTAGTAATGAGAGATCAAACTTTAACAAAAACTTAATTTATTATACAACACAAAATATTACAAAGCTGTACAATTTTGACGACCAGGTCAAAAAACACTGCAACCTGTGTCTGATCCAAGAAAAAGGCATTTTGTATGGCAGATTCTAAAGAAACAAGAAACAAGTTGATTGGTAGATGAATGACCCTGTCTAAAGCTACATTGTTCACTACAAAGCAGCCGGTTACTCTTGAGGTACCAAACAAGGCTCCGATTGACAAGGCTTGCAGAGCGCACTAGTAAGAGAAATGGGACAGTAACTTCCTGGCTCAGTTTTTTCTTTACCTGGTTTTAGAAAAGGTAAAAAAAAAGCCTCGGTAAAACATTGCTCCTGAATATACGATTGTATATTTTAAGGAGTCAGCTTCCCCGAAGTTCGTAGGTGTTTGATCATAGAATAAACTATGCTCTCCGGGCCTTGAATGGAATCCCGTTCTGACAACATAGCAGACTATAATTCCGGTAAGGAAAATGAAGTATTTAAAGACGAATCTTCCGACAGACCTACATACTACAAAAAATATTGCTTCTTGAGATATCTTATAGAAACTGTAAGTAGTAGTTGAAGAAAAGTTAGCAATTGATAAGCCCAAAACATTAGCAATTTCATAGTTATTTGTAGTCATAGCTCCATTTCCCTGCTTAAGTCCCAGTAAGGGAGCAGAGAGAGGAGGACCATAAACAGAACGTAACATCTTCCACACCGTTGACATGGGTGTGCTTCTTGATATTGTGCCAATGTACTGGGCCGATGATTCTTTCCTACTTTGCCTAAACACCCAACGTGCTTTGGCTTGTAGAATCTTATACCTTTCGAGGTTTTCACAAGTAGGTCTGCGATTAAACTTCCTTATTGCCTTACAACATAAACCGAGAGCATCACTATATTCGTCATTCCACCATGGGACTGGTGGACGTAGTGGTCTCGTCAACATTTTCGGAACATTGTTGTCCGCTGCTGTAAGGTTACTGCTTCATTAATAGGAATTTTATTATTATAAATAGGTGATATAAATTTACTAGTGAAACTTTTCCATTTTTCTTTGTGAAAAATCCATCTGGGAAGACGATCATTACAGTGCGAGAAGTCAAAAAATGTAAGCTGTACAGAAGCGTGATCACTACTGTAAGTGTCAGATAGAACGGACCACTCAAATTTAGTGGCAAGACGATGGCTACAAAATAACAAGTTGACAATTGTCCAACTACCTGTAGAAGCCGCCAGATGAGTTGGTGAACTGTTATTGAGCAGAATCAAATCCAAGTTGGACTGAATCCTGTCAATACGGCTCCCTCTGGGGCTGCATCAGTTTGGTCCCGAAGTATAGTGGTGAGCATTAAAATCGCCCACCAAAAGAAATGGGACAGGAAACTGTCTGATCAGGTCAACCAGTTCCACTTCTTCAAACCTGTAATTAGGTGGTAGATACAAACAACACATAGTCATTTCATATGGAATAGTGGTCGTAATTGCTACTGCTTGCAATGAAGTCCTTAGGTACACAGACGTACCACAGATGGAGTTGTGGGCAAGTATTGCTACTACACCCTTAGCTCTGTCTGCAGTGAAAGTCATTTCTAAAAACTGAAAACCCCCTCACTATAAAGGAGTGGGGTTCATGAAGGTGAGTTGCTTGTAGGCAAATGACTAAAGGGGATCTATCACGTACAAGAACCTTAAGATCTTCAATGTGACTTCTCACACCGTTAATGTTTCATTGTATCACACTATTCAAGTTCAAGTTCCTGGCCATATTCTATGATGAAAATATAAATAATGGATTCGTTAACATTAAACAATTAAAAAGGGCTTGGACAAGTCAGGCATTCTTACCACTTGCCTGACTTGAAAAACCATCAGGTGGTTTTATTTTAGTTTTAGTTTTTGAAGTCTCAGGGTCAAACTCCAACATCAGGTGTTGAAGGCTTAGGAGTCGCCTAAGGTGATTTTTGGAGGGGTTTTGAAGAACCAGTCCCTCCATTATTTTTGGTATTTAGAGATATGTTTGTTACACCCAGTGGTCTACTAGGCTTCCGTACAGTATTTTTATTTTTATTTATTATAAAAGACGAAGAACAGATACTGATTTTGATTTTAGTTTAATTAGCTGTCCAGTAGTCGGTTGCAGTTTGAGGTTTTTCTGTGGCGGAGGTACAGATTTAGCCTTGGATGTAATAGGTTTAGTACATTTAGCAAGAAGGTGAACTTTAGAACTAGATGGGATATTAACAGATGAACTGATTTGAACTGCAATTAAATGTTTTATTTGATCTTCAAGTATACGAACCATCTCACCCAGTTCCTTGCATGATGAACATGAATTCAGGGCTAACGAAGATGTCGCATTTATGTACGATTTACCTATGGTTGGAGGTAGAGCAGTCTTTGTTTATATAATTCCCTCCCTAGCTTAGGAAAAGGAAAGTTTCTCTTATGCCATTATTTCTAAAATTGCTTTCTCAACTTTATATTTTGGGCATTTCGGTGAACGTGCAGGATGGTCACCTTCACAGTTTGCACACTTTGCCTCCATTATTACACCCTTCACTTTTGTGGCCTTTAATGCCGCACTGTCCGCACACTTCCTCTTTAGAGCATGTATTACTAACATGTCCAAATCCTTGGCATCGGAAACAACGTCTTGGATTTGGAATGTAAGGTTAGACTGTAGAAACCAGCATACACTCGCTCCGGAAGATTTGGAGTACCAAATGTTAGAATAATAGATCCGGTTTGTTTTCTCTCACCATTCTCAGTTCTATAAATATATTCGACATTAATAACATGTTGTTTGGCAAGTTCTTTCAATATTTCCTCCTTGCTCTCATTGAAGAGGTCACGGCAGGAAATAACGCCTTTAGATGAATTCAAACCTTTATGAGGTTCAACAGACACGTTAACTACATTAAAAAGTGACTTCATTTTCAACAGAGTCTGTATCAATAAAGTACCATTTTGGAGTTTTCAAATTGAAGGAACATTACTTACAGCACCAGTGACAGCTTTAATAAATACAAAGGGGGAGATCTTTGATAGATCTGACCCCTCAATACTGTTTAAAACAATAAGAAATCTGGGAGCAGGTCCCTGAATCCTCAACACCAAATTTCTCTTCTTCGCTTTGAATACAGACTCTTTGGACGATGCCGATAGTTGTCTTTTATCACAACCCGGGTTGACGTTATTTTTGGTAGAGGCCATTCATGAGTTAACCAGCACATCGTGTTAAGCGGTTGCAGATGAGACTCTGGGAACGGGTATACCCTTGGATCCCTTGGGGCCCAGAGTATCCTCTTTAACCAGACTGGTTGGGCATCTGTCCAGGACGCAACTCGAAAGGGAGGATCCAACACCTCACCCCTCGCGAACACTTCCTGACCAAGGACCGAATTGGCTGGCTACTGAACAGAAACCGTGCATAAGTCATCGGCAGAGCAAGCTCACATCAGCATACCAAATTCAAAGGTTGTCACGCTTTGGTCTGTTAAACACTCCCAGATGTACTACGGTTCTGCATGGTCAAAAAAAAAAAAACGAATCCCTATATATAAAAGTAGAGTATTTATGTATCACATGCGAATTGTAACAGTTTCTACGAATTGTAAAATATATATGAGTGTTGTATGTATGTTTATATTTGGAGAAGATGTTTTATTGTACCACCCCTGTATCGCTCGGGTTCCGCGAGGGACGCTAAACCCCTCTCAATAGATGCAGATAGTATCCACCCCCATGCGATGAGAACTCTAAGTAAAGATGAATGGAAGATACTGTATATAGGTGAACTGTGTGTATGTCTATGTAGATGATAGTTTATGAGTTGTGAGTGTTTGATTGGGGACCGCGAGGGACACCAACCCCCTCTTATTAGGTGCAGCTAGTCTACACCCCCCTGCGGGGTACAATGTATTGCAGATGAGGAGGGGTAGTCAAGGAATTTTTACCTTGGCACTTTAGACAAGAAAAATACTTTCAACAGTGCTTCGTGTGGTGTTTATAAATAGGGAAATACCATAATACCTAATAAGAATGATGATAAGCTATTTGGATAACAGTAAGGTACTACTTGGCAGTAGAAGTATACAAAAGATACCTATCCTGCAGAGTTCTACAGAGGCAAATTCATAGAATTTCACATTTTCTCTTTTGTAATATTTACAATAATGGAGTGCTATAAACCAGGGTGGTTAAAGAATGCACAGATAATAGGATATGCCAACGACCTGACAGTGGTAGTAAGAGAATAGAATAAAGATGAACTTGAAGCCATAATGAACATTACCATTGATGCTATCAGTGCATAGGTTGATTCTAAGAGACTTAAACTAACACCTCAGAAGATGGAAGTAGTTTTACTTGTGCTATGTAGATCACTTGGTGAATTGATTATACTGGTAGGATACCTAGATATTGCTTTCTGAAAATTGGGTGAGATTTCAGGGTGTGTGTAATAGTGTATATTTTCAGTTCTTTAATCAAGTTTTCGATGTTTAATGTAAAACAAAGCAATTTGAACATTTAAATTTGAAATAATAATATAAATGTGAACAATTGATGTGTTCTCACAAGAGAAAACGTGAACTTGAAAGATTAACTTTGAAAAACAATAGAAGTGATTTTGATGAAATAATGTCATATGACTCTGAGGAAAAGTTGTGTTTTTTTAATGAAAAGTATATTTCAATTAAATACACGTGTTTGGTAAAGCACATATAAACTATTATTTATGTAAAATAAAATATAATTGTTTAATGACTAATAATTTTGTTGAAATTTTAATTTTATATTTGTAATTTTGTCTGATATCTCTTTATAAAAGACAATATATGTTATTTTTAATGCAGTATTAAAATCATTAAACATAAATGATTTTTCTTGATAAAAGTTTTTAGTTGAACATTTTTTAATATGAATTCATAAATAAATGATATTTTTATAAAATTTAAAAGTGTATTAATTTTTCAAAACATTATTAAATTTTATTTCAAGAACTAGGTTGCAACCAAATTTTAAAATATTTAATGAATTTAATAAAATAAAATTCTTTTAAAAAATGATTTTTTAGATAAAAAATATATATGTAGGATGTTTTGCATGTAATAATTCTTTAAAGATGTTTTTGTTTCATATATGTTCTCTTGCTACAATAAGTTTTTTAAATAAATAATGTGCATTTCAGAATAAAAAAGACTTCTATATTCTATAATGTGTATATCCAATATTCTGTTTAGTACACTTTTTCTAAAGAATTCACGACCCATGAGATATTAGTATTCAGTTTTAGAGTTATAAATTTTAAATAAAAAAACTAGACGACTCAATTTTCTATTGTTTCATGTGTTATATTTGATCACATTATGAGGATGACAGAAAATGTAAGAAGAACATTAGAAGGGTAGAAGGAGTCAAGGCACTGGAGTGTGTTAGTTACGATTAATGTGGAAGGACCTAGTAGTAGCAGGAAGAAGGTGTTAACTCATGAGGCTTATTCCACAATTCTGTATGCTGTTTTTATAGGGAGCAGGGCACTTAATATATAAAGTATAGGAAGATGCTAAAGAGTGTGCAAAGAATGATGGTAGTCAGGACTGTAAGCGCATACGGTGGTCAGTATGAGAGTGAGGGTACCCACTAATCCAGGGTTCTACCTATTGAGCTTCTGCAGAATTTGGCAGGATTTGTTCAGATTTAAGCTAAAGGCTGATCCAAAATATAAATATTGTGGAGATGACTGCAAGTGGCAGCTGGATAGGGAAGTCTTCAAGCATAATGTGGACTTCTTACCAGAAACAAGTGACATTATGGGATCATGCATGATGAAAATCAGGCACAATCGGGAGAATGGTGTAAGATTTTGCCAATCTCTTCCATCTCAAAAAGAAGAAGACAGCCTTATTATAAAGCTAGTGAAATAATATAACACCTAAGTCAGACCAATGAAGACAAATAGACAAACATCCACTCTGAAGTAATGCTTCATTTCCTGGAAGTAATGGTTCCAGGATGGCATCTTAGGTAGGAAACGGTGGTTTTCAGGGCCGTTGCAAGGGTGGAGTGATCGCCCTGGGCACCACGGCCATGAGAGTGCTGCAACTTGAAAAAAATTTATACCAACTTTAAATTTCGATTTTATAAAACTATACAAGACAATTTATGTTCAAGAATCAATATTTTGGATTTTTGTTATCCTGTTTGTTTACATTCCATTTGTTCTTTTTATAATAATAAAACAGTGTATAGTGTGGTTTAAGAGTGTTCTGTGTTATTATTTGGTCATAAGCAAGTAGCTGTAAAATAGTAATTTTAGTTATACTGCAAAAATGTCAAAAAAGCTCTCGGATGTCCAAAGACAAAAACTGTTGAAAGAAGGCGAAGATGCACTTGTAGCTTTATTGTCAAAAGTGCCAAAGTTAACTAATTTTTTTACACATCGAGTCAATCATGTCATCTCATCATCTCAGAAGCCTGAAAACATCCACTCAGTTGAAGAACAACACATAAGTGAGCCTACACCTACTAATATTACAGAACTCGCTCCTTTGTATATTACAACTTTCAATCCGACTATTAAAACAGAATCTGTCACAGCAGATGAACAAAATATAAATTAAAACAATAAAATACCTGAATTGGCATGCGATCCTTACACTTGGCCTGAACTTATAACAAAAGAACAGTGGGATGAACTGGTACTGAATACACCTGCCCGACTCTCAAAAATGGATCATGAGTACCCAATCAACTCTCAAAAAGACATTTTCCTAACGATTACTAATTCCGTTGTGCAGAAATGGAGAAAGTGTTAAGCGAAAATAGTTGGTTTATTCAATTAAAGGTGACTCAGCCTTTTGTTTTTGTTGTTTTTATGACCCGACTTCAAAATCAAATTTCGGACTAAAATCTGGGGATAACAATTGGAAGCACATTGGCGAATGGCTGAAAAAACATGAAACTAGTCCTAATCATTTATATATTACAAGTATATGGTAACATGGGTTCAGGCTGAACTGCGTCTAAAGAGTTATCAAATTTGTAAATAAAGAGCTGTTATCTCAGATTCGTACAGAACCAGAAAGCTCGCAAGCTATTTTACAATGTATTGTGGAAATAACATTGTACCTTGAAGATAATAATATTGGTTTTTGTGGTAGTTCAGCTAAGCTTTTCACAAAAAAATGATGGCAATTGCCTGGGGCTACCTTGAGATAAGTTTGACAATGTAATGATGGAACATTTGAGAAGAATATAGGAGAATGAAGGCTGTGTTCATATGTTAAGTGCATCAATACAAAATAAGATTACAGTAGAACCCCTCTAATCCACCCTCGGTTGGTCCGTCGCTCCGGTTAATCTGACAGTACTCAAGCTCGCGAGCTTGTGCCGACTTGTCGATGAATCACAGCCCGTCGTGCGCCACTCGCCATTGTTTACGGTTTGTTATCGCTTGTCCGCTTCAGTGCTGTGTCATCTCTCATGTTGTTTCTATTGATTTGTCATAGTACTAGCTAGACTCATTGTATGTACAGTTGATTGTTTTTTAACATGTCAGGAGGAAAACGTAAACACATTACTGTAAACTTTGACTTATGACTTTTTAAAGTTTATATATCACTTATTTCACTGTAAAATAGTCTCTTTATATAATATGTAATAAATGTTCGCTTTTTTCGGATAATCCGACCGTTTTTGCATTCCGACCATGCCCCCAGTCCCCGAAGGTGACGGATTAGAGGGGTTCTACTGTAGTTCCTTATTAGTGAAGGAGGTCAAACAATCAATCATTGACAAAGATAATAATGTAAAGTATTTTTTCTTAATCATGGATTGCACACCTGACCTGAGCTATAAGGAACAGGTATCCATGATAGTACGTTATGTATACAAGAACAATAAAACCAATGAAGTATCAGTAGAAGAAAGTTTTATCGGCTACAGCATTGATATTGACACCACTGGTAAAGCTCTCACAGATCTACTATTGAAGGAATTGGTAGAAGGATGTGGGCTTGACATGGATAACTACAGAGGCCAAGGGTGTGATAATGGAGCAACTATGGTAGGAGTAAATAAAGGTGTACAGACATGAGAGTTTTAAAAGAATTACCAAGAGCTGTATTCACTCCATGTGCCTGTCTTAGCCTAAACTTGGTCATTTCAGATGATGCCAAGTCATCGCTTTTTGGTATATTGCAACATGTTTATATAATTTTTGCAAATTCTATTAAACATTGGTATATTATCAGCAAGAACATAGAAAGCCTGACATTGAAGAAAGTGTGTGAAACATGGTGGGAAGCGCTTATTAACTCTATGAAGATTATTCGCTACCAATATTGTGAAGTACAAGATGCATTAACACATTCACTGCTGTAAAAATGACCATTAGGGTTGGATAATACTAAAATTTTTTTTTATCACCAAACCTTAACTTTCTAATGTAGAAGTTCAGTTTTAGGGTTTAAAACTCAATTCCAGCTCGACTTCCTTCAAATCCAGGACTTTGAAGTCATGCCCCGCCGGCGTCCTGGCCGCATCATACCACGTCCACCATTGCCCATCACCGATGTCTTGGCCACGACGTAAAGGTATCGGTCACCACAAACGAACGACGAGCCCAAGATCCACAAACGAAGGAAGTCGTAAACAAACACAAGGGATATTGAAAGTAAAATAACTAAAAAACACAAAATAAATATCAATAAAACACTCGTCACCGATCGCGAACCCTGTAAGCGCGATGTAAAGGTATCGGTCACCACAAACGAACGCTGAGCCCACGATACACAAACGATGAAGTCGTAAACAAACACAAGGGATATTGAAAGTAAAATAACTAAAAAACACAAAATAAATATCAATAAAACACACTCGTCACCAGCCGCGAACTCTGTAAGCGCGACGTAAAGGTATCAGTCACCACAAACGAACGCCGAGCCTCCGATCCACAAACGAAGCAAGTTGTAAACAAACACAAGGGATAACCTTAAAATGCGGGCAAACTCGACCCTTCTATCACAAATGGCTAGGCCACACTGAGCAATGGAAAACAATGCTTCTGTCTGCCCCGCCAGCGTCGCGGCAGTAGGGCACGCACGGCAGGCCCGCCCCGCCGGCGTCCCAGCCGCACTCAATGTGTTAATAGAGTTGTCAGAGAGTGTTAATGATGCCACAACTGCTTCTGAAGCCCAGTCATTAGTTAATAATATTGGAGGATTTTTTACTTCTTGTTTGCTTAGTAGCTTGGTACGAGATATTGTTTCTAGTAAATTTAGTGAGCAAAACGCTTCAGGGAACTTTTTCTTTCATCTCCATGGCACTGACTCAGTTTCACAAATGTGACAAATGTTCAGTGAAAAGGGGCCACGGATGCAATCGTAACAGCTAAAGAAATAGCTGAAGAAACAGACATTGAAACTGTTTTCAAAGAAAAGTGTCACAGCAAGAAGAAGCATCTATTTGATTACAAGGCTTGTGATGCACATCAAGCTTCTCCGGAAGATACGTTTAAAAGAGACGTTTTCATACCGTTAGTAAACAATAGAATGGTTTCATTGAGATAACGATCAAATAAACTTATAAAAAAACAATGGGGATTTTTATTTGATCTCAATAAACTTCCTCCAAAAGAAGAACTCAAAGATAGTTGTGAAGAACTGCAAATTCTTCTTACCAAAAGAGTTCCTGATATTAACGGTATTGATCTATTTAATGAGATGCTACATGTTCTTAAGAACGGCAAAGAACAGTCAACACCAACTCACATCTTGAAGTTGTTAAGAGACTCTAACCAAGAGGACTTGTTTACAAATCTTTGGATCAGCCTTAGAATATTGCTAATGAATCCAGTGACTGTTGCTAGTGGTGAACGAAGCTTTAGTAAAGGAAGCAAAAAGCCTGGATTTAAAAAATGTGTTGTCTGCTTTTATAAATGCTAAAACTAGCATTCTTCATGCCTTTTAGCGTTTAGTAAATGTTTCTTTTACATTTTGTTTACGATTTATTTTTGTTTTATAAATTTGAGAACAAATACTTACTTCTTACTTCTTGTGCGTGTATCTGATATCAAGTGATATCAACCACACGGTGTCTCTCATAAACAAGGGCAGCAAGTCGCCAAAAGGTGTTGTTCGACAGTACTCTTTCAAGGGTGCATTTTTCTTTAAGTCTCGCTTTAAGTATCTTTCTAGGAGCATTTTCTGGACCAGGGCATTGCAGAAGGATATGTTGGAGAGTTTCTTCCTGTTCTTGGCATACCAAACAAGTGGGCGAATCAGCCAGTCCAAAACGGAAGAGGTATGCCTGAGTAACGATATGCCCGGTTCTTGCTCTGGATGCGAAAGTCGATACTGAACGAGGGATTTCCTTGTAAATTTCCAGGTTGTTAGGTGTTTTCTGTATTGAGTATAAATGGCGACCGTTTATCGTGTTATTCCACTGTTCAACCCATCTAGATTGCAATGTTCTGTCACAAAGAGCAAAACCGGCACTCAGAGAAAGATTTCTGGATGGAATCGGGCCCAAACTTGCAGCTATTCTAGCTATCCTATCTGCTTCTTCGTTGCCATGTATACCACAATGTCCAGGAACCCACTGGAACCAAATGTTTTTACTTCTGAGTTTTCTAAGCATAGCGTGAATGTCGTTTACTCTACGGTAGTAGTTCGATGGTTTGTATTGCTTCAAAATCTGCAGTGCACTCATAGAGTCGCTGAGAATACAAACATCCCGCTTTTCCACGCTGGCGATGTGAGCTACGGCTGCGTCAATCGCCAACAATTCTACGTCTGTGCTTGATGTAGAGTGTGCAGGTACATAGAATGACTCATTGGTGTCGTCCACAAAATATCCTGCTCCAGATTTCGCATCAAGCTGGTTCAGTGAGCCATCTGTAAATATTCTATAATAGTTCTTGTAGGAGTCATTAATAGTTTCTAATGCAGCTGCTCTCTGAACTTCAGGAAGGTCTTTCTTAGAGACATTGTTAGTTAGGTGGAGTCTTATATTGGGAGAGCAGTCTTATATTATATTTGAGAACATATAAGCAAGATAGACTAGTATAAGTATTTTGTTTTGAACAAGAACGCTCTGTATTTTTGATAAAATATTGAAACGTCGTAAAGGTATTTTACTTTGTAATAATAATATTTTTTCTTTTATAATTTTGAAAAAAAATAAGCAAGATAGGCTGGTATAAGTATTTTGTTTTGAATATTTGGTAATTTTGATAAAAATATTCAAACATAATAAAGTTATATTATTTTATATTAATAAGTTTTGTTTTCGTAAATTTGAAAGCAATTGCAAGATAGGCTAGTATAGGTATATTGTTATGAACACTTTGTAATTTTTATAAAATATTCAAACGTAATAAAGGTATATTACTTTGTATTCAATATTTTATATATCCATCTAATTTTATATGTTATTTTTTGCAAACATCATTTGCCCAACAATATAGGTAATAGGTCCCCTATTTTATTTAATTGAAACTCTGATAACAAACCACTAATCTTTAAAACGTGGCCTGAAAGGTCATATAGATTTAAAGTATAACACTTTTTGTTCTCAACAAAAACGTTTTCCCAAGCAAGGGTGGAAGGGGGCTCGTGTTGAAATCTCGTCCCGGGCGCCTTCAACCCTCGCGACTGCCCTGGTAGTTTCCTATGAGTATCAACTTCTGAAGCTAGCTGGTAGATACTTTCCACCTTCACCACAGAGAGAAAAAAAGTTCTACTCCTATAGAATAGAAACAGCAAAACCCCTTTTATATAAGTGTAAGATGTTTGATGGGACACAGCATTCTATAAAGGACCTGTAGTGATGTTACTCTCAAGGTCCTTGTAGGTTTTGTAAGAAGTTTAGGGAGGACCTAGGTAAAAATTTAGTTGGGTCAGAAACATAAATGTATATTCCACAACAGACCTATTTTGGAACATTGTAGAGAAAGGGTACTTTTAGGCTTTGTGACCCTAAATAATAAAATAAGGTATGAGTTTTAATAAAAATTATTGGGAAGAATTAAAATAGTGAAATATTTGAGTACAGTTATTTATATTTTTGGTGATATACGTGATGGTATTAGTCGATAAAAAATGTAGTTGAAACCCAGACAGAGAAATGATCAAGGAAGGGTGGTAGTCCCTTCATTGAGAGGAAATTTCTGGCATTAGATAGGCAAAGAGAATTACAGTATCAGATTTTATGAGTTGAAAGCCATAAATATTTATCAGTGGGTAGAAAGGACTTACGACGGTTGATTGTTGGGTAGAAAAGGATACTTGTTGATTCTGCTCAAATGGGAAGGAGTCAGCAGAATACTGTGCAAGTGTGAAATGTGTCCTTGCCGGAGGTTCAACGAATTCCATAGAGCATCTGTGGGCCCTGAATATTTTTAAGAATCCTCGATAGAATATAGGATAAATTCTAATTGTGTCACTTTACACAATAGTTCAGCTTTGAGAAGTTATTGTTGCTGAGGGCAGTTATACATCTTAATTATAGATCTTAGATTGTACATGCTTAATATAGCAATATTCTACTTAAGGGTAAATGATTTGGTTAGAGATTTAATAAAATGATTAAGCTGATTACATAAAACACACAGCTCCAGGCCAACCACTAACCCTCTTTTCTACACTACAGGGTATCCAATAGTAGCTCTGAAGCTGACTTTATTTTATAATCACAAGTTGTAATTGTAGATCACATGTCCAAAGAGCACTGTGGGAATATTTACAATAAGGAAAACAAGGGTTTTCTGAAACACAAAAACAAGAAACAAACTATTATAAACATACTAGACTTATTATAATCTGAGTTTGTTCTTGATTTTGTAGTTTGGAGAATCCATGTTTTCCTTATTCTAACCGTAGAGACAAAGATTCTTCATATGCACAACAGTTGTACATTCTTAATAACATAACATGAAGTCCAGATTTGCATAGTATATTAGTTATTAATAAATGAAGTAGTATGATTTCTTGTTTATTAACTTATGAGGTTTTAGGAAAAGAAGCAGCATTTTAAATACTAAGACTATTTTAATGAAAAACAACATTAAATTATTACTAACAGACACTTAATGTTGCACTTCATTAACCTTTTACAATGTACAAAATTAACTTAACCTAATAACACATTTACAAAACGAGGGTCAGTCTTACATATTTACAAAGTTACTTCATTTATACAAAACCTAATTACAAAATATCAATACACATTCAAATTCACGCATATAATTTATGATTTAAATTTAGCACTTTCTACTTTGGTTGTTGATCCGTTTGCACTTTTCAGTGGTTTTTCATCTGACGCTGGATTATTCCATGGTTGTACTTCTGCTGATCCCAGAAATAGGTAAATAACGTTTGTAAAGACTAGAACAATGACTGCAATCCAAAACACCAGCCTCCATTCAAGTAATGTGCTCTAAAATCCAAATTGAAAACTTTTTAATGGGTACTTTAAATTTAGATGTAAGAGGTTATGTATCCAAGAAGCAGATTTAGTTAAATGATATAAATATATAATAAAGAAATTAAAATATAATTTTTATAGATTAGAAGAATGCATATCTAATATGAGAGAAGAAAAGATTCTAATAATAACCATAAATGAATTTATGTTAGTAATAAAATAATTGTAGAAATAAAGTTCAAATGAAATATTAGTTGGTATTTAGAAATAATAGTCTTAATGATGATTACTATTCATTTAGGATTTTAGAGATAGGTTTATATTAATTCAGAAATTTTCATTAAAATAATGACCCAATATTGAAATAACTAAAATAGTTATTTTGTCGTGGAAAGTACCCATAAATTTTAATATGAAGAAAAACCGTGGTTTTGAAATAAAATATCAAAAGTGTAACTCTTAGATCACTCTGCAGAGTACTTATTAATATAAATATACATATTATAGAGAGAGCAGTAGGTTTAATAATAAACTTGTAATCACATTTATACACATGAATGAAATCACAATAGCTTCTCATATTGTGTCATATATCACATTATTCAAAAAAATTTTCATCTGTGTAGTGTAAATTTGGTTGGGATTAGATGAGTTTATATCATTATTTAAAGGGTAGTTTAAAACTTCAGTTTAACAATCACCACCATAAACCATCTAAAATCATAGCTAAGTTAATTTGAAATTTTATATTTTAAGGCTCTATAAATATTTGAATCTAATTTGGATGATATTGTATCTTCATGAAGCTCAGCATGTTCAATTAAAGGCCAACTTTTTGAAACAACTTAATACATGGGTTAAATAATTGGTCTTGTATACATTTGGCTTTCATACATTACAAACACAGTAAAATATTTTGTATTCCTATTAAATGAGGAAGAAACAGAGTTAAGCCCCTATTTTCTTGATTATATTTGAACGAAAATATACTTACATTTGGTGTCAATACGCCCACAAGGTAAGGTGTGATGATGCCAGAAATGGCTCCAATACCACCCACTAAAGCCATTAAAGTGCCTGCATAGTTTGGACTTAAATCAAGTGCATTAACTTTTAAGCTAGGAACAAAAGCACCCATTAAGCCCATTCCCACTGTGAAGAAAGTGGCGACAAGAACTTTATCACAACCTGAATATGTGGCTGATAAAATTCCAATAGCTGGCCCAGTTGCCGCTGAAAAACGAAACAACATAATGTCAGTAAAACATTTTTTAAAAATAATTACAAACAATACTAAAGAATTTAGTATCCAAACTACGTGGTAATAAGTTATCACAAGAAATTAAATAAACATTATTCAATATTTGGCTCAGTTCCATTACACTGAATCGTCTCCAAAAATCCCTGTTCCGAGGGTCCAGCCTCTAGACAAGGCAACTTGGAGGTGGATTAAGTCCAACTATTGCCTGGATGAACTAAAATGAGGTGTACTGTGCTGTACGATCGGTGGCAAAGGCTGAATTGCATTGGGGCATATCCAGTGTTGAAGAAATGGGGGCTATTGAGAACATGGTGGAAGCCAGTAGTATGATCAATTGTAGCAGTATGATGGACCATAACAATACAGTACTCGTGAAAAAAAAATGGCTAAGATAAAAAACAAAAAAAAAACAATAAATGAATTAAAATGTGGCCCATTAATTATAAGAGTCCTCAAAATAAATCTGAGAGCATATGAAGCTTGAATTGATGTGTAGAATTTTATGTTTGTGTCTATTTTGAATTTTATGTTCATTCAACAAACTTCCAGTTAAATTTATTTAACATGGAGCTTGAGTTTCTTATTGTTTGTGAGAGTTTGTTTTTACCAACACAGAATTTAGAAAAAAATGTATTGATATTATCCAAACTTATGGGAATAAATTAAACTGTAAATCAATTTTTAATTTTATAAACATATTCATTTTATAAATTAGTTTTCAATAATGTTCTTTTATAATTTTTTAAAGACTGCAGATTTTTGAAGATCTTAGCCTTCTCTAAGGCTGCAAAGCCTTTAGAATGTCATATAGCAATATATTTAAAAAATGCAATATTTTCATATGCAGGGAGAATATAAGATAATAAATTAGTTTTGAAAATTTTTATCGAAACAAGTGTAATTCAAGGATTTTGATATGTTACCATTTTTTATCAATAGAAATACAAAAGTTAGTGTCAAATGTTCAACATCAGAATTTTAATTTAGAATGGATATTTTTTAAATGAAAGTAACATTCAGATAAAATCTATTGTACATGTTTATAAAATAAAACAATAAGGAAATATATAATAATAAAATTATAGTACAAAGAAATTAACAGGTTCTGAATTTATTTTACGGAAAATTTGACTATTAACATTTGTTTATCTGAAGTCATTCAAGAAAAAGCTTCAAGAAGTAATCTTACTACAAAAACCATTTTTTAAATTACAGATTATCTTCATAGCTCATAGAGATTTTACCCCTCCTTGATAAGGCAAAAATCTCTCTGTCATCATAGCTTGTCACAGTAGTTTTTAATTCATGGTTTTATAGGAGTAAATGGTAAGTGATTGTTTATGAGTGCTGTTTTTATTTTTTAATAATATTTTGTAGCCCGTGCATCGAAGTATATTTGGATTTTAAATTAAAAATTCTGCCAAACACCATTTTTGTCTAAAAAAGTGCAAGAAAAAGAGTTTTATATCTTCCTGTAAGGAAAACTTTCTTTCAGAATGAAGATAAAACAAAATCAGACATTTGTTAATATAACAACTAAAACCGAAATGATTTTAAAATTATTTAAACAGCCATATATATATATATATATATATGTGTGTGTGTGGGGTGTGTGTGTGTGTGTGTGTGTGTGTGTGTGTGTTTATAGCATTTAATGAGCTCAGTTGACTTCAATTCAATACAGTACTTGATTTAACAAAAAAGAAACTCTTTATCATTAGGATATATACTATAAAAATTAAAATGGTTCTAGTTTACACCTGTCTAGACTCAATGATAAACAAAATTTGACAACATAAGATTGAAACAATGAGAACATCAATCATTTCAAGATGATGCAATCAGTATTTGTTGATGCAAGAGAAGTGAGATAATGGTAAGCTCAACCATTGTTTTGTTTTGATACAATTCTTAATGTATGATCAATTACGATTTGATACAACTTACCACTAAAAATTTAGAATATTGTTTTTGTTAAACTCACCAACAGAAATAAAAATCTTTCGTACTCGAGTAATAGGGTATTTCTTGTGCGTTACTAGGTAGTCCACAAATCCTCCAGAGGCTATTGCGAAAATCCACATAACAAAGTATGGAGCAGCAGAAAGAATTCCATTCTATGAAAATCAAGAAACCGAATTACAATTAAAATAGATATTACAATACAGTACTATGTATGTATATACACACACTCACAACCAATAAGAAAAAATGTATAAAAAAATATATATATTTTAAAAGTATATATATATATAATGTTTAATCAATAGCAGTGAAAATGTTAATTTTTATATTATTGATTGTTACAATAAATTTATATTATATACAGTTCGAAATATAATAATATATTTTGTTTCTGCTAAGATTTGCATAATTATATTGAATACAATCTTCAGTTAATCTTTTAATTTTGTTTTGTTAGGGTGATAATTGTTAGGTAATTACTTTGAAACACTACTTTGTTCAAAGTAATTACATTTTAAAAACTTCTTATATATTGGTTTCTTCCACAAACAAGACTTGTTTTATATAGACCTCTTGTGTAAACACACTTATATTTTATCAATAAACTCCTGTTTTCTTGCTCAGCTTTAATCAAACTCTCTCCATGGTAGGTTTTAAAATAGGTTTTTTAAAAAATTTACAACATTACATTTGACTGATTACTAACCTGATTATTTATAACCACAGAGTTGCATACATAACCATTTCCATATATTTCTATATTTTCAGCCTTTTAACTTATATAATAATTTTAATGATTATAAAACTTATAACTATTATAACTTAATGATTATAATGAAAAATATTGCACTAACTTCATCAGACTCCCATACATAGTCAAACTAAAAATCAATAAAGCATATTGCACAAACTTTCTCACAAACACATACATAGGTATTAAAACTAAAAAGTTCAAACTTTTTAAGGATCTACTTTAAAGTTCAAAGTTAAAAATTTTATTAATTTTATAAAATTGATTAGTTAAAGTTTTCATTTCTGTCTACCGTTCCACAATGGAACTTTTTATTTTTGAAAAACCAAGACTTATAAAATATCAATTATGGTTCATTATTATCTACCATTTATGCCTAAAGAATATTACAGATATAGTCAGATTTATATTTCCTGAACTAAGAATGGTACCCAAATGGATATCCACAAAATCTTTAATTTTATTTTCATCTACTATTACAACATTTATCTGTACTAATAGAAAGTAATAGACATAGTTCCATACACAATTACAATAAAATAACTTTCTATTCACTTAGTACTTTAAAATAACATGTTAAATAAATCTGTGTTACCTGAGCAATAGAAAAGTGCATGACACTCTTCATATATTTTGGCAGATCTGTGATGATAGTGAACAGACCCCAATCATGACCGATCTGTGCAATAATTAGGCCCCACAGAGGTACAGATCTTATGATGTGTCTCCATGGTGTTGGAGGAAGGTCCTGAAAAGAAGAGACATTGTTACAGTTAATAATACTTGTATAGAAGAAATACTATTTTCTGTAAGAAACATTTCAAATACCTATAAGAATAATTTTTTACTGTTTAATTTGGTGAAAATACTATTTTTAGCCTTTGGATTGATTGATTTGATTATAAAAGTAGGTTAATCTTGATTTCCTTTATGTCAACACTCCAAGGATACAAAGCAAAGATTTTGGATGTAATGAAAATCTAAGTTGACCTTCTTTTTGTAAAAAATATATGATGGAAAAATCCTTTTACTAATCCACCACAGAAAGTGAATTGATATTCTCAGAAAAATACTCTATTTAAAACTTTTCTTGTGATTTTAGCGGTTTTTAAAGAACTACGTTTTAACAGACAGTTAAATGAAGGACGTCATGGGATTAGCTAAAGAGGTGAATAGTGCAACAAATACTGACTGTGGTTTCTATGGATAACTCTAAATGTTATAAATACTTTTAATCAATCATGCCCTATGTAAAGGGATAATGAGAACTGAATAATTAGTGTACATATGTAGAATGTAGAATGATCATGAACACTCTATTAAAAATAAGGAGATTATAATAGGAAACAACAGATACTTGGGGCTCTATTGTGGAACAAATATTATCACACATACTGAAACTATTGTTCCCAGAAAGCATGACGCCTCTTGGGCTAAGCATGAGATATTGATATAGAGTGGCCATGCTACTAAGACTGGATCTTTGATAGAGATTATATGCAGACAGACTGTACTGTATATTAATCAATGGTTGAGAGCTAAAAACTACAACTTGTGCTCAACATAAAACAGATATAGTGTATTGGTACAGGGATATATGAGGGACATTACATGGGTGATACATTCATAATCACTGGATGGTATTTGGAACTTGGTATACATTTTGATCATAATATGACGATGACTTAATCACATTAAAATAATAGTAGCTAAGGAAGAAATGTTAATAAAAAAACAACCTTAAAAGTATTAAATTCAAGATAGACAGTATTAGGACAAGAGGCCTAATATAAATATTGGAAATATAATATTAAATAATTTGATGAGACTCCAATCTGGCAAAAAGGGCTGAGTATTAAAAATTACAATTATATTAAAAATCATGTTGCACAAGTTAGAAATAATAATAATTCTTGGAATATGCAGTGAATATAGCAAGACTAACTAATGTTGTCATTGTGATAGCTTTATTGTCTTCTTGATAGAAAAAAGGGTTATCCACTGTGGAAGAGAAGATTCAAATGTTAAAATATGAGGAAGGGTATTATACTTTGTCTATGTACAGGCAAGGTGAATAGAACCTACAGCTATGATAATCTCATTCCAAACCCTAGGGATTGTGTAAATTACATGAACAGGTGGACATCACCTCACTCTTGATTTTTCTATAAAATTTGGAGATCATTGGAAAGTTTATTTAAAGGTACAGTAGAACAAAAACACCCAAGAAATAAATTGGACACCTGTACATTTGGACACAAATACATTCATTGTTTATTTAATTTTCCATCAACATTTAAAATTTGTGGTGAAAATCTTAATCACTTTCTGTTTTAGACCTATTGAAGAAAAAACCATAAAACAATTTTATATCTAAACACCAGGATGTCTGAACTTTCACATTATCTCTACAGCCTAAATGGATAGACTAATTTTGATATATTTATTTCTTAGGTAGTCTAATTGTGTGCTGTGAAGGATTTAAAAAATTTTTTAAATCTATAAACAAATTATTTTTTTAATTTTAATAATATTTCACCAAAAACTTCTGTTTCGTAGTAATATGGGACAGTGTAAAATAAAATGATTTAGTTTTTTATCTATGTTAACCAAACAATATTTCTTTGCTTATTAAGACGTACAAATATTCAATTTTACTTAAAATAGCCTCATCCTATTACATTAAATACTTACATCCTGTACTGTTTATTCAATAAATCCTTCTTTTAAGAAACACATCTTATTATATTAAAAGAAAAACTTATATATTAAACACAATAAAATATGTATTAAACATGGTAAAGGGTTTAGATAGTTAGCACTCCTTGAAAATAAAATGAATATCAAGTGCTAAACATGTTACTTTAAATCGTTAAAATATGTACTGCGTCATTTTGAAATTGTTAGTCCCAAACATAACATAATTAGCCTTACTTATAAGGACATTAGTACAATAATTATCTTCAGACTTACACATAATATATTAAACTAACTACCATTATTTTTAATTGGCATAACTGAACGGATATTATTCATAATGATTGCGGAATAGTGATTGGACTCTAACTATCTTAATTGATGGATATTCCACATTTGAATGTAAATTTCTTTGATCAAACTCAGATTTTCAGTTCGGCCATATCATGGTGTGATGAGTGTGAGTTTGATTTATTATCTAGATTCACAGGCTTATTAATATGTCCTCCGTTGTAGTCAGCATCATGCCATAATATTCCTTTGGGTATTTTGTTTGTAATTTGATGAATTTGTTTGTTACAAATTGTATGAAGGAAAAAAAGTTGGTAGATAATTCATGGAAATATAGGTCCATGTATCCATTACTGTGACCCAATTTTCTATGGTTGTGAGCGGAAACAACCATGTACATGATAAATAAATGTAAGGAAATCACTTATATTATAAGTGATTTCCTTATATTTATTTATCATGTATATATATTCTAACGATAATTATTTTATTATAATTTCAGAAATATTATATAAATCAAAATTATGAATTAATTAGTCATACCTTGGATTGTCAACATATAAGGAAAGTTATTAATGATGAAGTCCAAATATACTCTTTAACATCAACTCTGAAATATTTAATTTTATTTGAACTTAATTTCCAATTACTTTTGTTTTTTTTATATTTTAAACTATTTGCTCAGGGGGAGCTCTTTAATGAACAATTAATACAGTGAGTGAAATTTTAATAATACAGAGAATTGCAATTTTAACAATTTAGTTTCCAATTAAAGTCTATAATTAGTACAATACCAAATCCACTTTTGTTGTATTCCTATGTAAGTAATCCAGTGCTGATAGTTGAGTGAAGAACTTTCACTTTATTACTTGTTAATGATGTTCACCAAACACTACACTGTACTATGTGATTTATCAATAAAATGATTCACTTCAAATTACCATGAAGATGCACTCAACACTTTGTAGATGTACCTCTTTAGTACTGAAACGAAGATTACTAAAGTGTTAAATACTTTTACTTTGTAAAAACAAACACGGTTAAAACATACGTGTTAAAAAACAATTATTACTTTATTATTACTAAACTGGAATTATAACTTATAGGAAATACCAATTTCTACATTAGGAATACTTTTGGCTTTACTTCGCCGACCCCTATGTTGTGAGTTTCTCCCCAAGACTCTCTATATAATTTTTACTTTGTCGATGCTAAAAAATACTTATTCCCTCTCTCTTAATTTACTTTAACCAATGAACGTAAGCAGCTACTTTTTGTCAGCCAATCAAATTTTAATGTTTCAATATTGTGACCGTTTAGAAAACTGTTGCCCCGTTATATTTTATGAGTTTTGTGTGTGATTGTCCACTAGCAAATTGTGTTTGAAAGTTTCAAAATTGCAGCAGTTAAAAATGCTTTACAAAAATCAAATCTCAATTACTTTTGATATTTGAAAATTATGGTTACATCATCTGAAATAACAACACATAGCTTTGAAATAAAGTTTATGAATTTTAGTTTAAACAATAATTTAATAAATGCAGTTTTACAAAATGTAAAAGTGTAGTTTATAAGTCCAATGTATCTCTTGTGGAGTGTGTTTGTTTTCACTTTAAATTCGTTATATAATTCCAAATCTCTCATTTATACTTATTTTGTTAATTACTATGGATATTCAAAAGAAAAACAACGTTAATTTTATTTACTTATTTCTCAACATACCTGTCTCTTCTTTAGTTGACCAACAGACTGTGTGATGAGGAAATCTTTTTCTCTTTCTGTAATGAACGGATGTGATGCAGGATCACTATAACAAAGAAACTGCCACAGAAATACCCATGCAACTCCGACTACACCAAACACGTAGAATACATTGACCCAACCTCCGGCGACATATCTCATGAGTAGCCCACCGATTGCCATGGCTAGAACATTTCCTATCTGTGCCCCTGTAATGTTAAAAATGGTCTAAATGTTAGTAAATATATTCTTTTAAATTGTTAAATCCTAGAGAGGTTATTTATAGTCTGTTAGTTAGAGAGACTGTTAAATTTGTCTTTATAATTTTTCAAAATATTTAACACACTCTGAAGAAAGTTGTAGAAAGCATAACAAATTTTGAAGTGCATTTAAATTTTACTTTCCAATTAAGTAAAAAGAAATGTATTGTGATTGCGCTAAAATTTTGATGTTATAAGTTCTTATAGTTCTTGGTTTTCACTCCCGAGGAACAGGAACCATTTTCCGAATGTTGTCTATTTATTTGACCGTCTGTTTTAGGTATTTATTATGTCATCTATTATTTCAACAACAGTATTGGTCTGAATGACAACATTTTGCAGCTTAGTGTACGTATGTTCCACAGACATATTTGATTTGTTGGAGACCGGTGACAATAGAGCTTATCCCCAAATTTATGATCCGATTGTTGAAATTCATAAGTATGTATTATGAAGTATTAAGTTTAAATTCGACATTGGTTTAACATATCTGGCTCCATATAAAACAAAAATTTAAAATAAACCTTAATATTTGGTAAAATATAAAGTTTGTATTATAATTTTTGAATGACCAATTATGATGAAACTTAAAATTAATATTTTTAAAGCTTTGAATTTGAAATAACAGCATTGATTTATGTAAGCAATTATTAAGTCTTGTGGCAGCTACATCCATAATTTTAAAATGTAGTTCTTCAAATATTTCTTGTAAAATGATGACGAAGTCTGGAATGTAAACAATTGCACTGTAATCTTTGAATGAAGAAATAATATTTTTAATTTATTATTATATAAATAAAATAATTAATAATAAAATTCCATACTCACAGTTGACTTTCTCGACTCTTAGGATGTTAAGAAAATAATTTGTATAAATTTGGATATATTTCACTTATTTTAAGTATAATTTTATAGAAATTTTTATATTTAAAAACAAAATTGTTTTTTATTTAAGGCTGAAAAATTGATAGTGAACAATTATTTTAATTATTTACCTGCAAAAACCAGTGCACCTAAACGACCTCGTTCTTGAGGTGGTGCCCACTGTGCCAGCATTACATTCAATGAAGGATACATAGGCCCCTGGAAACATACACATATATTTATTGGTAATATACGAGTAAATATGTATATTATTTCTTTACAACTATCTGGTAAATAAAAAATATTATAATAACATTAGATATATTTTTCAAATTATAAATCAATATTTGGAATGGTTAATATTATTATTAACTGTGTGCCTGAATAATTTCACAGTTTTCCCTAGACCTATATGGCTGAACCTATTTTTATATATAAATTCATTCTAGCCATTCGCTAGAATGGAGCACAATTTTTTTAATTTTGGACCTATGAAAGAGTAATTTTGTACTGCAACTTTGATTTTTTTTCCAATTTTTTTTTTTTAAATAACTATCTAAGGAGTTACTATAAAAGAGCTAATTTCCCAAAATACGATTTACCAATTTTGGTGAAATGTGCATATTAATTTTACCCTAACCAGTATACCAAATGTCAAGTAAAAGAAACTTACAATTCAGGAATAAATGCCAAAAAACAAACATTATTTTGACTGCCGTTATTAAAACTCAATTTCAGTGAAATACGATGTTTGCTGAAGATGAGGTTATGACATAAGTAATGAAACCCATTTAGATTTATTAAAAAATTTCAAATAATTTTTAAAGAAATTACATAAGGAAACCACAAAAATTGTTTCCAATTCTAAATAAGACATTTTTGGAAAGATAGAGATGGATATTTATTTTGTTGATATTTTTTTGATTTATCGGACGGGTGCATGAGAAGATTGTGCAATGATTTTGCACCTTTGATTTCTTTTTCTAAACTTTTTTTATCTAAATTTATAAGTACAAATTATGTTATCATAGCAAAAGTCTCATTATATTATTTATATTTTAGGCTGCAAAAGGAATCATAAACTATTTTTTGAATAATTAAATTTAAAAACTATTAATGAAGTCTGTTATTTGCTGGAAACAAAACGTCAAGTACACTGGAAAAATTACAAAGCAAGTCAGGTAATTACTATAATTGACATGGATAAGAAAATAGCTTCCAGGAACTTCGTACGTAATTTCGAAGTCATTTTATTTCTCTTTGTGCAATTTTTATAATTAATTTAACAATGGGAAAAGGAAGAATTGTTTCTACTCAAATGAACTATCCAATTTGTTTCATAAAATTATTTCCTGTTATTTGGTATACTAGGCAATGTCAATAGGTCTATCGTAATGAGCCTTGTTACGATGGTGAATGATTTTTTTGGCCACTTTTGTAATAAATGATACATTACATTGTACTAACTTTCTCACACATTCACCTACCAAACCAAATACTAACAAAAATATTTATCACCATATAACCAAAGTTTTCTTATTTTCTATTTATATCTATATTTATATATTTAAATTGCATCTGAATTTGATTATCTTTTCCCATAAACGTTCCAACGCTAAATTGTTTTTGATTGAAATCAAAATTGATTTAGTTTTTCTAATTAATACTGAATTACAATTTTATTTACTTGGAATTATGAATTTAATATGGGTCACCAATATTAATATTTAATCAAAATTTAAGAGAAATATTTACATTTAAGGTTTTAAGAAATTACAGCTTTTATAGCAGACGATGGGCGGTTTTTGGTTTTTCTACCAAAATCTTCCGAAATAAAATGTTTAGGAAAATGGCGATCAAAATACTTATTATTTGGGTCCTCAGAGATATAATTTTAGCAAAAATTGATCAAAATAATCATAGCCAATTTTGAGTTTTGGTTATAACCAAAATTTAATTATCAAAAAATGAAAGAAAAAAAACTACTCAAGATAAAAGAAAATAAACGGCATTTCAAGTTTAATCAATATCGGCTCACTCATTTCACAAATAAGAAAGACACCATTCAAGGATGCAAAGTACCTAAAACTGAATATTTCTACAAAAAACTCGACAATGATTTTGTTTACCTTCCCATAACATTCTTTATATTATGTAAGTATGAAAAAATAAAAATCAACTGAAAGGTGGAAAAACAAAAACAAAATCATTAAAAACACTAAGTAATGTCTATCAACTATTGAAGTCATAATATTTTGTATTTAGAAATGGGCAAACAATTTGATTTTTAATTACATATTTCAAATCAAGATAATTTAAAAATTGGTTTAAATAACAACTTCTGATTAACCATTTTTCTCATTTTTGAATTCGACTGGTATTTTAAGCTGTTTTTCTTTTAAATTTGTAACACAAAAGTCAAGCTTGAAATATTCTTTAACTGTTTCAATATAATAAGTTTCCTATATTTTCAATAACATTCAAATTAAATATTTAAATACTGTATCGTTATCAGTAAAATTGTGAATATTTTAACTATGCATGAAATGATTTTTTAAAATTTCCTCTTACAATATTTTTTCAAAAATTGTAATTGCAGACGTTAAAATGACATTTTAAAATTTGGAATTAACAAGTAGTAAGAAGAAAAATATTTCTTTAAAATTTGAATGAGATAGTAAGTCTGTGAAAATGTTTTTCCTCTTATAAGTGAGGACTGTACAATCATGCTTAGAAACCAAAATATGTGATATTATTCCCTTTTAACTGATCTATGCAGTATACTACAATTATTATAAACATTTTTGAATGAATTATAGATTTATTATTATTTTTTTAAATTATCTATGATGTATTATGTAAAACAGATATTAATTTTTAGACTATTTTCTTTCAAGAAATAAGAGCTGTGTGGAATCAATTTTTGAATGTTTGTATGATACATTATATATATGTGAAGTGTGTGTTTTAATATTTTGCTTGGTTGTTTTAAAGTAAATGTTCGCCAAACATTTCTAACTACCTAAATTGCAACTTTATTGTTTTATTTTGTTTTAATGGAACTATGAAAGGAATGAGCATTTCCTAAATTCTCATACTATGAGTGTGATTCGATTTTTGATTAATTGTAAATCAGGAAGACTTTACCGAAGAAAACAAATTTATTGCAGGAGGTGATATTCAGAGTATACACACTACAATTTTTATTATTTTTTAATTAAAGGGGACAATTTTTGATAGTTTAACAATTCTCAGGTATTATGTAAAAACAAATCTTTTACAATTTTTAATATAGGAACAATTAAAAAATCAATGTTTTATGACATTTTTATGTATTCAAAGTCCAGGTATTAAAAAAAATATATTAATTAACACTAATTTAGTTTATTCTGAGGGTCGTTTTGATATGTATCACATAACAAACCACCTGATGAATACTTGTATATTTTTGCACAAGCTGAGATTAAAAAGTAACAATCCATTTAGTTTATCAAAGAAACTAATATCAATAATATTGACTTACCTGTCCAAGCCCAATAATAAACCTAAGTGCAACAAGCCACAGTGGTCCTAGCCTAGCGAATACTGGAGTTAGTAATGTACCACTGGCAGATAGTAGCATGCCAAATCCCAGGACGTATTTCCCTCCACAACGTTCAGCCAGGATTCCTCCAGGGAGTTGTGTTATTACATAACCCCAGAAGAAGGCACTAAGTATTAATCCCTGTGTTGACTCGTCCCAGTCAAATTCAGCTGACTGAAAAACAAAACAGTTTTAGTTAACAATATAGATTTGGTTATATAAACCGTACCAATAATAAAAAAGAGGATAAATCTCTGACTGTGGTAGCAAGCAAGACATAAAATCTTTCACTTTATAGCTTTGAAATGCTTTATTTGGAACTGGTCTCAAGATAAATCTTAATAAAAACATTATTTTATTTTATTGTGTTACCTGCATCTTCAAAATTAAAACATGATTGGTAAATTATAAATTAAAGACAATACATCATAATCTCAAGAAGTTAAATAATTGAGGTAATTAATTTTAAAATTAATAACTGCAATCAGAGCTATTAATCTCAACTTAATTGTTAAGAAGTAAAATTATTTTTCAGAATATAAAATTCATAAATAATACAAAAAATTGATATTGCCAATTTCAATTTTTATTATGTACTTCAGAGATGTGAACTTGGAAAGTATTAAATAAATAAATAATGTATGCAAAAGAAAATTAGGAGGAGGATTTTGAACCAAAATTATATTCAGAGTATAAACAATGAATTAAGAAATGATGAATTATGTTGTAAATTTTTAGAGTCAGACTTTATTAAGATTGGGCATGTACAAAATTAAGCAAATTACAAGGAAAATTAAATAGATAGTGGAGTAAATACCAATAATTAAAACCTCTTGCGATCCCCAAGTTTCCGCTACATAGACAATAAAAAAATAAATAAAAAGTTGGATATTTCATTTCATATTCAATATTGAAAAACTAAGTGGCAGGATTAGTGATTTATTGTCCCTTCCACAACAATGAATCTCCAAATTATGAAAACAGTTGACAATGTTAGAACTTATAAAAAATAGACAAAAGAGTATAATTTTAGTATCCAGTGACTCCCCACAAATTTGTACGGGTGGTATAAATTTTAGAGCCTTTACTCTAAAAAACAAAATCATATCTAAGTATTTAATTTGATTTTAATTTATTGTTTTTGTTTTTTTCCCCTTCTTTTTTTCTTTTCTTTTTTTTTTTTTTTTCCATGAAACAGATCGGTTAGATTATCAAATATTTAGGTCAGATGATAAATCAGTACAGGTCTTGAATAACGTAATCTCAATTTGTTTGAAATAAACCTTTAGACATTATCAGCTGATATTATTCGGATTGATTAAATTATTATCATACCAATTGTTATATCACTGTGAGCTACGAACCCCAGCAGGGTTTTGGTAGCTGAGACTATAATTTAGCTGATTTCTTTTTATAAACAACTCCTTTTAAGCTTAAATAAAAAGGGGTAGATAACTATATGTTAAACTTTTATTTCTACCATATTAGGTTACCATTTAAAATAGTTGTCTCCAAAAATCAAATTTGAAGGAGCGGGAGGTCAAAATTGCTCTATATTCGAAAAGTTACCTTCTTTCTTCTATAAAGTTTCTCAAAATCAGTTTTTTTCACTCGATTCATTTATAGGAGGTCACACATTTGGGATACTTGTTATATACACATGAACACAAGTTTACTCAAAAACACATTTTATAGTTCACGATTAATACACAATTCACACACCTGGGTTTGAGTGTTATCACAAAGGCTGCTGCAATAGCTTATTTTTCATATTATTTGCTATAAACTGAATTATAACTTATACATTGCATAAACTTACCGATTTATGCATATTTGTTGCATTTGTAGTTATGTTTTCAATAGGACATGAGTACGGGTCATACACATCGTGTTTAACAGTGTGTGGTATCACCATCTCCGTGATGGCTAAGCTTAGGCAGAACCTCTGAATGTAGCCATTTGCAATGGCGAGAAATCCCATCAACCCCAAGATGTACCTTTGTGGTATACACCAACCTGAAACAATAATATTTGTTACTCAAAATATAAAAAAAAAAATGAATGTAATGTACAGAATTTATAGTAAAGTGATTTCGCAGTTTAAATACAAATAATACTATTCTGTAGCTCCTATGGGGAGGGACTCTCTTTAATTCTTCATTATCAACTTGTTCTTTCAATTACAACTACAGTCACAAGATCCTGTTATTTAATTTTAGATCCGGTTATTTTATATTTGAAAATTTATTTTTATTTTGGGGTAAAACAAGTTACAAATTCATGACAAGTGTCCCAAAAATGTGAAAAAAACGAGTTTAGTGCAGACAATAAGGGAAAACAATTCTGCCACGAAATTGTGTAAAACTAAATATGTCAATTGTCTTACTGCTGTCATGTATTTGTAATGATATACATTTGTAATGTATATGTATATGTAATTTGATGAAGAAATTAATTTGTTGGCGTCAGGCCGTATGAAAGATTTTGATAATAACTATCTCTGTATGGCTACGGTCATAGTGCAAGTCTTGTGGTTTTAGCACACGCATGACTCTTTTATTTTTCAATCATATTCAAGGAATAGTAAAAACTAGTTTTTATACTAAATTTAAATATAATTTCAACTACTATTAGCTAGGGTAATATTCCTAATTTTGTGCTTCTAATTTTAAATGTTTTTTTTTTCAAAATTAAAAAAAAAAATCTTATTTTTAGAAAACACGTCTGAATATCATTTGATGGAGATGTTGAAGGTGCACAGATTACGTTCATATCTGATATTATTCAACGTACTAGTTATAAATTATCCACGAAATCCGATTTATCTGATTACCTTGTGGCTTATAAAACTGAACTTACCTACCAAATTTGAGCAAACTCCAAAATGTCACCTCTAATACACAAACACATTCATGCATACAGTGATTAAAAAAAGTGTAAATTACTCCAATGGGTTGGATTGGTTTACTTTCCAAACCGATGATGTCTCCAACAGACAAACAGATAAAATGTATGTATTAGAAAGTCGAAAATTTAATTAAATAATTCATAAGAATTATTTATTATTATAAATATTAAAATATATTTATTATTCATTTTTAATTTTGTTTGTTTTTTATAAAAACACACGTAATATTAACAGACATAAATTTTAGAAAATGATTTAAATAAATTATAACTACTTACATTTCTTTAATCAGATATTTATAATATACAATATATTTACCATCTGAATTTTATTAAACAAACAAAGCAGGCTACTATGCTAATTATAATATAATTATTATCAACACTATTAATTGAATTGTTGATTTAACTCTCTACCTTCATTAGCTCTATTAAACTTCGCAAGTTGTAGATCGTCATAATCATCATCAAGCTCGTCAGGTTCAGTCACATGTATAACCTTTAGAGGTTCGTATGTAGACCTACCGTCCTCCATGAAATCGAAAGAACTAAACTCAACCTTAGTGGAGTATTTTATTACTTAAGGCTATTTCAAGGTTAACTTGGTAATTACACGATTTAAGTGGAATATTCAGACGTCAGACAATTAACAAGAACACAGGGTTTTTTAGCCATTTAATAAGTGGCTATAGTTGTAAACAACCAATAACCTACAGAGGGTAAAGTTTCCACTATTATTATAGTAGATTTGCTTATTGTCATAGGCCTAACTACAATCAGCTGTTTCATGCTCATAGAAAATAATTTACCCAACTATTGAAATAATGAAGATAAGTTTTAATTCAATTTATAATTAAAGCAATCACCTACATGGAAACCGGTACTCGAGACCATGAAATGTGTACCGTTCCTACTCATTGGAGTCGATTGCTTGAAGTTTTTCTTTCTCTAAATGTTTGAAAATAAAAACTAAATTCAAATAACATTATTTAAGATTATATAAATATAACAAACAAGTAAAATTCAAACTAGACAAATTATTTAATAGAAGAACACGAGTGTTGAAATAGAAGAATGGATGAAATTAGTGCATTACGTTAACAAGGGTGTAAGTTTATATAATAGAAAGTATGGAAATATATAAAAATAGCTGTTATCAGCGGCTTCGAACGCGAAAACTTCAGATTCTAGATATCTAGCACAACTCTAATACGCGTCTACAGATCTATCCCAAACAATGTTAAAAAATTCATAGTTCTAGGTTTCTTGGATCCAGAGATATACTTTAGGGGTAAAAACACCCTGTGAGTGGAACATTTTTAAAACCCTTTCTTAGTATGCGTCTACAGACCTACCCCAAATCATCTTAAAAAATTCATAGCTCTAGACTTCTTGGATCCAGAGATATACTTTAGGGGTAAAAAACACCCTTGGAGTGAAACATTTTAAAAACCGTTTGTTAGTATTCGTCTACAGATCTACCCCAAACCATCTTAAAAAATTCATAGATCTAGGTTTCTTGGATCCAGATATATGATTTACGGGTAAAAACCACCCTTGGAGTGAAACATTTTATACCCCCTTTCTTAGTATGCGTTTACAGACCTACTCCAAACCATCTTAAAAAAATCATAGATCTAGGCTTCTTGGATCCAGAGATATGATTTACGGGTAAAAACACCCTGGGAGTGGAACATTTTTAAAACCCTTTCTTAGTATGCGTCTACAGATCTACCCCAAATCATCTTAAAAAATTCATAGCTCTAGACTTCTTGGATCCAGAGATATACTTTAGGGGTAAAAAACACCCTTGAAGTGAAACATTTTAAAAACCGTTTTTTGGAATTCGTCTACAGATCTACCCCAAACCATCTTAAAAAATTCATAGATCTAGGTTTCTTGGATCCAGAGATATGATTTACGGGTAAAAACACCCTGTGAGTGGAACATTTTTAAAACCCTTTCTTAGTATGCGTCTACAGACCTACCCCAAACCATCTTAAAAAATTCATAGATCTAGGTTTCTTGGATCCAGAGATATGATTTACCGGTAAAAACACCCTTCGAGTGGAACATTTTAAAACCGTTTCTTAGTATGCGTCTACAGACCATGTTTCTATTTTAACTATGATAAAAAATTCATAGCTCTAGGCTTTTTGGATCCAAAGATTTCGTGATCAGTCAGTGGGTTTCGACTTTTATATATATATATATATATATATATATATATATATATATATAACTGAATATATATATATATATATAACTGAAACTAGAAAATGAGCAAATAAAACGAATTTACAGTAATATAAATTTGCAAATCTAAAACTTTTAAAATTAAGATATAATTACAAAGACAATTTTAGAATAAAGAGAAAGACGCGGATCAATGACCTGAGCGTGAACTCCATACAAAGGGTTAAGAACAAATAAGTAAACAAGTTAACAGTAGAGGGAGAGGGACACTTGACACTATAAAGACAAAGTTTGGAAAAACGGATCAGTATAGATATGTGCTTCTGAAGATAAGATCGACTCAAAACAAGTCAGTTATATGACAAAACTAGCGAGTAACCACATTATACAGAACATGACGAATTAATTCTAGCATTAAGAAAATACATTCATTTAATCGTAAAGCTGCACAAAATGAGCTATTGTAAACATGTAGGCTATAACATTTGGGTAAAACATTAATTTCAAAAAGTATTTGAAAATCAGGCACCATTTTTAAATTTACATAATAAATTAATTACAATTGTGCAATTATACTAGAGCTATTATTGCTGATTTTTGTAATTGTGAGGTTAGGTTTCAACTTTTTTAAAAGTAATAATTCTCGCATTTTTTACATTTTTGAAAAAAAAAAGTATTTAGGATGCAGATTTTAAATCCAGATCCATTATTACTACTTTTTCTAATGTACAATTTATGTTTTTAAACAATTTGATTTTTTAGTAACAATTTTTTAATTTTTTATCGTTTGGACATTATTGAATGCAGATTTTAAAGCTGTACAAAATGAGGGCCTGTAAGACTCGGTTGAAAAAACAAACAATATTCTTGGATCCAGAGATATGATTTACGGGTAAAAACACCCTGGGAGTGGAACATTTTTAAAACCCTTTCTTAGTATGCGTCTACAGATCTACCCCAAATCATCTTAAAAAATTCATAGCTCTAGACTTCTTGGATCCAGAGATATACTTTAGGGGTAAAAAACACCCTTGAAGTGAAACATTTTAAAAACCGTTTTTTGGAATTCGTCTACAGATCTACCCCAAACCATCTTAAAAAATTCATAGATCTAGGTTTCTTGGATCCAGAGATATGATTTACGGGTAAAAACACCCTGTGAGTGGAACATTTTTAAAACCCTTTCTTAGTATGCGTCTACAGACCTACCCCAAACCATCTTAAAAAATTCATAGATCTAGGTTTCTTGGATCCAGAGATATGATTTACCGGTAAAAACACCCTTCGAGTGGAACATTTTAAAACCGTTTCTTAGTATGCGTCTACAGACCATGTTTCTATTTTAACTATGATAAAAAATTCATAGCTCTAGGCTTTTTGGATCCAAAGATTTCGTGATCAGTCAGTGGGTTTCGACTTTTATATATATATATATATATATATATATATATATATATATATAACTGAATATATATATATATATATAACTGAAACTAGAAAATGAGCAAATAAAACGAATTTACAGTAATATAAATTTGCAAATCTAAAACTTTTAAAATTAAGATATAATTACAAAGACAATTTTAGAATAAAGAGAAAGACGCGGATCAATGACCTGAGCGTGAACTCCATACAAAGGGTTAAGAACAAATAAGTAAACAAGTTAACAGTAGAGGGAGAGGGACACTTGACACTATAAAGACAAAGTTTGGAAAAACGGATCAGTATAGATATGTGCTTCTGAAGATAAGATCGACTCAAAACAAGTCAGTTATATGACAAAACTAGCGAGTAACCACATTATACAGAACATGACGAATTAATTCTAGCATTAAGAAAATACATTCATTTAATCGTAAAGCTGCACAAAATGAGCTATTGTAAACATGTAGGCTATAACATTTGGGTAAAACATTAATTTCAAAAAGTATTTGAAAATCAGGCACCATTTTTAAATTTACATAATAAATTAATTACAATTGTGCAATTATACTAGAGCTATTATTGCTGATTTTTGTAATTGTGAGGTTAGGTTTCAACTTTTTTAAAAGTAATAATTCTCGCATTTTTTACATTTTTGAAAAAAAAAAGTATTTAGGATGCAGATTTTAAATCCAGATCCATTATTACTACTTTTTCTAATGTACAATTTATGTTTTTAAACAATTTGATTTTTTAGTAACAATTTTTTAATTTTTTATCGTTTGGACATTATTGAATGCAGATTTTAAAGCTGTACAAAATGAGGGCCTGTAAGACTCGGTTGAAAAAACAAACAATATTTTAAACTCTTTACTTCTTAAAATTTAAAATCGTGGTTGAGTTTGTTAACAAAATGAATAAATAAGATATGTAAATTTCAACCGAGTTTTATAGTCTCACAGGTGCTCATTTTGTACAGCTTTGAAATCTGCATTCAATGATGCCAAATCGAAAAAAATAAAAGAGTATACATGTATACAGTGAGCTATAACTGGTATCAATATACTCCAACTATAGGATCGGTGGACATTTCATGATGCCGGCGCCAAATCGTGATTTCTAGAATTTCTGTAACATAAATCCGCCAGTAAGAACAGTTTGCTTCATGTATTTAGTCCACAACCACATAATCTCTTCGTTCTACTTTCGACCTTCACACAGAAAAGTTATAATGATGTTTGTGGTTTTTCTTATGTAATTATCGGTATAGAGTACTGTCATAATTACTCATATAGTACATAGGTGGCTAAAATGACCCCTTACCTTTTTAACAATTTTTGTCATATTGATTTGAAGCCTAACAAATGTTATACCTAATTCCCGTACTACATTTTATGATATTAACAATTTTTGTTGCCATTAGACTTAAATAATTGTTTTTTAAACGTAACGTAATTTGGTAGTGTAACACATAATTAAACATTATTTTTGATACACTAAACTCAATGGGACAATCTTTTATATCATATCTCCAGCCATTTACGAAAAACACTGTGAAATTTGACGAGATCACGAGTTGGTTAACAGTTTGATTTTTTAAGGCAAAAACCTCTCAGTCATCATCTCTTTATATAGAGGAAGAAAACATAAAATAAATACCAATAGCCCTTGATTACTCGGAGTTGGTAGAGAACAAGAGTTGGTCTAGAGAGACCTGAAAGAAAGGATTAAAGAGAGGGATCTAAGATTCCACGAAGTTGCCACTCATACTCACTATAGAGACTAGTTTTCATACATACTCTCAAACAAGTCAGTTTAGTGTTATTCATTATTATATAGTAAGAGGGATATTATATACTCTCACTATAGAGACTAGTTTTCATACATACTCTCAAACAAGTCAGTTTAGTGTTATTCATTATTATATAGTAAGAGGGATATTATATACTCTCACTATAGAGACTAGTTTTAATACATACTCTCAAACAAGTCAGTTTAGTGTTGTTCATTATTATATAGTAAGAGGGATATTATATACTCTCACTATAGAGACTAGTTTTAATACATACTCTCAAACAAGTCAGTTTAGTGTTGTTCATTATTATATAGTAAGGGGGATATTATATACTCTCACTATAGAGACTAGTTTTCATACATACTCTCAAACAAGTCAGTTTAGTGTTATTCATTATTATATAGTAAGAGGGATATTATATACTCTCACTATAGAGACTAGTTTTAATACATACTCTCAAACAAGTCAGTTTAGTGTTGTTCATTATTATATAGTAAGAGGGATATTATATACTCTCACTATAGAGACTAGTTTTAATACATACTCTCAAACAAGTCAGTTTAGTGTTGTTCATTATTATATAGTAAGGGGGATATTATATACTCTCACTATAGAGACTAGTTTTCATACATACTCTCAAACAAGTCAGTTTAGTGTTATTCATTATTATATAGTAAGGGGGATATTATATACTCTCACTATAGAGACTAGTTTTAATACATACTCTCAAACAAGTCAGTTTAGTGTTATTCATTATTATATAGTAAGGGGGATATTATATACTCTCACTATAGAGACTAGTTTTAATACATACTCTCAAACAAGTCAGTTTAGTGTTATTCATTATTATATAGTAAGGGGGATAATATATACTCTCACTATAGAGACTAGTTTTAATACATACTCTCAAACAAGTCAGTTTAGTGTTATTCATTATTATATAGTAAGGGGGATATTATATACTCTCACTATAGAGACTAGTTTTAATACATACTCTCAAACAAGTCAGTTTAGTGTTATTCATTATTATATAGTAAGGGGGATAATATATACTCTCACTATAGAGACTAGTTTTCATACATACTCTCAAACAAGTCATTTTAGTGTTATTCATTATTATATAGTAAGAGGGATATTATATACTCTCACTATAGAGACTAGTTTTCATACATACTCTCAAACAAGTCAGTTTAGTGTTATTCATTATTATATAGTAAGAGGGATATTATATACTCTCACTATAGAGACTAGTTTTAATACATACTCTCAAACAAGTCAGTTTAGTGTTGTTCATTATTATATAGTAAGGGGGATATTATATACTCTCACTATAGAGACTAGTTTTCATACATACTCTCAAACAAGTCAGTTTAGTGTTATTCGTTATTATATAGTAAGGGGGATATTATATACTCTCACTATAGAGAGTAGTTTTAATACATACTCTCAAACAAGTCAGTTTAGTGTTATTCATTATTATATAGTAAGAGGGATATTATATACTCTTACTATAGGGAGTAGTTTTAATACATACTCTCAAACAAGTCAGTTTAGTGTTATTCATTATTATATAGTAAGAGGGATATTATATACTGTCACTATAGAGAGTAGTTTTAATACATACTCTCAAACAAGTCAGTTTAGTGTTATTCATTATTATATAGTAAGAGGGATATTATATACTGTCACTATAGAGAGTAGTTTTAATACATACTCTCAAACAAGTCAGTTTAGTGTTATTCATTATTATATAGTAAGAGGGATATTATATACTGTCACTATAGAGAGTAGTCTTAATACATACTCTCAAACAAGTCAGTTTAGTGTTGTTCATTATTATATAGTAAGAGGGATATTATATACTCTCACTATAGAGACTAGTTTTCATACATACTCTCAAACAAGTCAGTTTAGTGTTATTCTTATTATATAGTAAGAGGGATATTATATACTCTCACTATAGAGAGTAGTTTTAATACATACTCTCAAACAAGTCAGTTTAGTGTTATTCATTATTATATAGTAAGAGGGATATTATATACTCTTACTATAGGGAGTAGTTTTAATACATACTCTCAAACAAGTCAGTTTAGTGTTATTCATTATTATATAGTAAGAGGGATATTATATACTGTCACTATAGAGAGTAGTCTTAATACATACTCTCAAACAAGTCAGTTTAGTGTTGTTCATTATTATATAGTAAGAGGGATATTATATACTCTCACTATAGAGACTAGTTTTCATACATACTCTCAAACAAGTCAGTTTAGTGTTATTCTTATTATATAGTAAGAGGGATATTATATACTCTCACTATAGAGAGTAGTTTTAATACATACTCTCAAACAAGTCAGTTTAGTGTTATTCTTATTATATAGTAAGAGGGATATTATATACTCTCACTATAGAGACTAGTTTTAATACATACTCTCAAACAAGTCAGTTTAGTGTTATTCTTATTATATAGTAAGAGGGATATTATATACTCTCACTATAGAGACTAGTTTTAATACATACTCTCAAACAAGTCAGTTTAGTGTTATTCATTATTATATAGTAAGAGGGATATTATATACTCTCACTATAGAGACTAGTTTTAATACATACTCTCAAACAAGTCAGTTTAGTGTTATTCATTATTATATAGTAAGAGGGATATTATATACTCTCACTATAGAGAGTAGTTTTAATACATACTCTCAAACAAGTCAGTTTAGTGTTATTCTTATTATATAGTAAGAGGGATATTATATACTCTCACTATAGAGAGTAGTTTTAATACATACTCTCAAACAAGTCATTTTAGTGTTATTCATTATTATATAGTAAGGGGGATATTATATACTCTCACTATAGAGACTAGTTTTCATACATACTCTCAAACAAGTCAGTTTAGTGTTATTCATTATTATATAGTAAGGGGGATATTATATACTCTCACTATAGAGACTAGTTTTAATACATACTCTCAAACAAGTCAGTTTAGTGTTATTCATTATTATATAGTAAGGGGGATATTATATACTCTCACTATAGAGACTAGTTTTCATACATACTCTCAAACAAGTCAGTTTAGTGTTATTCATTATTATATAGTAAGGGGGATATTATATACTCTCACTATAGAGAGTAGTTTTAATACATACTCTCAAACAAGTCATTTTAGTGTTATTCATTATTATATAGTAAGGGGGATATTATATACTCTCACTATAGAGAGTAGTTTTAATACATACTCTCAAACAAGTCAGTTTAGTGTTATTCATTATTATATAGTAAGGGGGATATTATATACTCTCACTATAGAGAGTAGTTTTAATACATACTCTCAAACAAGTCAGTTTAGTGTTATTCATTATTATATAGTAAGGGGGATATTATATACTCTCACTATAGAGACTAGTTTTCATACATACTCTCAAACAAGTCAGTTTAGTGTTATTCATTATTATATAGTAAGGGGGATATTATATACTCTCACTATAGAGACTAGTTTTCATACATACTCTCAAACAAGTCAGTTTAGTGTTATTCATTATTATATAGTAAGAGGGATATTATATACTCTCACTATAGAGACTAGTTTTAATACATACTCTCAAACAAGTCAGTTTAGTGTTATTCATTATTATATAGTAAGAGGGATATTATATACTCTCACTATAGAGAGTAGTTTTAATACATACTCTCAAACAAGTCAGTTTAGTGTTATTCTTATTATATAGTAAGAGGGATATTATATACTCTCACTATAGAGACTAGTTTTAATACATACTCTCAAACAAGTCAGTTTAGTGTTATTCATTATTATATAGTAAGAGGGATATTATATACTCTCACTATAGAGACTAGTTTTAATACATACTCTCAAACAAGTCAGTTTAGTGTTATTCATTATTATATAGTAAGAGGGATATTATATACTCTCACTATAGAGAGTAGTTTTAATACATACTCTCAAACAAGTCAGTTTAGTGTTATTCTTATTATATAGTAAGAGGGATATTATATACTCTCACTATAGAGAGTAGTTTTAATACATACTCTCAAACAAGTCAGTTTAGTGTTATTCATTATTATATAGTAAGAGGGATATTATATACTCTCACTATAGAGAGTAGTTTTAATACATACTCTCAAACAAGTCAGTTTAGTGTTATTCTTATTATATAGTAAGAGGGATATTATATACTCTCACTATAGAGAGTAGTTTTAATACATACTCTCAAACAAGTCATTTTAGTGTTATTCATTATTATATAGTAAGGGGGATATTATATACTCTCACTATAGAGACTAGTTTTCATACATACTCTCAAACAAGTCAGTTTAGTGTTATTCATTATTATATAGTAAGGGGGATATTATATACTCTCACTATAGAGAGTAGTTTTAATACATACTCTCAAACAAGTCATTTTAGTGTTATTCATTATTATATAGTAAGGGGGATATTATATACTCTCACTATAGAGACTAGTTTTCATACATACTCTCAAACAAGTCAGTTTAGTGTTATTCATTATTATATAGTAAGGGGGATATTATATACTCTCACTATAGAGACTAGTTTTCATACATACTCTCAAACAAGTCAGTTTAGTGTTATTCATTATTATATAGTAAGAGGGATATTATATACTCTCACTATAGAGAGTAGTTTTAATACATACTCTCAAACAAGTCAGTTTAGTGTTATTCTTATTATATAGTAAGAGGGATATTATATACTCTCACTATAGAGAGTAGTTTTCATACATACTCTCAAACAAGTCAGTTTAGTGTTATTCATTATTATATAGTAAGGGGGATATTATATACTCTCACTATAGAGAGTAGTTTTAATACATACTCTCAAACAAGTCAGTTTAGTGTTATTCATTATTATATAGTAAGAGGGATATTATATACTCTCACTATAGAGAGTAGTTTTAATACATACTCTCAAACAAGTCAGTTTAGTGTTATTCATTATTATATAGTAAGAGCTATCTTGGTGTCTTACAACAGTTTCAAACCATTTTGAAATTATTAACTTCTAATAACGATTTTGTTTAAATGACATCAACGTAAGTAGTATAAAATTCACCATTGAAATGTGCATAAAAGTCTTAAGCAGTGTGTTACAAATAGTTTAAAACATTAAATATAATTTTGGCAGTATTGAAAATAAGTAAAAATTTCCCCAATTTCAATTAGTTTTTTGGAATAATTGGAAATAAGAGAATAGTGACTCAAAAGTTATTAATGAATTTGTAAAGTTTAAATTACAGAATTTTTATCTCTAGAACAGAAACTAAGTTTGAAGTAAAATAATCGCCTAAAAACTATCAACAAATAAAATAAATACAGGTAGAATAAAACTCGAATACAAGTTCTCACAAAACATGCGTTAACTTAATCAAACGCGTTTCAACGACTAAGTCGCCATCCTCAGTGAAACATCAGTTACAATAACTTGGCTATAACTCAAATTTTTGTGAACTTGTGTGTCGAGTTTTATTCTATTTAATATTATCTCACAAGTCAAGCACAACATTTAGCCTATTTATGAAGTTTTTACAGCTGTAATTTTAAAAAAATAATAAAATTTGAGAATACACAGTCCTTTTTTTAAAATTTCTCACCAGATTAGTTGGATTTATCTAATGAATTTAGCGTTATTTCATTCTTTCATAGACTTGTATTACGATTACATGTGGTTCTAGGGGTGAAAATTCTATATATTCGACAACTTTTGAAAACAACTATTTCTATTAGAATCTGTAGTTTTTGTCAGAGTACAGAAAAATCAGATAATTTCTTAAACCGTTGTAATTTTTAAAAGCACCAATTATAAAGTCATATAATGTAATTTTTATGAAAATGGTAAATATAGGTTTACATTTGAAAATTCTAACTTACTTTAGGAGAGGAGCTTGCGGAATTGGATTGAATATAAAATGGTAGCTAACATGAAAAAATAGGTGTAGCTAAATTTGTATTTTTCTGCTGTTCAAAACCGTTTCTATATTTTTTAACACTCATAGCGTGGAGCAAAAAATGTCAAAATGTGGGTGCATTTATGGTAGAAAAATACATGGTAAATCAAGTAAAATTTAATTAGAAAAACAAGATTAGTGAATACCTGTAAATAAACAATTCTACACACGTGTGTGCTTTTGGTTTCATAATTTGCTAACTTTAGATTAACACTGTCCAACTATTTTAGTATGTTTACTGCGCCATTACTATCGATTCTTCTGTCTTATTTTTGTAATAAACTTTGACCTTGAAGATGTTGTCCACCGCAATAGTTTATTAAATACGCCACTCATCAGGAAGCCGGTCATAAAATTAACATTAAATTATTCTACGTAATAAAAGTAAGTTCTACATTTACGAAGCTTTCATTATCAAAAATTGCAAAATCAAGGACATGATAAAACAATTTAATGATTAAAAGAATTAAATAACTTTATTTTTGGCATTATCCTAAGAAGTAGTTCAACGCACTAAAGATAGAAATACTTTTGAAGTTTTCTAAACTAAGACATGTGGCACACCCATTTCTTTCAACTTGTGACACTTTACTTTCTCAAACGATATTACGCTTCGTTTCCAGACTGTTGACCATTTTTTGTGTTTTAAATCAACGACACTATATCTTTCGATTGAGTGAAGATTTGGTATTCGCATTATTTTTCTAACCTTTTACCAGTATACCAGAAAATTTTATTTTCTACATTTTCTTAAATGGCGGAGATTTAAAATATTTAATGTCGAATGTCTCGAAAAGCAACGGTTTACCTCTTTTAATGTTAAAAAAAAAAAAATAATAATAATAATAAAAAAAATACATTCCTTTTATTTTTTTCTGTAATTCAGTAAATACCGAGTTATCGGCAAAAACCTAAAAATGTAATTTCTTGGTAATTATTGTCTACAATACCCATGAATAGATAAAAACAAAACATTTTAAAATTCCGAACATTTTTATCTCCAAACTTTTTAATGATAGACGTTAAGAATCATGAGACTATTTATAAAAGGTTCCTATTTGGATCGTATTTGTTTTTTATTGATTTTAATTACATCAATCAACTTAGAATTACATTTTTCGGATCTTTTTTTAATTACAATTTTGGAGGTTTTACAATAATTTTAACCAAAACTACCTTAGTCTATTTTTTACATTTTTTTCAGGTTACAAAACGTATAGGACCACCAAATTTAAGGTCGTAATTTATACCCCGTGAAATTCAATATGTTGGATCAGAAATCCGTGAGAAATATTTCGCTAGCCGTAACTCGGTAACGAAAAGTTTTGGACCTATGTTTATATGAAATTTTTATTTTATTTTTTAGCTATATAATCATTTCCAAGAGATTGTCGTGAAGTTCCGAATCACCGTATAAAGTTAAGAATGGCGATGGATTTATATTGTATAAAAACATTGGAGTAACTTTCTCACACACCCATCGACAAAACCAAAAAAATAAAGGGGAGGCAAAAATTAGTCCAATGGGTTATAAAACCCTCTCGATCAAAATATAAATAATTTTCGGGGTGCTGATACGACAGAACGTGAATATATTGATATGTTTGACAAACAGCTCGAACTGACAATTGATATAAACCGATTTGTAAACAGGACCTAACGTATCAAATTTGAGCAAAATAGGACAAATATATGAATATAGATGGCAACTAATAATATCTGTTGTCATTATACATAGCAATAAAGAAAAAAACCAACAAATAAATATTATATACTTTCACTCCTTTCCAAAAATATTAAGCATTCATATTACTTTAGGATCTCTTTAGGTCATATTATAAAATACTACTGTATTATAATTATTGTTTGATTTTTTTACTTTGAAATACAGGGTGTTCAGCTAAAAAGAGGCCCGTGTCTAATAATGTATTAATAGGCCTATTAGGTTATACCACTATGCACAATGATTTAAACCATTCCAGCCATTGTTGTACACTATTTTGTGTTGGTTAGCCTGGATCAGCTGATTTTAATCGATTACTAAAGAGTGTTAATGTAATTGTTGTTATTCAATTTCAGAACATCGTGTAGCGCAGTTTATCATTAATTGAATAGTGCATTTAAAAATGTGTACTACCGTACAAGAGCGGGTGTGTATTATCGATAACTTTAATAATAATATGGTTCTTACAAACACTGCATTCTTTACTGATGAGGTGTGGTTTCACTTGAGTGGATACATAAATAACCAATATTACCATACTGTGAGTTATTGTTACCCACACAACTTCATTGAATCTCCTTTACATTAACAAAAAGTTGACGTATGGTGAGCTAAATAATTTTAAACAAATATTGGTTCACTATTCTTTGATAGTACTGCAAATGCCGAGGCGTATCAAAAAATTATTCAACAATTAATTGATCTGCTTGAAGAAGATGGGGGCTATTGTTGATTGTAACAGGACGGTGAAACTTCTCATTGCAGGAGTTTTTTAATAAAATAATTATTTCCGAAGGATTTTTGCCACCGAGATCTCCTGATCTGTCTAGTTTAGATTTTAGGGGGAATTATTGAAAAAATCACGTATTCAAGAGTAATCCACACACTTTACTTAGAACAGTGGAAAACAAATATCATCCCTGTTATTGCAGAGATCAGTGAGGTAACTCTAAGAAAGTGTATGGATGTTAATGGACATCACTTTGAACATTTGTTATAAGTTAAGATGATAAATGAATTAAAATAAGAATAAACTTTAATGTAATAGCAGATATTTCTTGTTGAAACTCCATATTCAAGGATAAAATAAAGCAAAAGCTTAAAGTTTCAAATATTTTAATAATATAAATGAGCTACAATTGTTTCGCCTTGCGACATCATCGGGCAACTGATAATTTACAGGTATAGACAACTAGGCGAAACAATTATAGCTCATTTATATTATTAAAATATTTGAAACTTTAAGCTTTTGCTTTATTTTATCCTTAAAATAAGAATGTTCAGTGAAATCTGTTCTTTATTTTCAATGTATTTTATTATTCACGCCTCCTTTGAGCTGATCACCCAGTAGTTTCCAAAAATATAAGCTTCTACACTTTTTAAAATAATTTTTTGTCGCATTATAGACGAGGAATTAGGAGGCTTTTGGTAATTCTTTAAAAGAAATATATTGTTTCAAATATGCGTGTTCAGAAAAAGTGGTTAAATGATTGCATTAAACCTTGTCCCGAATCAAATGTCATAAGCTGTACGTGATAAAATGATTTTAAAAAGTTAAAAGAAAGACTTTAATCTTTACTTCAGTATTATTAATTTTTTTTAAAGAAAAGAACAAAAAATTCCTCCCCGGCGGGGAATCGAACCCCGGTCTCCCGCGTGACAGGCGGGGATACTGACCACTATACTACCGAGGAATACAATTTGTCTAAAAGTATTTAAAATACACTAGACTAAAATTATTGATAGTGACATTATTTCTAATAGACAAAATAATTATTGTTGAATATAACAGTAGTCAGGATGTTATTAAAATTGTTTAAAAACAAATGTTTACAGTTACAATAATTCAAGATCCTAATTCCGCTATCAGATTTGTTTTAAATATATGTGATTTTGTTTTACAAATAAACAATATACCATAACTGGGTAGTAAACTTTTTCATAACATTTAATACCTTTAAATATAATTTAATTTATATAATTTTAAGATTTTATTAAATTGAGGCAATTTAAAATTCAAAATTAAATGTGTACAAAACATTAAGTGTGTAAATAAGTGTGTAAATTGGTGAAACATTGTATCAATTTGTTAAACTCCAAATTCATGATTCCAACAAAACATCTAGTAAAAATCAAATAGCTTAAAGGATATTATGCTTTAACTATACGGGGTGTATATAAAGTCCCGCACGGGCTTAATATTTTCTAAACGACAACAGATAAATCAATAAGATTTGGTACATCAACACCACACCTAAAAATGTACATTTTTAAGGAACTATCAATTTTCTGTCATATCATGGGGATGTCCCGCAAGGAGTCAGAAGGAAATCTTAAATAGGAGCATAGGTCAATATGCACATCATTTTAAAGGGCTTATCTAGCAGAGTTTAATGCCGCAAACCGCATTCAAAAAGGTTGATCCAGTACAAAATGGCGGCTGTTCAAAGGTTTTATTGGAAAACAGATGTTTACTTACCAAATATTTTCAGAGTAAATGCTCGAATTGTTCATCTCCAGTTATTTGACAGTTGGAAAGACGCACATAAAAACTATTAACATCTACGGAACATTAGCTTTCCAATGGTATTTTATTTATTGCGATTGGACGATTCTAAGTGGGTGTAATGTTGAATTGCAAAATACGTGTTTTAGAGTCGGTGAATTAAAAAAGTAGATTTTTAGGTGTGGTGTTGATGTACCAAATCTTATTGATTTATCTGTTGTCGTTTAGAAAATATTAAGCCTGTGCGGGACTTTATGTACACTCACTTTAAATGGCCGCCGTTTTGTAACGGGTGATCCTTTTGAGGCGCGGTTTCCGGCATTGAACTCTGCTAGCTAAGCCCTTTAAACTGATGTGCATATTGACCTATGCTCCTATTTAAGATTTCCTTCTGACTCCTTGCGGGACGTCCCCATGATATGACAGAAAATTGATAGTTCCTTAAAAAAGTAGATTTTTAGGTGTGGTGTTGATGTACCAAATCTTACTGATTTATCTGTTGTCGTTTAGAAAATATTAAGCCCGTGCGGGACTTTATATACACCCTGATAACACTGATGTATTAAAGTTTGTCCGTGCTTGATGTCTCTCTATCCGTTTGTACATCCATCCCATCGTGATTAATCATTTTAACTTCTGTGTGGATATTTTTTGTGGATTTATAGAGTATTTTAAATTTTGTCAACATTTAGAACATTCTGTCGTAGAAAAAAAAACACTAATTGCCATTTTTGTAAACCGGAACCAAAAATATTGGTAGACAATTATCACTTAAGAGTAAAAATATAACTTATCTCACTTAGAATTCTGAGGGCTTGAGTAATTACTACTAGTAAATCGAAATGAATTATCATTGCTGAACATTGTACTTAATTTTATTATTATTATTTTATGAATAGTATCAAAACTTTTTAGAAATATTTAAAAGAAATTGTTCGTCAAAGTTGATGTTTTTGCTAACTGGACATGTTTCATATAAATAAATAGTTAATTAAAAATACTTCATTCATAACATAAATTGAATGAATTGTGTTATCCTAAAAAATAATCAATTTCTATTTATAATAGCATTAACAATAATTACAATATAGAAATAATTGACATAGTGCATCGATATGAAGCTTTATAATGTATTCTAGGGGCTCGTCAACCAATACGTCAGCTGTGTTTATAGGTAAAACAAGTGCGTCACTATACCCCTTCTCCAAGCATTGCGCAGTTGACAAAACAAGACCTGTTGTTATAACCTAACCCAACCTCTACTGCTGTCAAAACAAGATGGATCGTAGAGAATAATGATTATCCAGTGGTAAATAATAAGGAGTAATAGATTACTCTATCGATTTTGATCAAATTATTTACCCTAATAAACATCGTATTTCTAACTATCTGTAGAAATGTAGGAACCGAATTAACATCCTACGTACGAGGTTTGTCTGACTACGTAATGAAACTAATTGACAACACTGATTTATTGCCAACTTAACTACAAAACAATATTATCTCCTTCAAAATAATTAAGCTTATGATTCAGCTAGAGTAATTATTTTTGTAATACAAGTTAATTAAGTTTTTAACGTTACTGTTAGGAAACCATAATTAGTAAGCCACACTTACTCATGGGGAAGCCACGCTCTTAGAAGACTAAAACAGTGATGGAAGTATTCAACTGTCAACAGGTTAAGATTGTACGCCATAATATTTTGGATGTTACCCATACTTTCGAAATAAAGACATCGAAATTGGTTTTGTGTTTCGGGAACGGAATATAATGGTATGGACTAAGAACAGGGGAGTAAAGGGGTGCGGTATGTACACGAATGTCCTTAGCCATATATTTTTTCTTCTACAGAAAGTGCTGTGTGGCATAGAGCGTTATACCCATGAAACATCCCAGAGTCAACAATCTATGCCCAGAGATGATTGACCCTTCTCTCAAGAACTTAAAGGTAGTAAATTTGATGACTTCGAGACATATATTAATTACCTCAAATAACGATAAAAATAATGAGCATTTATTTTATTTTGGATTTAGATTTTCTTGATATTTTTGGGAGCCATTTTTCATATTGAAGTTTTTTATAGGTAATACCAATGACTACATAAATACTATAAGACACGACATGGCCATGTTAAATATTCTACGCTTATTCTTGAGTTGACCAATACCCGCTAGGTGGCGTTGATGTGACCAATCTGAAGTTGATGTGACTGGCGCTAGGTGGCTCTACGGTCAAACAATGTTTCAGGCGGGTAAGAGAAAACGCACTGATGCCAATATGGGACCAGAGATGCGAGGGAAGGTCGAGAATCGCTTATCTCAGCGCACGAACTGACAACACTGACTATGCTGACGGAAGTAAGTGAGAAGGTGCTGCTAGCGCTTTCTGATAGCTGTGTGTCAAACTTGTGACGAACAGCACCCGTAAAGCGTAGACTATTTCCCTATCCTATGTCGTGTCTTATAGTATTTATGTAGTCATTGGTAATAATAAAAAAAAATACATGATTCATCACTCGTTATGATTTTTATTATAAAACTGAACCCAAGATGGTCGAGACATACATTTTTTCAGTTGTTCTACTTGAGAGTGAAACAATTTTCCCCACGATCAATAAAATCTTAAGGGCTTTAAATTAAATATATAAACAATTATTTTTATCGTCAAGAGATGGGATCTCTCTTTAATCACTTTTTTGTCAGTTTGTGTTGTTTTTGTCGTCTAGAACGAGGATTTACTCAATGGTTTCACAGCTTTTCAAAAGTACTTCACGCCACTAATAAAAGTGAGATGTTTTCATCTCCGTAATGTAGTTTTAACTTGTTAAAATATTTTTGTCGATTTGTCTTGAAATTTAAGACAAAATTTCAATTTTTGTAACACACAAACGGAATGTATTGAGCTCCATTTTTGTAAGTGGAGGAAAAAGAAACACACAAATTAATGCGCAGTCAAATCTATTCAAATTAAAGAACAAATTTATATAAATGTAAATCCAAATTAATTATAACTATCACTTTTTGAAATGTTGATCTCACTTACTATAACAAAGAGATCTTATACAAAGTCAACTTAAATAAACGTCTTAGATAAACCTCGTACATAAAGAAAGTATTGGATTGGTGTTTCCCTTGATATGTCCCGTTGACTATTTATCCATGCCGTAACAGATTTTACCAGAAACTGTCCAACTGTTTTTGTTCAAAATCGGTACCTAATCGTTTTAGCTTCTAATATAGCTGCCATGTTCCAAATTTGGTAGTTAGTTGCATAAAATCAAAAGTAATAATTCCTGTATCATTAGAATATACAAATCAAAATATTAATTTCTTAAATTTAACAAAAAGTTTTAATGAACTCCATTTTGAAACGGTTGAAGGAGATTTTGTGTAAAACTGTAAACTAATGGCATACAATGTTCTATGAAACACACCATCAACAGTTGATTTCAATATTTCAATCTGTTCATAGTTATACAAAACTTTAACCGTTATTTTATTGTAAAATTTTAGTGTCTTTAAAACAGACATATTGACGAAAAACGAACTGTCTTTATATGAAGGTTTATATTTGATTTTGGTCTCTCATATCACGTTTCCAATTTATGACAACATTTCTTGTTAAACCCTGTATATTAAGCCTCGCATTTTGCTAACAATTTTGTATTTAATTTTCACTACAATAACTATTTGTTTTAAATCAAATTCAATCTGTTATTAATATGTAAGAAAAAAGATAGCTTAACAATTATGATTTGCTTGTTGGTAAATTTCGTTATAAATATTTTAAACTGAAAATAAATAAACAGCATTCACAGTTAAATCTAAAATCATTCTATTTAGAAGAATTCTATTTTTAAAATACTCAAAATTAATTTTAGTTTGACTAATAATTTATTTAAAAATTAGTTTTCTATATTTACTTGGCAATAATGGTTAGAAACTGTAATTAATTATAGAAACCATTTTGTAATACTTTATTTAAGAATCCACTTCCGGCATTTGTCTTCGCAATCACATCGAGGTTTAAGAATACAATAATGACAACGAAGATTTAAATACTACCTAAGTAATACCTAGGTAGGCGGTGAGTTCGAACACGCAAAGAATAAAAGACCATGCCATAGTTGGGGGCAAAGCTACTACCCGCTCAATACATGGGGAAGTATCTAGGAGCACATACGGACTATGGAGTTGCTCTCTACTATAGTGACAGTAATATAGAACATCGGTATTGTTTATTTCAATTTTGGATCTCGTAAAATAAAACGTCAGAAGTGCAATAAAATAAATACTGCTGCAGCGATAATATTACGTAAATTAACGGTGTAAAAAGTTGCGCTACATTTCTCAAACATCCATCAACAAAACAAAATACTACAGAAAATACCAATACGTTGTCACTTCCTTCCCAAATACGTTGACTTACTTAAAAAAGAGGAGGGAAAATACAGTTACTTTTGTTATAACTGAATTTTTACAGATGTATTTTTTTAAAGATAGAGATAAGTTGGTATAGCAGGGTTCTCCTTTTACCTTCATTTCATATTTTTTCTTCATTCTTACGCCATTAACCGATTTTTATCATATCTGTTGTATGAAATGTTTTCGGGGGTTTTCATTGTATATAATCTCGGTTCTAATTGTTGAGAATATTTTAGTCAAACGTTGATATTTATAAACTTAAATAAAACTGTTCACTATCTCCCAAAAAATGTCGATGTTTTCTGTCAAACAATTTAACATGGACGTCTTAAAAGGTCAAATATGACGAAATTGGTTTAAACAATGTTGATTAATTTTTTGTGAATTGTTAAGGGGTTTGACTCAATCCAATCTGTCATGTCGGTTCACGAAAAACTAAAAATATCGTAAAATAACCGCAGTCGACGTTTTGCGATATTCGACTTAATTTTAAGTTTTTGACTAATATTTCAATATTTATGGTAAGATGCTGATCATCTTTTTTTTTAGTTTCTTAAGTTTTGGTTTTGGGTATGAAAGTGGAAGTGGGAGGAAGTTAATGCAATGATCGTGTGAAGTGATTGTGTGTTTTTTTTCTTTAAATTCGCGTCCCTCTGCATTCTATAATTTATATGTAAGTAAAATTAAAATTTCACCAGAAATCATTCTTGTTGAACATCCTTTAAAATTTCAGTCTTGATTTAATGCTAGTTAGTCATATTAATGCTAGTTTCTTTAAACTTTTTTAGTCTTTATTTTTCGGCAAATTTTAAAAACGTAATGACGTTGGTGAGCAGTTTTTCAACACTCTCTGGTGGCTAATCTGTTAAACACTTCCTTCATTGTAAATGATAGAAACTAATAAAACCAATTAAACTAAATCTGGGCGCAGGTCTAGCAACCAGCAGCACAGTTATGCACACATTAGTGAATTATAATTCAGGCGCATGTAGTAGGTAAGAGGTCATTATTGAACAGTTGCAAACTATGGTGAAACTAAAGACTATAAATTACGGTAAAAGATAATAAATAATTACTGTCACTCACATTACGTAATATCGAATAGATATGTGGAAGGAATAGGTAAAAATAATTCCATTTGTTGTTGCCTTAGATATAAGTCCCTAACAATGTGTCTATATTTTCTCGTACTTGAAAAGGAAATAAATAATTATAATTTTCATAACTTTTCTTCATCTATTTATTATGGGAGATTTCCTTACATCTTTTTAAAAATAAAAATATACATTCAACAACTAGATTTAAATAAAATTTAACCTTACTCCGTTTGTGCCATAGGAAGTATCGTAGGAATGCATTGTATTTGTTTCAAATAGAGTTTTTAATAACGACGATGAAGGTTTATTATATATTTTTGTGGATTATTCTTAAACCTTAATTGCAATTTAGCACACTATATTGAGCAGTTTATCTCTATATTTCTCAAAAATTGAGAAATTATGTCATTGACAGTTTCACCTTTGTGTTTTTATTGATAACCCATAAAACAGGCATTTTTGAGAGAATGACAACATTTTCCAAAGTCTTTAGTAGGAGAATTATTTTTTATATTAAAATCGTTAGAGCTGATGTTGAAAAAATTGGAATTTGAGAGTTTGGTCTTACGACAGCTACAAACAGATTTTGAGTTATTAAAAAAAATAATACAAAATATAAAAACTTTCTGGAATATACCTGAAAAATGCCCACATACCAAATTTGATCAAAATCTCTGCCCATTCATACCGACTGTAGACTACTGGCAGACATCATTCCAAAAGACACATTTTTGAGTTCTGGATACTACAGAGCTGAATAAACCAATTTCAGTTTCATTGGCGCCAAAATGTTTAATTTCTTATACCCTTTAATTTGAAATATCACAAGCCTTAGGTACCTATTAAAGATTTTTGAGTTCGGGGTTGGGGGAGTAGAAGGGGTGATTTCAGATTTTGTACATATGGTTTTTAGAGTTCTCACTAAGGGTAAATAACTTTCCTGTAAACATAATTTGAATATCTATCTTTGTATTTTAAATAATAAATGTGGAAACTTTTTGTAAAATCACCCATTATTTATTGTATGCCCTCAGTTATGCAGGGTTGTTGCTACCAAGGTCGTAATGGATTTCATTTGGAGTATATGGAAGAATTCTAACGGATTATATATTTAATCCCGAAGTCATTAATTTTAGGTGACATAAGAAAATTTTTGATTCAGTTTGTTACAAATATTGGGTTTTTGAATGGCTTGAGCAAGTTCGTTAATCTGAAAATTGCAAAACTTATAGTTATTTTTCAGGCGATTTTTGTCCGATACGCAGAGTTTAATTTATTGAAATTAAATATTCTTGGTTTATTAAGAAAGCAGAATAAATGAAGTACAAGCCCTATTCTACTTTATAGCATTGGTTATTTACAGATCTATTTAAAAAGAACAAAATTTTAAAATTAGAGATGCTATAATTCATCACGAAATATAGCGTCTTTTCACAAGATCATGTACAAATAAACTGTGAGTTGAAAAATAAAACTGGAGCAATGAACCTTTCTCCTCAACCTTTCCATTTTTATTTTTGTTTACAAAGGTCTAAAATTAAAAATTTCAGATTCGTCTAAATCTTTAAAAAAACAAACTACAGCTATTAAATAACCAATCTATTAATATAATATAAGAGTTTTTTTTTAATGATTACACCGTTTTCTTTTGTGAAATTTCCAATTTTACATCGCGTATTTTCCCGTAACAATATATAATTATTAAACAATTGTGTTTGATGTGTAAACTTTTGTACCAGACTTTAAATAACGTTTTTGGTTAAATAATGGGTATTAACATCTAGTGAGATTTGCGAGGACAACAAGTTGGTTTACGAGGAGGTGAGTGCCTTAGTATATTAGGTACAAAGGGCTGACTTATGGTTATCTAACTCCGCTTCTTTTACCTAGTAATAATTAATAAACCTTATAGTTTAAACTTTAATGTGTAATCCATAAGTCACCAGACTCAAGTGCACATTCGAAGAATACTTTAAACAAAAAAAGTAAATACCCGATTGTTTCTATAAACACTCTTTTACTTTAATGGTTGTGCTTGATGAGAGAGTCAATAAACAAACGGTAGAAAGAACAAACCACCAATTAGAAGTTTATTCAAACAAACAATCCTAACCTACAGACATGTCAAAGTTTTGTTCAAAATAATATCGTTCAAGTGTTTGCGAAAGTTTTGTTTCGTGACTTGTTTGTCTAAACTGAAAGACCTCTCCACTCCGCCCCCAGTTGAAATTGAAGAAACACAGTTGGCGTAATTTAATCATTAAGGCGCAATATATGCAACTAGCACAACAGTTCTGTATGATAAAGTGCATAACAGTAACGGCGCAAACAAATGCCAATGGGTAAATTATGTTAAAGTTAAAAGTAACATACACCGATTGTTATATAAACATCTAGAAAAAGATTAGATCATCAACTTTTACATTGTTTTTTGTACTTTTGAGAAAGTGTTTATTTACCAACGGACCCCCCCCCCCCTATGTAATACTTTTTCACACCTACGTTGTACAGAGAAAGTTACGTATGTTATGAATCAACAAATCGATGATGAGTTTTCACAAATATATACGTTTTGAGCTCCACTGAGCCTAAATTGTTATTTTTGTCTCTTTATCTGAAGTCTATGCAGTTCTAAAACTCAAACGAATAATCCTTTTCTTTCGTTTTTCTTTAATAACTCAAAATGTGTGGTCAAAGCCATAATATCAAAACACAAATACAGGATTTTCTCAATTCGGCGCCACCCTATGTAACATTTTTGAATTATATCCTGTAATGATCCAGACAAAACGTATACATCATCATTTCCACAAAAAATCCGAATTTTGATAATTAAAAAAAAAACAAAAAAAAAACAGAAAATCGTTATGGACAGTTGTAAAAACGAAATTTCTCAAAATCGGCTGTACCGATGTTGTTAAATGTTAGTGCAAGAAGACTGATAACAGTGTGGTAAAAGTCAAATAAAGGGAATTTATGGTTCGCGAATAATTGGCAAAAACTAAAATGACTTTCACCGTTGTCATTAAAAACGTCATTTGAATCCAATAGAATTTTTAACTTAGAATGAATTTATAGGAGAAACGTTGCAAACTTAGGTTTTTTAAAAAGATAAATATATATTTTGTTAAATTTTACAAAAATTTGATATAAGAGTGTCCTTTTCTTCCATAAGAAATGGATTGGGGGAAAATCAATATTAAAAATATAAAATTTTGCTTCTTTCTAACATAAGAAAGTATAAGTAGTATAGTGACAATATTGGAGATATGGCAACAACTATTATTTTTGGTTTTTGTTTTTATGAATGGGTGCGTAAGAATAATAGTTCAGTGTTTTTAGTAATACTGAAGCGCAGATTTCGGTTTAACGGAAGGTCGATTTTATTCTGCGACTACCATTACTTACTACGTCTATTGTATAAAAGAAGTGTGACGTAAAATCAATAAGATGACGTCATATTGCGCAATATTATTCTATTACAAACATCATTAGTAGGATACTAAGGCATTATCAATCTTTTGGAAAAAGCTTAACGCCTTTGAACTCTCTTCGATTTAATAGTGACAACATTGTTCAAAACAAACCATCATTTTTATTTAATCCTGTAATGATAAACAAAAAAAGTTAGATAACTGGTAAGCGTTCTTAGAATATACCTACATTAAAGTTCAATTTTAATTTTTGTTGAAATTAGCTAAAAATAATGTACAATGTTATCATTACGACCTTGATCTTGGGATATAATATGTAGATAAGTGAGATATTACAGGTTCTTCCTTGATAAGCAACAAGAACGGTAAAACCTAGTTTACAAAAATTAGACTAAAATTTTGATTACAGCTATTACTGCTGACTTTTTCTAATTTTAATTTTATATTTTTAACAATTTTATTTCTACTTCTTTTACTTTTTGTTTTTAGAATTTTGATGTATTTATTAAGTCTACACAAAATTTTTAATAAATTGACTTAGCTCGGATAACGAAATTCAAAATTGAAATATGTTTCTTACCGTCAAACCTATCCTTGTCCTGAGTTAGGTGTGTTACAGCTGTGTTATGACTTAACACATTATCAATTATTTGAACGTTTTAAAAAATTGTGTGTTGTGTTGGTCAACAAGGAAAATAATGCATGCATTATTATGTGTTTTTGTGATGTTTTTTTATTTATTATGGCGACGTTCGAATGGACGTGTTAAATGTGTATTTTCTGACATTTAATGTGTTTCATGAAACAGAAGTCATGAAACAGGTGTAACAAGTCTAATCAAGGACAAGGATACGTTTGACGGTAAGAAACTAAGTTTTCTATTTCTACACAAAATAAGCGGGATGGTGTACTATGTCCGAGTAAAACAATATTAACAAAAAAGATTTAGCAATTTGAAAATTGACCGCCATTTTGAAATTTACCGACCGATTTTTCTGAATACCGATCCTAGTTAAAGTGTTTGTAAAGCAGAACTTACAAAATTTTAGCAAAATTGGAATGAAATTGAGATCTGTAGGGGATTTACTAAAACATACACACATGCAATCGGTAGGATTTATGAACAATTAATGGTCTCTGGTGTCGGTATATTCAATTAGTGAGATCGGAATAGCTTGGACTATCCAAGCTGTAATAATCTTCCTATATTTTAGCTCTTCAGGTCTAATTCCGTTGGACTTCTCATTCCAGGCTATAAAGAAAAATAGACACTTAAAATGCAATTTGGAATAACTAAATTTGAAAATTAGTGACGACACTAAATCACTGTTTGTGGTTCACTGATGAAAAGAAGTATTGAAAATCGTAAAGGCATTTTGAGTACAGTTTCGATATTTTCCACTTTACCATGGAGTAGCAATTTTTTGTTGCATTTTGTATTTCACCAAACATTTGATAAAAATCGCTTACGTAGACTTAAAGTTATTCCATTTTTAAGCTGACGTTCTTGGTCCATTTTCACATTTTGAGCGATAACTCTCACAACGAAATTTCTTGTCACGTGTTTGAACAATTATCACTGAATATTAACCAAATTTAATCAAAATCGTTGGAGTATATTTTGAGAATGTTAAGTTTTTTATGGTTTAATCTTATGACATACACCTCAAAATTTTATGTTATTCAGATAATCATTTAAAAAGTAGGACAAACGATTTGCGATATTAAGGAAATATGCCCATACAAATAATTTCAACTATGGGAGGTTTTATTGAAAAAACTTGTTCCTCAAAATATATTTTATTAAGTTGTAAATAGAAATAAGTCGTCAAATTTAGCCGCCCCCTTTCCTCGTCTTTCAACCTCAAAGGCTCGACATTCTTCAAACTAATTTTTAATACAATCAGCTTTGATTTTCTTTACGGGTTGCTAAGCCATAGCGCTTAGAAGCCTTTACTGACATCGAATAAAATCAATTTAAAATCTCTTTGATCTAGTTTTGGAACTGGTCGGATAATACTGAAGCAGTTTATACACAAATTTGCCGCCCGTTAGTGTTAAATATAGTTCAAGGTCAGATTATAATACCTCATTTCCGGTAGTCGACTAACTTTGAGAAGAATAAACAAATCATTAAGAGAACACTGAAAGGACTAAATAAACAGTCAGGCATCTGTATTGCGTCATGTGCGTGGAAAACCAAAATGACGCTTAATGCTAGAAGCTTTTCTAGAACCATCTATTTCCTGTGGTTTTGAAGGAAGGAGGGGGAGGGAATTGCGCCTAGATAAATAATCAATCGATTAAACAAATTACATTAAATTAACAGCGGAGACTTGGATTTTTAAAATTCGTAAAGCGATGGTTAATTAAAAAAATAAAATTAGACCCAAAATATATTAATTGTTTACAATACATCTAAATATTGGTGATAAGTTACTAGATGAATGGTGAACAATCTGGGTGATAGTACGCTTTATTGCAACTAATTGACCATAATAAGCCTCATCCTATTTCGCTTTGTTTCAGAGATATACATTCCCCCTCCCCATTTTTTAGGAAAAACGTGATTTTCAGTTAAAAATTCTAGTTTTTCACTTATTATAGCAAGCAAAGTGGCCCCATTTCTAAAAACTACATTCAATTTTCTATTAGACAGAAGTAACACAGTTTTTTGAAACTGAGAATATGTATTATTAACAAGCCCCAAACATAAAAAAGTAAATGTTCAGAAATCTAAGTTAATTTTTTTTTTTTTTTTTTTAAATAACTATACCTATTGGTGTTCAAATATCACAAAAAATACAGCTTTTCATAACCTTTCCAACGCTAATTTCCTTTTTCGTTCTCAGCAGTTCTCTTAAAATAAATAAATAAAAAATCATCCGAAAAAAATAATTTTTAGTCTTGTATAAAATAGACTTCACTAACTCTCTCCATCTCGATAACTGTGCTTATGAACGAGACTTACATAAAATGAACAATTAATGGCCACTTCGTTGTTAGGCAGCAGAAATTAACTAATTTATTCTAAACATGTGTGCCTAATAATTCGGCACTAGTTAACGACCGGAAACTATAACCTATATAGGAGGCAGAAAGGTATTTGACAAATGACAGATAAGGTTGTTGTTTTAGTGATAGCGAAATATCTATGTGTAGATTCAATCTGTGTTGATGCATGACTCTGTGACTCTGTAACTATGGTCACGGGAAGTAAGCGATTGTTGGGTTTTTAAAATAATTAATTATAGCACGTGTGGGAAATGATTTTAATTCCTACGAGATTAGAATTTAAAAAAGAAATTTTTGTCTCTTTTTACTCTCTAGCACAAACGGAGTACAGAGAACGATTTTTTATGCGTACACAAAAATATAGATGTTGAGTATGTTTATAAAAATACCTTTCTTCCGATTAATTACAAAAAATAATAATAACATGTTTGGTATCTGTATGGTGCTCTACAGAATAGGTGGTCAGATTTTTGTATGTATGCAAATTTTGGTCATCTCGTTATTTTTGGTCTAATTTTATTTCATTTTTGGCTCGACAATTATAAATTTTAAAAAAAGCCGCCACAAAAAAGTTTAATTTTGACAATTTGATCAAAATTTAAAAAGAGGGAATTATTTATAGACGATAGACGACACCATAAAAATTTGATTTTTACAAATCTTATTACCGATTTTGATCAAACTTTTGGTGAAGTGTAAAGATTATTAACCAACAAAATACTATATGCCAAACAGGAAGTATAAGAAACAGCTGCTCTTGAATAACTATGGAAATGAGAGCTGATCATATCTTTATTTTGTCCAAGATACTCAGGAGGTTTTAACGATGTTAATCCAAATTTAGTTCTAATGTAGTCCTTAAGGAAAGGCCCAAATAAAACGTATTGGTCACCTTATGTAGGAATACGTTAGGCATACCTACGAATTTTAATAAATCGTATGTGGGCGGGTTTTCAAACTCACTTAACCGCGATCATTTTTTTGCCTTAATAAAAAAACAAAACAAAAACCTAGTGAAGAATCTAGCTCAGATTTCGAGGACAATGATTACGATGATACTTATAATCGGTTATGAAAAAATTGGTGAATAGTGCCATAATTTGAGAATTAATAGATAAATTAATAGATCACTTCTCTAATTAATTAATAGTTCTTTTCCATATAACGGCTATCTTCCCTATTTTAGCTCAAATTTGGGAAGTGGAGAAGAAACAAATGTGCTTCTTATTGAGGAATTTTATGTGTTTGTTTAAAGATGAGCTACATTACTTTGATAAAACTTGGATAGGGTTTAAAAAAAAAATATCACATTTAAAATTGTATTACGACTGCTTAATTTAAGAGAGATTTTGATGAAACTTGGTTTCACATAAGGGCGAAAAAATTCGAAAAAACAGAAAGTAGATTTTTCAAAACCCTCATCAAATTTTAATGTTTGGTAATAATGGCTTCATTGTTAACCAACTTCATCTAAAATTAGTTTCTACAAAGGTTTAAGAAACTAAACATTTGTTATAAAAACAGTTCTGTATCGGTACACCGGAAGGAGATTTTCCCCGATATGCTCACATTTTCGATATTTGCACAGATTTTCTTAAAACTTGCTTTCCAGAAAGAGGGTAAACACAAAACTTTTAAGTTTAGACAGTAAGGTATGTATTTAGATTGTTTGTATAGATTAGTATTACATTAAAGTACGTACTTTTTAACTTTAACAATTATCTATAACGATTTTGAGAATCAGGATGGTACAAAGCCCATCGTAAATATGAATTTTGTTGGTATACCTTCAAAAGAAAATCAACACCGCAAACAACAAATTTTAGTTTTTTTACGTAACAAAATATAAGGATTTTCTAAACAGATTTTTTAATATAAAACGATCAATTTAAACTTATTATTGACATTTATATCTGTATTTAATAGGTCATATTTGGTTTTTAGAATTCTGAAAATATGCCATCTTCAAAAATGAAATCGACCGGGGATTTATAAGTCGCAAATAAATCTCAGTGTACTTTTAACAAGATTGTACTTTTTCCACACCATTGAGTGACGTGCAGGGACTAGAGGATAAGAGCATGAAAGATGTCACCACATTCTTGGATTCACTGCATCTAAGATCAATCGATATCGATAGTATATTTGAATAATAATGATGTCCAACGTATCATTTTAAAAGTTAGAGGACAATTAACTTTTTTTGTTTATTTTGATTTCTTAATACGAATTTAGGAAATTAAAAATAATTTACTATTTTAAATATTGAATATATTTAAAAAAAAAATTAAATATACCACTCAGAATTTAGTTATATTATAAATTATATTCAACAAATTTGGATGAAGTATGATGAAAAAGTCTGCCTTATAATGGAAATATAATTAAATGGAATTTGAACGTAGCTAGATGAAAGAATGAGTGAATGAATGCCATATGAGTGAGTCATGCAAGCACGATTAAACTTCTGTTCACTGCTATAACAATTCACTAACGAAAACCCTAACACACTTTATTTAAAGCAGGATTTTACTTGTCAACTTTTGAGACAAAACTCACAAACTAAAATGAACGCTAAAACTTAGTTTTTGTAGTTTAAATAAATATTTATTGCTTCTTATTACATTTCTGTTGACAACAATACTTCCTTCAGGAGCAATGACAAAGCTATAAGCTTATCATGTATTAATGAAACCATTAGGAAGGGAAGGATGATTTACTACATGGATTATTGTAGCATTATCTTCTTAACTGTCAACATATTATTTATTGTTTGTTATCAGGTGCAGGATTAATCAGCTGATAATGGCTTATAAACACGTTATTTTGATAGTTTTAGGTCGTACCCAAACATGGAAATTTGTGTTCTCGCTACTGTGGCGTAAGATGTTGTAATTGGTGTACTGAGAGGATATATTATCAGTTTTAATTCATACTTGACACAATTTTTTAGTTATTTTGAAATTTGAGGCTTTAATTGTGTGGAAGGGACAAATACAAACCCTCTTATTTAATAAAAAAGTAAGTTTATTTCCGCTATCAGTTTCAAACTGTAAAGGTAATTTAACAATGGCTAATTGTTGTAACTGAAACACTTGTAAATGACATTCACAGATTGATAATAAACTTTCATTTATGGATTATGAGGGTGTTTGTGTTTTTTATTTATCACTGAATTACTTAGCTTTTATTTTTTTCATTTGTACTTAGTCCAGGTAAAGTTATTTAATGGATAAAAAAAAAAATTAAAGACGAATTTTTGACAGAAATATCTGTTTTGAATTCCTTGAGTTGAAAAAGTTGTGTCTGACTGACGACTATTTAATAACTTATAGACCAAACGAGTAGAATAAATCAAACTTCCCATGTGAGCATAATTGGCCATACCCTATGGGTTTCAATTTTCCTTTACATAACTAACTTAGAATTTGGAGATAGCTCTCTCGGAAACCAAAATTATGATTTTCTCTAAGGACTCAAAATAAACGAAATCAAAGAAAATGTAATCCTACTTTTAATGGCTATTGAATTGTTTGTCTCACATCTACAAAATTGCGTTTAAAACTTAAACTACCCATGTATCATTGTGTGGTTAATTTAAGTTGTATTCGTCGTATAAAAACTGTAATATATGATTTCGCACTGCAATTTATTTTCAAATCTAAATCATTAATTTTTTATAGATTTGTAGATCACACATGTTCAAGTTAGTGGGGAGAGGCATGATATCTGACAATTTACACTTGGCATAGCGCCGACATATTAATTTTTTGTCAATTAAACATACATATTCGTAATCATAATAACTTCTAGTTTCTTGCCTTATAACTACCCCTAGGTCAATTTTTTGTTACCGCTATATTTTTCCTATATGTGGGACAATACAAAGAATATAAATCCAAAGTTTGAAATATATAGGATTTGTCTGTGAAGACACATTGCGACTTACAGACAGACAGACACGCGTGTGAAATTATAACTGCGCTTGATTTTATCTACGTACCCTAAAAAAGTTATCATTACGTAATAATTGGTAAAAAGAAAAGAAACTTGACTGTTGACATTAAAACTTGATTTCAATAGATAGCAATTTTATTTTTATTATATTTTTAAAATATGAGTTTTTAAAAGTTCTTTATAATGTTTGGGTTCAGAATTGAAAAAAAAAAAATGGTGAGCTTATTTTGTGAAAATCTAGGCGATGGACTTTGTGGCAGGAAGCCTTAAATATTGAAGTACAATACGCGAAAATTCATTTTGAACGAAACCAGTTCAATGATATATAGTAAATAAATCCTGACAGACGGACATAAACATGCAGAAAGATATTTTGAAAAAAATAAATTACGATTCGACTCCATACTCAACCTCCTCTTACACTGGCCCATTCTGAAACTGAACCCACATATTGAGCCTCACATTAACATGAGCTATGGATCTCTTTTTATATATAAATTCAATGGTCAGATCCATTATCATTTCCTGTGCTTTTACTCATAGGGAGTCTAAATGTCTACTTAGTATAATTAAATCTTTACTAGGAAAAACTTAATCTTTCAATAAACTCTCTAATCATTTCTTAGACGTGTGGAAGGAAATGTAGAGAAATAAGGAAGTTAGGCGGATTATTTTCGTTTTATTTATTAATAGACTTTATAAATTATCAAAAGCTTATTGCGAGATAATATTTTCAAAGAAAAGACCAAGTTTTTTTAGTACCTTGGAGATACATTTCTACGAACCGATTTGAGAAAATAGATTTATATATATTTTCGTCTGTTGCTCCTACAACAAGCGAGAGAAAATCATTGAATAAAACATTGAAATCTACAGCCAAAGATGAATTTCTGACTATAAATCCAACATTGCACAAAGTGTCTCACTGACTCATAGCCTATCCAAAATCAAAAAATACCTTTCAAGCTGTCATAATACAAAACTCAAAATTCTGATTTTTTCAAAACTGAGTATAAACTTTTTGATAACATTTTACTAGAGTATAGATTATCTAATCGTCGCCATATTCTCAAAAATGCCGATTCTAGAGTTAGCTAGTAAAAACCTAAATTGAAACATATCGTAGACTGTCTAATCTTAAAACAGTGGAAAAATAACTCGTTGGAGTTAAAGTTCATAACGGTCCTTTCCAATTTATTTACGAATCTCCACTTTTGGTGTGTTTTCAAATTCATTTGGGTCTTCATATTTTCTCTCAATTTAAACGAAATCGGTACAACCTATTTAAAAAATAATGTCTTTAATCATGTCACTATTGGTTCTTTTTAAACTAAGTTGTATTTACTAAGGTCTTTACTTTAAATTAAATGTTGACCTTGACTTTTATTATACAGGATAACAAACAAACAGAACACAATTCTCACAAAAAATACGCCTAAGTATCAGACGCGTTTCAACGACAAGGTGATACACGAGCTACACCAATCAAACTATAACTTTGATTATAGTTTGAGTGAGTTATAGTTTGACTGGTGTAGCTCGTGTATCACTGAAGAGCTACACCAGTCAAACCGTCTGATACTTGGGCGTATTTTTTGTGAGAATTGTGTTCTGTTAGTTTGTTATCCTGTAAGGTCTTTACTGGTTGTAAACGATATTGGTATAGTCGGTCTTTAATCATGACATTGTAAGCTCTTTTTATCAAGTTGTATTTATTAAGTTACATCAGGAGTACTCATTTCATCAATCTCGTTAGATTATTTCATATTTTTGTTAAAGTTTATGATGATGGCGATTATTTTTTAATTTAATTTCAATTTTTGTTTTATCTTTCCAGAACAATGTTTTACGAGGAATACTCAATGCACTTTGGTATGTAAGAAATAAGGATATAAATCATGATATCCGGATCACACAGTACATCAAAAAGTTGAAAAATATCTCAAAAAACTTGATGTGCGTCTTTCATCAAGAAATGAAGCTGATTCTTGAAGCAGTTTGTGGTGTATGCCTAAAAAGTTTAACTAAGAGATAAGTTATTGTACATGTAATTTATTGTAAGAGATGTAAGTTCTTAATCGATCTTAATTAAATTGTCAGAACAAATATATTATTTTAATATTTACTTTAAAAGAATAATTAAGAAACAAAAAACCCTAGGCTACAATTTTGAACAAACTTGGAAAAGTTTTTCTAAGCAATCAGTAACTTATAAAATGAATCAAAGACTGACATTAAAAAAAAAAAAAATCTGATAAAATATTTTTCACTTCACGGTACTTTTGTCGATATATAGAGGGAGAAAGTAAAACAGAAATTAATTTAACAGTACAATTCCTGTTTCGTTTTACAATCAGTGAAGTTAAATAAACCGCTAGGGTTAATCTAATCACTACCAAATTAGACTTGATTATTTACAAACATTCAGTTGCCAAGAGAATTGACTAGAGATCCAAGTTTTTCAACAAACACATTGCCAAATACTTTCTACAAACGAAAATCCGTTTTAAATACCAATAATGTCAAATAATTAATTAAAGAAATAAAGAGTGGTAAAAATTTTCACACTTGCCTTTAACCAAAGTCTAATAGTACAGTCAAATTAAACTTTCTAAAAAAATATTTCTTGGTAATTATATGCAAAAAACACTTAAAGAAACTACTTTAATTTTATTTTAAATGGTGTGGAAAGGGAGTGAAAATAGTGTTTTATTACAAAATACCAAGACCTTTTTGAAGCTTATTACACTATCTTTTATTTGTTGGTTTGGTCGCTGTTTGATAGACCAAGACATATAATTTTAAATTTTAGTCTTTTTTAATCCCTTTTGAAGAGTGAAATTAAAATTAAATTTTTTACTTTAAAAGTGAAGATTTTACAAACGTATTTTAATCCAGATACCTAATCGAAAATAACAAAATGTATTCACCCACCTATAAATATTTTTCATTTTGAGATATTAAATTTCCATCAGCCCATTTCCTATTTAGCAAAAAAAATACCCCTCAAAGTTTCCCTTAAAGAAACATACTTATCAAAGAATCCATGTTTTAGTAGCCAGCCATCAGGTATCACTTAATAGATATATGTTTGTTTCATAAACAACCTTAATATGAATTTACAATTTTATGTCCTTGTTATTTAATTATAAATACATTAATTTTATCGGTTGTAAAATACTGATAAGGTAGTTAACTTATGGGAATTATGTGTTTTTTATTCTTATAAATTGTTTTGTTTTGAGTAGTTCTGAACAGTAAAACAAAATAGGTTTATTAAACTTGTTCTTGTAGTTTCTTTAAAAGTACTGAAGTGATTTTTATCTCTAATAATGTCTTTATTTGTCTATGTCGGAGATTTCCATTTAGTATGGACGCTACTTTAATGACAGCAAAGTTTTTAAAATAGTATGAGCTTCGAATGCTCGATCAAAGTGGTTTAACCAAGGGTTTTAACACATCTACAACTAGTTTAATTATCCTATAAAGACAGTGGATATTAATACGAAGGCCAAGGTTAGTAAATGAACGAATACATAAAAATAGCAATACATTGACATCCTATAATGTCAGTCAATCAATTGCATTCCGAGAACTATTCGTCCCAATTTTTTTTACAAAATTTTAATTTAAATCTATTTGTATTTCTTTCCCGATGAAGTAATTTAATTATAATTGAATAAGATATTACAACTATCATAAAGAAAGAGTGATAGAGATTGATTGATTAAAACTGACAAGTTTCAACCACACGTGTTATGTTAGCAAAACGTTTTTTATAATAAATTCATGTATGCAATGTTAGACGTGTTGTCATGATAACGGGTAAAGTTTTATGGAGATTCCTATATTTAGTTCTGATCTAATGCTACAAATTTACTTCCTTAATTATACACTAGAGAAAGTATAACTATCTTTGAAAATATAATTCAGTTTTCATTTGAAATATTGGTTTTAAGAAACTTTGAAACACTCTGTTGTTTTCTTTTGATTAAAGATTGATTTTTATAGAACCGTTCAAACTAAAAAAACTGGGTTCTTTGGTTTCGATGAAATACGTTTACACATACTTCTTCCAATTTCTATATTTGTATTTTAAAACATTGAAAACTTTTTGCTTTTTTTGAAAATTTTAGTTGATGTTACACATTTTTAACAAATTTTATACGAACATTGGAGTTTTTTAGAATTATTAAGAGATGTGTTGGGGAAATATAATTGGAAGGGTGTATTTAGCTGATTTGGAAAAAAATATTTTTTTTGTAAAAAAAAAATCCCAGTGTTCTTAAGCTTTAATTTAATCAAAGATCGTTAAAAACAAATATAAGTTTCGAACTTCTAAAATGTTCAGTTAAATAAAAATCTGGTATTTGTATATACAATATGTACGCTATTAAGTGGCCTCTTGGGCGTGTCATATTCCAACAGCTGGTTGTTGTTTAAACAGGAAAAAATATGACTGAATTTCCAGCGATTTGTTATAATGTAAAATAAGAAGATTTTTATGTTTTATTTTTAACTATGATTATTGCAAATTACTTGTCTACATGTTTCATTTATTTTTTAAATTTATTTTCAGTTGAATCTTTTTTAAATTACGTACTTCAATGACCCACATATTGATAATACACTCAGATTATGTAATGAATAATTATACAAAATTTCATCAAAATCATGTTGGAGGTTAAATTACATTACAAAATTTTTTTAAACATTATTGTTTAACGTATTCACAGGGTGACTTAGTCGGACTTTGTATTACAATATTACATAATCATACATATTGATATATTTACCGATTCCTCATATAAACCAATAGAGAGAAATATTTGGGAGAAAACAAAAATGAATTCTGTCTATCGTTATTAAAAATTCAGATTAAATAAAATACTACATTTTGCTAAGAGAAGGGAGGAATTTCCCATTATATAATGTATAGATTGTAATGGCATAAAATACAAATTTTAATTTTTAAATCGTATATAAAAATGTTACGAATTTAATTCGTATTCTTTTAAATATGTGTTTAAATGACGTTGAAGTCAAATCATTAATAATTAAAATTTTTTTACTGATATATGATAATTTATTAATCAGATAAAAATTGCACTTTCGATTTTCTGTTGTATACACCAATATTGATTAGAATCAGATAAAATAAGCTAAAAACGAACGCTATGATACAGTCGTTAGAAAGATGCTGTTCATCAGAAAGTTTTCTAAGATTTGCACAACAAACGTCATAAACATCTGAATTGTTCAAAAGTGTTTTTAATCTAATAATTATTTCTTTAAAATGGAATTTGTTAAAAAAAACACCGCTTAAATGTTTTTCCGCAATGTTGAAAAGGTTAACTAACTTCTCGAAGATAAAAAAAAAAAAAAAATTAAAATAATAAAACTAAAACTATGTAGGTTTTTCATTAAAATAGTAGAAATTGTTCAAAAGTTATAGTTAGTTATGGATGGACATCTCTCTCAAATAACTCCTAAGAAAAATTTCATTTATTCTGTTTTCCTCAGTAGAAACTACGACTATTTTAAAAATTATGATGTGTACTTATTAATTAACAAGGGTCCTAATCACTTTTAGCACACAATTCATTTATCTCAGAACATGAAATATTTAAACATATTACAAGAAATAAAAGAATATGTACTGAAAGTGTTTCATTCATATATTATAAACATATGTTGTACCCTTTATGCAGACATAAAATTCTATGGTTAAAAAAATACAGAAAAAATAACCCACCCACAAAAGGAAATTTAAATGTACGAATGGAGTTATAACGTTATAATTTTTCTAATTTTGATAATAACTTGTATACTGTTATAATGACCTCATTAAAAAAACAAAATTATAAGCCTATAACTTTAAACCTTCTCAAATATCATTAATATGTTTTATTTTATTCAGTAAAATTCAGACAAGAATTTCTTCAAATTTTGGAATAGTGAAACATCGAATCAAATACTTTGCATTGTTGTACCAAAGTATTGTTATTTTCTTGTCATTACACATTTACACAGTTTCTTTAAAAAAAAATAGTCTTTTGTGAAAATAATCATTCATTTTAAAAATTAATCATTTTTTCCAAAATGAACGTATGAAATAATAATTTAAAAATTTTCTTTAACTATTAAATTAATTGTGAACATTATATTTTCTTCGTATATAGAAGCTGAAAAATCCATAATCAAAATCAGTTTACACGATTACTCAGTTATTTTACGGGAGACTAGACTCTTTTCATAAAAATTAGCCTTGAACTTTAAAATAGTTAAGTACTTACTCGCATTGGTAAAAGTCCCCACGGTGATTGCCATCTGTATCACTGTATCCTTCGTGGACCTGTAACCAAACAAAGGTATAACTCAAAGGGAGATCTGAACCTAACTGAACTGTCCGTCTGTCAAGTACACTGTCTTTATACACTTTCTTCTCATCTTAGCTACATTATCTACAAACTTAAAACGTCATCTGAGGTGATAATAAGCTCCGTATTTAGTAAGTCGGTGCAAAATCAATCGAAGTAATTCATTCGGTCCTCTATTACGATGATAACATGATGACCTGTAGGTTACGTCTCAATGGGTTCATTCGAAATCTGAATTGCGCAGTTGTACCACAAATATTTGTCTTTTTATTTTACAGTCACGTTTTTTTAGAAAGTATTGTGAAAATTGAAAAAAAAAAATCTAATTTTATTTTCGATTATAACATTTTGGACTAAATCAAATAGTTTGAGAAGGGATGCAGTGACAAGAGAAAGTAAGAAATGATGACACATTTTAAAGTTTGATATTTGCAGTTGTAATATGAAATTATTAGATTTTGATTGTTTTAGAGTGAAGGTAAAAATAAGGGTGACACATTTATGAACCGTCTAATTTTACTTTCCCAATTAGATAGTATTCAGAAAGTCTAGTGATGGGTAAAAGAATGGAACTAGTTTGGTTCGGAGGTTAGCTTTAAAATCTGAAAAATCGTCTACTGATTTCGTTAAAATTTTAATAAATGTAAAAATTAAAGGCCCAAACAAAATAAAATAAAATAACGTTTCAGAAATGATCGAGGGGGACCGTATTAGACTGTTTTTGCCTAAACGATAAATAGCGGAAATGAATTGGTGAGATAAAAACGATTCCATCCCACCCTTTCTATATGTATTAGCATTCTATTTAGACATTTTTGGGGAGGTGGGGTAGAATATTATTTTTTTGATAGTACCTACTTGGTTTTGTGGATGGGTGTGAAAATGTTTTTGGACCGTTTATTTACGAAAGTTACAATTAGTACAAATTTTGAAGCGCTAATTTAAATAAACGGGTCAAGCATGTGCTAAATAGGCATAAAAGGGAGTTATATATCTAAAATTGAATTCTTTTAAGCAGTAGTTTAAATTGTACAGACAGGCAGACATGCGCGTGAAAATAAAAAGTCCCTTGTTTTTATCTACGGACCTTAATAAATAAAAACCAATGAACATACAATCCAACTTAAAATGGTTATTGAATTATATGACTCATCTTACATTAACTGTTTTTTTAAACTTTACGCTACACAATCCTCATTGTGTGGTTAAATTGTGTAGTATTCGTCATACAAAAAATTCGTCGGAGGCAGGCCTCACGAAATTCATGAAGGCGTGTGAATTTAAAAAAAAAATGGATATCCCTGCTCCTCCAAAACTGCACTCTTATCTTCTCATCTTTCTATTCTTTCTTCCTACCTATCCAGGAGGTTTGAATATATAAAAATCCACATTAGCTGATGTACGGTCGCCCAGAATGAAATACACGCCCTCCATCAATTTCCGAGTACCTTAAAAACTTAAAAGTTAAATTTTTATAAAACTCTACGTTTGTTAAGGATTTAATTTGAATCTAAAACCTCTGAGTCTCACTCATAACGAGTACGGGTATGCCAAACCCGAGGAATCTTAGTTGAATCTACACGTTTCTTCATGTAGTATTGGACTAGATTCCTTGTTTGACCAACTTTTGTTCTCTTCCGATCCTGACGCTATTAGTGTATTCGAGAGCTAGGTGTCTTCATTTTATACTCTTTTCTTTTTTTTACGTCATTAAACACAAGAACTTGAATTTGATGGGTTTCAACTATACCAAATAAATTTATCATTATTTAAAATAGTTAAAAGACTTTAAATGTCACAAGTTTAAGCAAATACCGCAGTAGCAAATATTTCAGTAGAGAATTAAATAAGTTCTGTTGGTATCATTTAAAATGTAACAAATTTATATAACTTCTCATTATATTAATGAGTTTTTTAATGTGTCTAACTTTAATAATATACAGAGTACCATTTTGGCGTGGTTAGTAGCCTATTAGTATCTCGTACACTATTGACCCCATGAAAAATTTTATACGAGGGACTTTACCTTACATTTTCCTGGAATTTAAAATCCTTTCAGGAAACTTTAAAAATGTCCGCCATTTTCTAATATCGCAGCAAATTTTAAAATTACGTACAGAAACTTGTAACCTAGATAAAAGCTAGCTCAAATCTACGGTAATTGTAAGCATGTTATTATTTGTTCCACAAGTTAGTTTTTTAATCCTGCAGTGATATTTACACTGTCTAGATTATAACAAGTTTTTATAAAAAATACCAATAAATAAAAAAGTATAACAATTTCCGAGAACACCATATTGGAGTTTCCATAAGGAATTTTAAAGTTAGCTGTCATATTCGAATATGTCTGCCATTTTCAAAGTTTGCATAACTGGTTTTTAAATTTCATGAAAAAGTAACGAAAGTCCGCAATTTAAAGTTTTTCATAGGATCATTAGGTTCACGAGATACTAATAGTGGCAAAGATAAGATGATCACTAAGTATACTCATAAGTAAAATGTTGACAATATTTAAATGCTCGTTTACTGATAAATACGTTTACATTTGTGTTTCGTACATCCGGTCTAATACCGACTTGAAACTTGGTATATAAATCATAAGTTACACAAATTGAGCTGTTCAGACAGGACTACCAAAAACTGATTCTAACGATCGTCATTAAAATATTTCCCGTCCATTTTTATAATCATATTACACTAATAACGAACCTAGTTTGGATTAGTGATTTGTGAGTTCGAATTAAAATACTCTGTGAATCCGAGTATCTAAATCCTCGGAACGTTCCGATTATTAAAATCCTCGATTTCGGAATAAAATATTCGTAACTAGGAACAAGGGACGATATAATATTCCATAGTAATTCGCTGATTGGTAAAACTGAGTTCGAATACGATGCGCAAAATCATTCTGCCAGATACTCGATTTCGAAATAATAATACCAGTATTGAAACCGATTAATTCGATTATCCATTTCATCCGAGTATCAACATCGCTACTTTGTATGTTGATGATTAAATTTCAACTAAATTCCCGCTACTGAAGCTAATCAAGCTGATTTATTATATTTTATCGTACAAAAAGTTTTGATATCATTAGATGCAGATTTTAAGGCTGCAGAAAATGGGCTAATTTAGGGCGTTGTCAACGAACGAATAGTATATTATCACTAAAAGTAAAATCAAATGGGTAGAGTGTTTTGTTACCTGATATTTTGTCTAAAGCATAATATTCCCAGTAACGTACGTATATACACCATTGTGAATTAGAATAAAATAGTAGTCGGATCGTTTACGCTTCCAACGAGTTGAGTCACCAGCCACCGAGAGCCACCAGTGGTGGGGGTAAAGATTAGTTTATCATTTATTGCACTTAATATTCCAAGTAACTTATGTATCTACACCATTGTGAATTAGAATAAAGTATAAAAGTAGTCGGATCGTTTACGCTTACAACGAGTTGAGTCACCAGCCACCGAGAGCCACCAGTGGTGGGGGTAAAGATTAGTTTATCATTTATTGCACTTAATATTCCAAGTAACTTATGTGTATACACCATTGTCAATTAGAATAAAATAGTAGTCGGATCGTTTACGCTTCCAACGAGTTGAGTCACCAGCCACCGAGAGCCATCAGTGGTAGGGTAAAGATTAGTTTATCATTTATTGTACTTAATATTCCAAGTAACTTATGTGTATACACCATTGTCAATTAGAATAAAATAGTAGTCGGATCGTTTACGCTTCCAACGAGTTGAGTCACCAGCCACCGAGAGCCACCAGTGGTGGGGGTAAAGATTAGTTTATCATTTATTGCACTTAATATTCCAAGTAACTTATGTATCTACACCATTGTGAATTAGAATAAAGTATAAAAGTAGTCGGATCGTTTACGCTTCCAACGAGTTGAGTCACCAGCCACCGAGAGCCACCAGTGGTGGGGGTAAAGATTAGTTTATCATTTATTGTACTTAATATTCCAAGTAACTTATGTGTATACACCATTGTCAATTAGAATAAAATAGTAGTCGCATCGTTTACGCTTCCAACGAGTTGAGTCACCAGCCACCGAGAGCCATCAGTGGTGGGGTAAAGATTAGTTTATCATTTATTGTACTTAATATTCCAAGTAACTTATGTATCTACACCATTGTGAATTAGAATAAAGTATAAAAGTAGTCGGATCGTTTACGCTTCCAACGAGTTGGGTCACCAGCCACCGAGAACCATCAGTGGTGGTGTAAAGATTAGTTTATCATTTATTGTACTTAATATTCTATATAATAGTGAAGGTAATGAATCATAAATCGCAATTACAATTCAAAGATCGAATCGCCCATGAAGTATTTAACATTTGTCATATCTCTCTATGATTTGGTGTTTTTCTTTCTTTTTTTAATTGTATATTATCTGTAACATTATTCACTCTCTTAGTGTAAAACTATTGTTGTGTGGCATGTCACACGCTAGCCACATTAGGTTTACATGATCATTGAACGAATTAAAACTTCCAAAGAATAATGTCTTCTGTTCACAGAATTGTATATTAAGGTGAGTTAAAAATGATGCCAAATTAGTATAATGGGTTAGATCGTTGGGCATTTAGTGGTCTCGGGTCAGCTTTCGGTTAAAGGATATCGCAGGGTAATTTTTTAATTAAAAATTCCCTAATAGTAAATTTTATGATTACGAATTATTTATCCGTATTGAGAAGGATATGGTATTGTTTTACGTCATTGTTATGATTATTTTTAAAAGGCAACACACACTAAAATTTAAAAAAAACCTGTTACAGTTAAATGCTCAAGTAATTTAAAATTTTGCTTGTAGCGGATTAGATTATAAAAGATTGTATTTAGGGTGAGACTTCATGGATGGGAGTTTGTTCCGTCAACTGAATTGTGAGCTATTTGTTGGCCTATCTTGATCGGTCAAAACCTCGTACATCTTATGAGGTTCAAGATTTTCCTCCTATGTTGGGGTCTTCTTCGTCACCTGGTTGCTGGTTTCCAAAGAGTTTTCTCTTGTAATAAGCGAATTTTAATTTTTTCCGTATATACAATTGGTGAGAACTAAAACAACTCTTCAGCTCAGAACTCATAAATCTATCTTCTCGAGTCTGAAGTGTTTCTGGAATTCTGAGAGTTTTATTGAGGTAGGCTGTAATAACAGTGAAAGTGAATTCTATATATAAATCCAATGCCAACATTAAAAGTGATCTCTGGCGTATAAGAAAAAGCTTGAATTAATCCACGTGGAAATGCTGGAGTTATTTCTAGAGCTGTCACGAGGTAAAATTAGTTTTTAACGCTATAAAGTTGCACAAAATTAAATCTCTTCTGGAGTTTTCCATGTTACAATTGTAAGAACTATTTAAAATGGTTATCTTTATAACGTGCAGGAGAATATAGCACATCAAATAATGTAATATTTTACAACAAATTGTAATTAGAAGTTTAAAAAATATTCCTTATGAAGCTAATATACTGACATATTAGGGAATTTTTTGTTAATATTTGTATAACCGCTGTTATGAAGAAATTTAACTAAACATTATTAGGTCGGCATTGAAGGGTTTTATACAGCCTTATTACATCTCCTAAGCAAAAAGGTTATACCGAAAAAACTTTTTGAACCATTTGAAACTGATAGACCATTTTTCAATTTATGTTCAACAAATATTATATGGAAATTTGATTGAGATTAAACTAAAAATTCACATTACTGGAAATATTTGGCCGATTTTGCCTAAACTTGTGGCAATGGTTTCCAGAATTATATAATTTATAATAACTTTTGTTTTATATTTTATGTTTGATCATTAAATGGTGATATTAAACCTGCACAAACTAAGATATTTATGACGTTGTATGGAGTACAAGTGGAACAATATCCGAAGCCTTATTTGAAATTTTAAAATCGGAGTTTACTTTACAGATTTACTTTTCTAGTCAATAATCTTGTACAATACCGAACTTATATAACAATTTAGAAAAATAGAATTAAAATACACCATTGAGTAAAAAAGATTGTGCAGGGTAAATCAAACTAACTGTCTTAACATTGTTTAAAGGATTTAAGCTAGAAACTTAGTTTAAAGTTTCGCCTTATTAATTTCAAATGAATAATTTAAATAAAGTATTTGGTTTGATTTTGGAGACTTAAAGGAGTCTATATTAAAGGGTAAGTTTATGTTTCTAGAGATTTTAAAATGAAAACATAAGTCAATTCATATTTCATTTTAAAGAATTTCGAAAACCACACATTTTGGTATAAAGGTTGTTTTATTATCTTACACTATTTTTAAAATGCCAGCCTAAAATACTCTTAATTTAATAAATATATTCCTTGGAACTTTTCCTAAACCAAGATTAAAATTAAGGTATACCTAGAAATAGTGAGGTTTCAATTTCTTCTGTGGCATAATTGTTCAGTTTTATTTTTTATTAAAGCCTGTTAATTCCGAAAATACCACTAAATTTAAAGATTCTTTTTTCTCTATTACAATAAGTAAGAAAATAAATAATATACTTTGTTAGGATTTTGTTGTATTTTACATATACATGTTAAAAAGCGGAAATAACATTATTAAATATTAAGATGTCATCATATTTCTAATTTATAAAAAAAAACTTTTCCATACTAATAAATTGAACGAGGAAAATGTTCACGTTTTCCTGAAGCGTTCATCTGTAGCTTGTCAGTTTTTAAAATAATAATAATACATCAAATCAGTTATCAACATTTTTGTTAAGTGATCTTTACAAATCATGTGGCATTTGAAATTTAATAATAATAATAATAAATAAGGAATGTTCTATACTAATTTTTTGAAAAATTGTATAGCTATTTTCAATGCTCTTGCAATACTCAATATATTTCGTATTTACAGTTTTCTCTTATGGTTTCATAATGGCGACCAAAAATGCTATTGCACTGATTTTTTTAGATCATTTCATTGTGATACAAAGCAAATAAGTATAATGTAATAATATACTTATTATATTATATGTATAATATAAAATGTATAAATATGTATATGTATAAAAAAACTTGAAATAACTTCTGACTGCCATATTTCTGATTTTATTTTAATAGAAATGATAGACCAATATTTTATTTTCGTTTGTATGTGTTTTTTTAGAATTTGATATTTGATTCAGACAGAAAGAGGGTGGATGTTGAGGAATTTACTATCTATTACAAATTACTTATTGCTTAACATCACATAGAACGAGAAACCTCTAGTAAAATTGGGTTCTTCGGCCACCATTTTGAAACCGCAAGCAATATTATAAATCTCCAATATAAAAAAAATGTTCAGTTTTGTACAACTTTTCATTTGATTTTCAATTTTATGTTGTCATTTGAAAAAGTTGATAACAGTATTTGAGTTTGTCAAAATATTTTGTTGGAGATTTGGGGTAAATAAAAAAACTGAAATGAGTGGTGCATTATTTTAAAGATTAGTTAATGTTAAAGTCTGATTTGATTTTTTTATTAAAAGGAAAAAGGATAATTATGTTGTAGATGAACATTTCACAAATTTTAGGACGACATTTTGAAATGACGACATAAGAAAAAACAAGTTGTGCCAAAATGATTGGTTTCCAAGGACCTTTGAAACTAGGTATAACAACTTGAACTATGTTTACATTTGAAAATGTTTAGAAACAGACACCTACCCTCCAAAACATATCCCTTTGAGGGCTCAATATTAAAAAACCAATTCCCTAATATCTTCATATATAAATTAATGAGGCAAAACAAAGCTTTACCTCAAAATTGTAGTACAAACCGTTTGCCCACAATACATTTGAGACGGGTTAGAGACCCACAATATATTTGTATGGACAGTGAGACAAAACTGGCGCTTAATTGCTTCTACTGGTAGTAGTGGTAGACATTTAATGACCTCAGGTGGCGATGAACGACGTTTCCGGTTAACCACAATATAATCATGGAAGATACATGCAAGCAGAAATAAACTTCTATACAAATAAGCTTTATGTTTATTGAATAAATTACGTGATTAAAAATTATGTTAGGCTATGTAGTAACTCCTTTATATTTCATCATAGAAAACAAATCATAGAATGTAAATAAAATAAAATACACAAATTTCCCCCAAAAAACATTATATTTAATACAAGAAAACGTTTCAATGCTTTAGACCTTATCTTTGTTTGTTAAGTACACATAAAATTTGTTCCACTGAATCCACGTTTGTGAAGATATGTAATAACTGAAGATGATGATTTAGTCTCCGACAAGTAAAGTTGATAAATTTTTTAATGTTTTAATTTTTAAATAAATAGTTTTATTGCGGAAATAATTTCTCTCCTGCAGTTCACACATTAGTTAATTGTGAGCAATTTAAAAATATATAGAATCATATCACGATTTTCATTTTATTTGAGCAACACTTGTGGAAACTTCAACCGCCAAATGAAAGAAGACACTCTTTATGTGTGTGTTTTCATTCATTTGACAATTGAGGTTTCCACAAGTGTTGGTAATTTAAAATGAAAATCGTGATGTGATTGTAACTTTAAAATTGTACGTGACAAAATTACTTAATGTGTGAAAAAAAATAAAACTTTAAATCCAGACATTTTAAAATTTATCAACCAATTTTTTAAACGTCAAACTTGCAAATGAGATTGTAGATATATTTGTAATAAATTTGGAGATTTAAAAAAATGCTCCCTCTAAAATATTACAAGAAAAATATAAATAAATATAGCAATTTGAGTGTCAAAATTTGTCCTGGGTGCAGAATTGCAATGTGATGAAATGTATATTTTAGCGAAAAAATCAAAAGTAAAAACTTCAAATAAAATAGTAATTAATAAAAATTATTTCAGACTGTTTCTGCTCTTCGACACTCACACAATTCTTTATAATTTAGGTTAAATTTAGAGCAGCTATATTTGGTTAACGGTGAGAAGAACCAGAATGAAAAGATCCATATATTTCTAATTGAAAATGTAAAGTTAAACAGATTTAATTGCTATACTATTTGTAGAAAAGATACATTTTAAATTGCCAAAATTACTTAATTATATTTAATATTAATAAAAAGGAAACCACTACTTTAAACAAAATTAGTTCAGCACAAGCCAAACGTAGTAATTATTTTCAGATTAGTATGAATAATGCATTGGATTTCCTTTAAAAATGTATATTATACCGTTGCATACAAGTATTTAAAGTTGGTAAGTATATGATCTTACGAGTTGGCACGCGATTTCCTAGGTACTGTAACATAGATCACAATATTTCACTGTTTTATCCACGGGATGGTGGTGCACACTTTACCATGCTTACCATGTTTTCTATTCCATACTTCTAATTAATATTATTTTAACTCTGTAATACTAGTTTTACATTATAATTTCTAAATTTGGCGTAAATAAGATAAAACGCTTTATACTCCATGTCACATATTAGTTTGGTCTAAAAAAACCCCGACTTATCAAAATGCTTCTAAAAACTGCAACATTAATATTTAATTCTATAATTCTAACAAACACAGTGCAATTTCACCCTTCTCATGTTTTTTTTTCATTCTTCTTCATAAACATCCCTACAAATTTACTAATCACAAATTTAAAAGTACCCAAAGAACTCTCATTACAGTAACAACTTCAAACTATGAGCCTATGCTATTACTACTATTAGTATGTATACACAATTATTACTATTATAAGGAAAACAAATTTTACACATTTCAACACAAATTTTCCTGTGTATTTACTGGATAAATAAATGTTTACAAAAATACTTTTCTTAGAATTGAATAGAATGCTGGGTCTCCTAATATTAAATGTTTTATACTGTTTTCACGGCAATGCACTTGTACTTCGAAGTAGAACTTTTATTTTGAATCACACCAAAATTTGATAATAAATACAAATTGTATTTGTTCTAAAATAGAACAAAACTTCCTGACCTCATAAAATTAAGTTTTTGAACAAATATTTTAACATTAATCCCATCTAGGTGAGCAGCCTTGCTTTTATAAATTTGTCGAAAAAATTTAACCCCAGAACTCAGCAAATTTGAATGTTTTAACTAAGTGTTAAAATCAATGCAAAATGGGTATCCAGACCTACTTTCGTTTTGAATTTAATCAAAATGTAATAATAAATAACAATTAAAATATTTACTTAAATAAAATATAACTGTGGACTTTATAAGAATTGAATGTATCTTTATCATCAGTTTCAGTTTTATTTTTAATTTGATCAAAATTGAATAATAAATACAATTTAAAATAGAATTTCCTAAACCTCATAGAATTTCAACGTTTCCTCAAATATTTCGTACAATCAAACTGTAAAATTAGGTTTTTATATTTATGATCAACGAATGTACTTTATAAATATTGGACTAATGAAGACGGAGGAATAGCTGACATACGGAAAATGTAATGTCTTCAATTTAGCTGGAACCTGCGTAAAACTTTGACAAATTACAAGTCCGAATTGCGACGAGATAAGAGCGTACTCTGCCAACTGAGCTACACCGCTGACAGAAGAATATTTTGAATTTCATATAAATCGAACAATAAATCAACAAATAATTATTTTTGAATAAAATATAAAACTTGTCTTACTGGAAAATAGGTGCATCCTATTCGGGTGTCAGAGAATGTCTTTTAAGCCCTTACGATTTATTCTTTTTTTAACATTGAAATATTTAACAGGTAAACACCTCATGACCAGAGATAAAATTGTCACCCTTACATATTATTATAAAATAAGAAAGAAGTATAATTCAAGAATGATTGCTGCTGCTTGAACTATTTAAAGTTAAACGGTTATCATTTTAAAATTTAGTTTGTAGAGAAATTAGATACAAAATTAATTTTCCTCAAAACATGAATAAAATTAGTTTCATCAAAATTACGACATTAAGTTATTAAATGAAATCTTCCATATTGACAGCAAATGATAGATATACACAGCCTGTTTCATTGTTACAGAATTGGTATTACATCGCAGTGTCATTCACTGGTTTATCAAAGTATGTACCCTGCAATTAAATAATTTTAGTTGCATATTTTTTAATTATTAGAAAATTACACTTGGAAATATCCAATTGAAACTACCCTTACCAGAATTGGTTTTGAGAAGTTTATTATTGATATATATTATATTCTTGCTTACAATTAATTATTGTACTAATTTACTACCACTATAATAATAATTAAATTTCTATTTGACTGTCGCTATTCTGTTTGTCAAGCGCTTTCTAATCCCCCCCCATCATTCATTGTTAAGATATATGTATATTATCTTTAATAGCCTTCATTTGTGTCCGATGTAAATTCACTTAATATGTTTATTAGTAGCAACTAAAACTAAAAATTCTAAAATGTTGGTAGTTTAAAACCGTTCGGGGATTTCGATCCTACATAAGTATATATTAGGCCTATATGATCAATTGAGGTACGGGGTGGCACAGTTGGTAGAGGTTCTAACACGATCGATGGTGTTGCGTTTCTCCTCGTGTTACTTACTCCCCCGTCTTCATTAGTCTAACGAACTTAAAGTAGGCGTCAAGCAAAAAACAAATTAGATTGTTTTGAACTGCTTAAATTACACATTATGATATAATGATTCAACTGTCATAACTTCACAAATATTAATGAAATTCAAGTCGTCATATTAACTGACTGTGGAGTTCAATTTTGTTATTATAGTTCTTGTAGGTAAAAAGTATTTTTCTTCGTTTATTAATTTACAAAATAACCTAGCTAAATAAAACTTAATTTTAATTACCTGTTTGAAAAAACTTTTAGGAACAAATGTCACTTATTTCGTTTGTATTTCCTCTAAAGTTTAGTTTATTTCCGTCGATTAAACCAGACACGGTGCAGCCACGCGCACTATATGGTAACTACAATACATATGCCAGTGGTTACTTAATAGCCATTACTAATACTGTAGCCTATAGCTAACAAATGATATACAGTATATAATTGTAATTCCCCCCGATCGCGTTAGGTGACATTTGTACCACAGTAATATAGTAATCTAAGTAAAGGGAAATGCAATGTTGTTTCCTTATGCTATTTTAACTCGAAGTACATTCTTGATTAATAACTGTAATACGACTTGTTTTTTAGTTTACCTGAAGTTATAGCAGGAATGCAATGTAATTTATTGTTTCCTTATTTTGTCTGAGTTTAAAAATACAATATTATTGAAAACTTATGTAATTATTATGTAATAAATATATACACTTTATGGTTGAATGATATTTGTATTTTTGTTTTAAACATGTTCCGCTTTTTACTGTTTTCCACACAAAAATGAGTAATCAGATAAAGATTTTCGTGATAGTTTGTTGTATTGAACATAAACATGTCAATTGTTTTCCAATTCTTGGACGAAACTGATCCGTGTAACTCCCTACAATCTTGCCACTTTCTTACCGAAACGTAAAGAGTAAATAATGCAATAAACGGAAATTTATTTATAAATACTCGAAGTATCATTTGAATAAAGTTGTAATTTAATTTGTCAATACCCTCAGGGGATTCCACGTTGAGTACGGTAGTGGCAACCCAAGGTACCTAGCTGGATCTACACATACCTTCATGTCTTGCGTTAAATCCCTCTTTCACCTGTTTTATCAGGTCTCTCTTGTCCAATTCTTGTTCTCTTCCGACTTTGCCACTAGAGTATTAGAGGGATAAGGGATTTGGCTTTCCTTCTTTTATAAGGCGATTGTGACTGAGAGTTGTTTCGTCTTTAAATAATAAGGAAAAACGATAAACCGTCAATGTTGCTTAGTGATATATATATATATATATATATATATATATATATATATATATATATATATATATATATATATATATATATGGACAGAAGGGAAAACACAACTTTAAGGTGAAGTATTTCAAAACAGATAATCGTAGTAATGATATTCTGATTTGTAGAATTATATATTGAAGTTTACTAAATATTTTCCACTGCATAGATGTGACTAATGTAAGGCTGCCAGAAGTACGATTTTAAGTACCTGTATGTTAATTTTAATACACTGTAACATGGAACGTTACGTCATTCTGTTGTTTTATCTCTTCAGTTTTGAGCACAACAAAGCTAGGAGTAACGTAAATAGTAAGATAAACTATAAGGTACTAAGGTGCTATTCAGGTAGTATTTTCTCCTTGCAAGTTCCCAATGATAAGTAGAACGTTAATCTGGCTATCTTCAGTGAGCAAGTAGGAACACCTGGCGTGAAAGTGTAACTACTGGAAGCGGCTATCCGAAAACCAGGACTGGATAGTACCGGACTTATGGAAGTTATTATAACATCAATCTTTACGCTTTTCCAATATCGCGTTGGGAAGAACCGCTCCTCCTTTTTATCCATCATCCCTTTTGTAAAGCAAATTATTCATACATAAATATGTTTCGAAGTAGCTCAAAACGTACAAGTATTTATGATATGACAAAAAGCATGATTTTAATTCCTCAATCAGAGTATTAGGATTAAAAGTTCGGCACGATAGATGGAAATATGAAAACAGAACTATTTCTTTAACTTTTATTTCTATAAAACTCCGTGACTTGACGACCTAGATCTGCTTCAGAGTTCACGACTAATTATACGTTCCCAATTTTTTTCACGATGCTTGATCGACACCACATCTTCTCGAAGATTGAATCTGGAATCTCTTACTTGTGAAACTAGACCAGCTGGGGACTCGAACAATATATCGACCTATATACCAATCAATAAATTCAAGTTTGAACGAATTCATGACCAATGAACTCAGGTGGAATTAGCCTGTGAACACCTCTAAAAGGTAGCTAACCGTAATCGGGATGAGGTAGGTTCGAAATAACCCAATGATAAACATAATTTGTGAGACTAAAAATTACAAAAATAGTTCCTACTATGTTCTATAATTGGAGTAGTTGGGCCTCCTGGGTCTTTTCTATCCATCACTTCACACAGAGAACAGTACCTTACCTTCATCTTTTAGCAAATATAACTGTTTTATTAACATATCTCAACAAATCAGGAAAGTACACATCTTGCTACTTCTCCGTATTCAAAGTGTCCGCACCTATCATTTTGTATCTTACTCCGCTGTACCCTTCTACAAGAGGCAACAAAATGCTCAGCCGTTTAGTCGAGTGTACATAGATCGTAGGCAGTAACTTCTCTCTTTTTCATAATCGAAATATGTCTATTCAAAATCGATGGCCAGTTAAAATACTAACCAGTACTCTCAAGTTCTTCCTTCTTAGTCCTAATCCTTTCTTAATCTGATCTATTCAGAAAGATCTGCAATTAACACCCTCTATTTAAGTGTTCATTCCTATACTAGTTTTTAACCATTGTCCTATCTGTTTGCCCTCAATACAGATTCAGGACTAACACAATAACACAATAAGACGATTCATTCCTAGTCAATATCCCACCGTAATGTTCCGGCGTCTAGATCAAAATTTACCAGCGATGATCTACAGAGATCTAGTTACTAAACAAATATTCCAGAGCCTGAAAAGCCAGTATCACCTACATTGGACCCGTCCTTATAAATCATCATCGCACAGTGGCACGAAACGCAATTTTTTCGTTCAAAATTATCTAGAGCACTTGTTTTACAACCGATTGCGATAAATCTTTTAAATGCTCGTTATTAAATTTTCAAAAAACGTAAGGGAGTCGATTTTTGAATTATGCTAACCAAATTTATGAAGCTTAGCCAAAATGGCCATTTTGTATTTAATCTTACAAAATTTAATCGTGTTACTCGGGAGTTTGTGAGGTCGCTCATTACGAATCTGATATCCAAATTGTCATAAACTAACCTCCAAGATGGCAGAATCAATATGGCTGCTATACAATGGTAAAAAAATGATAAAAAATTAAATATTTTTTAAAGTTTATGTCGAAATATTCTGAATATTTCCGATAAGTACTTTTAAGTTAAAATAGACTAAATTTTAAGTTCCCGGAAGAAATTCAAGATGGCGGAAAAAATAAGTAAAACTAACTTCAAATAAATTAAATACATTTAAATAGGCATTTTAGCTTAATGCGTTTAATTTATTTCTATTCTTCTTTTTATTTTCAATTGGACGGTTTATCTCTTATGAACAAACTACTTCTTCAACTGGGTTATCTACTCCTTTTGCACTAACTATTCACTTCATTCTTTCGTTAAAGCATAAGTTTGATCACAACAAAGTCTAGCTAATTAGGTTATAAACATGATTATGCGTCTTACCATTCAGTTTTATTTAATGATTTGGCTTTTTAAGTAAATGTCCTATTGTTTTAGATCGATTAAACACAATTGAACCTAAAAGTGTATTCTTTTATTACATAACGTATTGGTCATGTGGTTAGTTCAATGCATTTATTTTATTCTCCCATAATGACCAAGAATCTAAACCTGCTCGCAGTAAAACAAACATTACGTCATACTTTAACAGTTATAAACTTCTCATAAATCGTCAAGATATCAACAAAGCTTGAAAATATGATTACCTGTTCACTGACTACTTCACCAACAAAAACAAACATTTCACAGCCAGAGTTCTCAAATATTTATACACCAACTGGACATAAACGTCACACCTCATACTGTTTGTTTGTCTGTTTTTTTGAAAATGAATGAAATTGGGAGCACAAGCTGGCCTATTGTATACGTACAAAGAGCAAACAAATCATGTCTATTCTAAATCGGTTGTTTTGCTGTTAACTGCATTCGTCTTAACAAAGCATCTTGATGAAGTTTGTACTGAAGTATTAAACGGGGTATTGGTATTTGTATGTTTATATGTTTAAGTACTGATAAATGAATATTGGTTACATTTGGTAACAAAAATAGTATGTCCTACCACAATGTAAAATATCTGTCCAGTCTCCAACAAAATAATAATATTTTTTTCATTTTAAAATCTTTTAAAAATAATCTTTTGATTATTATGTTAAATTTATGGCAAATACTGTTCTCTCTACCAGCAGTTGTCATTTATGTCTGGTACCTAACAATCGAGACATATTTGTAAACAAATAAATAATGGGAGAAGAGTTACTAGTAATTACTGGCTTTTAGATGTGTTATGTCAAAGTTTAGTTCTTTTTGGAGACTGTCATGGTAAAACAAGTTTTGTAAAAATAGGTTCAAAAACGAAATAGATTTATTAGGATAGAAAATAAGGGGGAAATCGTTGAAAAACATACTTTCATTTCCCCTCCCGCACCCAATAAATTTGCGAATTTTGTTAGATAATATGAAGTTAATCATAAATATCTTACGTTTGACCCTAATTCCCTTAAGAAACTATTCGTTTAAAATTAGATATATGTGAATAATGACAATTATTATTGTGTCGTCTCAAGTATGTTGAAAAAGTTTCCTATTTTCTCCAACATTTTAAAACATTCTAGTTCATAAAATTCTTGTTTATGTTCGCTATGAAAAAAATCAGTTGACATGTTAAAAAGGGTCATATCTCGTTATATCCCTATCACAAAAAAAACTCAATATCTGAAAGAATGGAAAAATGTTAAATAAAATTAATATAATTTTTAGTGTCAATGAATAAATAATAAATGTAGTAGTTGTCTGTGGTATTAATTATGATATATGTTTGATTTCATTTCAACTTCAATGTTATGCTGAAAAAAAGTAGTTTACCTAGTTTGGGTATATTTTTTGTTTGTTAATGATATTGATTCAATATTTATAAATGGTAATGTTAATATACCAAACCGATAATAGTGGAAAATTAAGATTATAAGGAGTAAAAGCAAAATAATAGAAATAATAATAAAAGAAAATGAACCATGAATAACCAGAGAAAACTTAACATCATTAAAAAACTACAAAACAATACATATTAAAAATGCAAGCGTTAAGTTAATTTCAAGCATTGTTGTGTTTCTGTATATTGTACCTCCATAAAATGAAATCATAAAATATTTTAACATCAGCTCTAATAATTCTGGATCCACAGTTCATTTTCCAACTGTAGATCATGGTTTTTATTTTTTAAATTAAATTTACGGTGAGTGTATTTTATGAACATAGCGTGCGCGTGTGTGTGTGTAAGTGTAATTTCCTCGGCGTGTGAAACTCATTCCTAAAAATAAATACCTTAAAACTATAATGGAGAATGTAGTCTACTGTATAAAATACAAATATTTTAATCTGTTATAAGCATGCTCATTATCACAACCTAATTAAATGTCGTGGTGATATACATATTTTTATTACAGATAACAATAAATACAACTTATGAATACCAAGAAAACTACAATAAAAATAATCTAAAAAATATAATAATTATATCTACTTGATTTTTCATATAATTAGTTTGAGTAGGCCTACATTTTTCTGCCAATCCTAGCATTGTCTAGTAAAGTAGGTATCAAAGATGGAGGAACTCCGAAATGCGTCGACAAATATAAATAATAAGAAAATGATAAGATTGAGAAAATATTTTACTCAAACTAATGGGTTTTAAACATTATGAACAACATAAAACTCCCAAAATCGTCTTTAGTTTTCTACTCATCGGTAAAATTAGCTGTTGTGATTAGTGGTCTGTCATTGAAACACTTCAATTTGAATCCGGCCGACTTAACTAGCCGTTAGTTATGTTTCTATCTTTGTAGTTATATACACAATTCTTAAAATGTAAAATAGGACATAATCCGACTGTTCTCTAGGTGAAATATATGTTATGTAGTTATGAATTACAATTATAAATTGTTTACAAAATGATTAGATAAGTGCAAAAAAGGCGATTGTTTCAAATACTGTCTAGAGTGGAAAAGAAAATTTGTTCAAGAACGGACACGTGCAAAATCAAGTGGATATGTTATCAATTTTTCCTTAGAGCATTTTATTTTCGCTTTTTCCACGAAAGCCCAAATTACAGAATTGGTGTCTCCTTAATGCAGAATAAAATTCCATTACATATTCCTTAAATAAAGTTCATATTTTAATGAGTTCTTATGAGCGAATTTTCATAGGTTATGGATTATACATAGTAAAACATCATGGCGGTAATTCCGGTATAATGATTATCTCCGAATAACGGATTTGAGTGTTATTTATTTCATGTAGGAAACACTACGAGACTAGATATATTTTGTCTTGCCTATAGGCTCAGTCTCAGTCTCATTTACGTACATCACTACAAATATAAGAATGTGTCGTAAACAGTTTTTAAAAAGTTAGTTTAATTGATTACTAATTTAATATTTAACAAACTGTGTCTATAAGATAAAAAATAATACAATTAAACTTTGTTTAAAATATTTGTACCTCGTTAATAATACCAAATAAATTAATACAAGAAAAGTATACACACAGAATACAAGTATTATACAATTTTTTTTAAAAAAAACCATACATTTTAAACTCATTTATGTTAAAGTCTTTTGTTTTTAACAAGTCACAAAAAAATGTCTGGCAGAAATATGTTCTTGAATAATAAGTCAACATTTTAGATAGTTTACATTATGATAATGTAAGTTGAGTACAGTCAAGGAGAAAATAGTAGTTAACAAGAACGTGTCAAGTTCATATGTTTTATCTGGAGGCTCGTGTCTACAGATCAAGGTCACGTAGAAACTAATAAAAATCAAATTCTTGTTTTTCTTTAATGTTGCACACTTGTCGGTGGTCTACAAATTTCAGGAGAATAAAACCAATCTCAACTTATACATTGTTGTGATTTAAAAACATTTATAGATAATTTTTTATTAATAGATACAATTGATAATGAAAATGTGTAGGTCACAATGTTCGCACGAATTGAGTTATTACAGGTTAATAGGTAAAACTAAACTCAATGAAAACTTTTTCAAACTGCGCTATTTGACGACCTTTATTTTTGAGTAACTAACATGATCAATAAAAATTAAAACCAAGTCGACTATCTAAAATGACGTCTACTAGAAACTGTTAATGATTTTTAATCCAATTATCAGGTTTTGGAGATAACGAGGTTTTTAAAATCAATAACAAAACTTTTTTAAATAAACAAAAATAAAAAAATAAAATATGTAATATATTATGCATGAATTTAAATCAACACCTAAAAGGTTTTCCGGAAGTCGAGATAGTTGGATTTTAGATCCTAAACTTGCCATGAATTCTGGTAGAGAAACTTATAATCCAATAATAATTCATTACTTCAGAGCACATATTTAAGGAGGACTTGTAAAAGCTCTCTGTGCTCCTACACCTATTGGTTTTGATAGGTAAACAATCAATTGACAGTTTCACGAGAAAACAATTAATCTAATTTTATAAACTAAATAATAAACTATTTAAATAGATATACCATAAGTTAACTTTTACTCTAACTACTTTTTACTGTATGATTAAAGTTTTGTTCTGTAAAAGGTTCAAACAAAGTAAATACAACTGTAAAGTCTAATCTAATAGAACGAATTCTTAATAAAACAAATTATATATTTATGTATATTAACAAAATCTTTCTATTACTTGCACATCATTTTCATAACGTCATTGTAACTAAAGTCATCTTAAAAATACTTGGCTGCATAACTGATAGCCAGAAATACTGGATAGCTGATAAGCAGAAATTCTGCATAGCTGATAAGCACGAATCTTGGGACGTGAATTTATTTTTCTATTTCTGTATTTCCGATCGTACTTGTGCTCCCCCCCCCTGGTGGGTCACTAAAGTGAGTACTACTGTAGTAATCCCGAGGGGACCTAGCTGGATCACCTTTTTCACGAAGTCTCAGACTCTTTATTTATCTTATTATCTTGACCAACTCGAGTTCGCTTCCGACCTTGACTTTATTAAAGTATTCGAGAGCTAGGGTTCTTTCTTTTACGTTCTTTTTCCCCGTATTTTTTTTATAAGGCGATGATGACCCAGATGTTTTCACCTTTAAATACAAGAAATAAAGTTGACCTTGACATTAATATGTGTAGATTGCCAATTAAACGAAACTAGTTAGTATAGGCTCATACACAAAAAAGAACTAATAAAGGTTTGAAAAGATCAACATTTTGAAATTTTAAGATGTTATTCATCGAATAGCAAAACCAAGGTTAGATGTTTAAAATGAGTAAAATTCGATAACGAACTGTTTATTGCTGATTATTTTTAAATTTTGAGTTTAAGTTTTAATTTTGGGTTTTTTTCTAATAGCCAATATCAAATTAAAACAAATAATGAGCGCCATCAAGGTACCAACCAATCCCCATCATACAATGTAATATCCAAGTTGGTTTTGGTGCTTTTTACTTTTTTTATCAGTAAAAACAAGTTTTATCATTAGATAAAATGTTAAAACTGTACAAATTGAGCTATTGTGAACATAATACACCGCCGATGTTCTGGTGAAAATACATTACATTTTTTAAATTTTCCGACTGAGTTTTTAAGTAAACAAACATGTCCACTGCTTTCTAAAATAATAATAAAACTGATCACGATAATAAATAATAAAAATGATGTAAAACAAACGTAGTAAATTTGAGTTAAAACTGGTCTAGTATTGAGACAACCAGCGCATTCACTGTTTATACATAACCACAACAAATACACACAATAAGACTAATTGGAGGCAATGTATTCCATTGGGAAGGACTGGTAGATATGATCTAAGATGTTGACGTTTCCACGAGACGGGTCAATAGCTAGATTTTCTAAATTAAAAAATCATTAATCAGAAGCTCTTTAAAAATATATTATGTTTTTATCTGTTATAGGTTCTGCCAATTCTATAATAGGACTGTATTTTTATTTTATTTTTTTTAATATAGGAATAGTTTGAAAATACCTCACATTGTAAATTCTACAGAAGTAATTAAAAGATATGAAAACTTTAATTTGAAATAATAAACAGAACAGGACAAAATTAATAAATAGGTGTAAAAGCTTAATTTATATTACATGGAAGAATGTAAATGATGTATGTGACCAGCTATAGACTAATATATTGAAAGCGTTTTGAGTACATGTTACAAGTATTATATTCTTACCGCAATACACATCCAGTCTTCACAATTACCTACGACAACTGCTACGCGAATGATCTCAATGCCAAACACTGTGCATACAGAAGGTGTTATATAAAACAAAACGTTACGTGACGTTGAAAATATGGTGACGATAATGGAGGCATACATTAAAAACCAAAAGCACATTCAGTTTATAAATCAAGGTTAAACCTGTACAACGGGTGTAAACACGATGGATTCAATTTGTTCCAGAATTGTGTGTGAATTCAAAAAATATTATTACAATAAATATAAAACTATATAACAACATTTATGTCGTAGCGTTTCCATGAAGGAAAGTGTACATAGAACTCCTATCAGATATTCCAAAAATTTCGCTCTCCTCTAAATTTTAAACAAGTGCATAAAGAAAACCGAACTTATGGGAAACATAAGACTAATCGGTCAATTTTGTTTTGTTCAAACTATATTTTTTTATTACTTTAAACCATTTTAAATGTTAACCTCCATCAAGTGATATGTAATTTTAAAGGGAATAACAACTAGAAAAATCCGGAGGTTCACATATATATCTCCTAACTAAAATAACAGACAATATCAGTGGAAAATTGAAACCAGTTAATGTGACATGATAGTACTTGCCCAGTTCAATAATGAAATGTAATTACAAATAGATAATCTAAATGTAATATCCAAATATTTTTAATTGTATTAATAGATAATTTCATAATTATTCTCAACTTAGGCTACATTGAAAAGTAATATTCTTGGCCATTTCAAATAAATAAAAACTATCTTCCTAAGTTTAAACTCTAGGGCACTAAATGATAAAATATTATCGTAGGTAATTAATTTGAAAAGACTTTTAACAAATTTATATTATAGAAATGCAAAAACGTAACAAAATTAATTGATAATTTCAAAAAGGCAGCAAAGTTTTTCGATAATAAAACTTGAAGTTGAACAGTTCCTAAATAGACTAAAGCAATTAATTCTGCACAGATTTAAATTCTAATCTATTGACATCCTAATTTTGAAGTAAAAAATCACTTTAAAACTTTTTTTAATCCTATAACTTCAAGAGGAGCTTAATCACTCAATTCTACGTGCACATGTGTGAATTAATTTTGAATATTTAAACATTTTTGTATCAATTTAAAAAACTATATTGTTGTAAATAGCTTTAATATATTCTCCTGTTAGTATAATAACACAATTTTTTTCTTGTAGTCACAATTGTAATAGTACAGCAATTTCATAGAGATTTAATTTCACGCCTCGTTATAAAATTAAGAACAAATGTTACATTGTGATAAAGAACTGTATGTCAGCTCTTTAAATAGCTCCAGCATACCTTGATCTATTTCAAGCTGTTTTTTATATTCCAAAGATGCATTTATTTATAGAAATCACTTTCGCCGTTATTACAGCCTACCTCAATAAAAGTTCAAGAAGTCCAGAAACACTCCAGACTCTAGAGGAAAGATTTACGAGTTGTAAATTAGTTATCGCCATTGTATAAGCAGGAACAAAAAATAAATTTTACAAAGTACACACAGTATATATATATATATATATATATATATATATATATATATATATATATATATATTGTTGAGCTTTTGAATGTTAAACCTATTTTTTGTGTTTGGTTTAAAATAATAAAGCATATCAACACAAACGAGTAGGCCTAATACGGTTTTTCCAAATATATTTCTGAGTTATCGAATATTCAAGGTTATTGAAACTGCTGTGACTGCTGTTTTATTAGATAAGTAGATAAGTTACGAGGAAACTTCAAAAGGTAACCCCAGAATTTTTTGAGTTAAAACTAGAGGAATTGCGAAATGTTGTATAACATTCGCCATTTTATCAATATGGTGGCCAGTTTGTAATTTCTTAATAGAAACCGCCATTTTTTATGGCGATTTTAGATATAACACATTAATATTATTTTATTCTTGGGTATTTTTCTATACTCTCACCGTTTAGAAGCTACAGACTTAAATTTTCCAACAATTCAAGCATTTTCCAGAGTTGATTTTCCTTATTTTCCAAAGTCAAATTGAGGTGAAATTTTAACTAGAGCTAGACCAGTTATTCATTATGACGAAATGTATGACACCTTGTGATACATTTAATACGTTTAAGTACAAATTGTATTAACAACCACTGTTAATACATTTGTTTCGGCTATATCTTATACAAAGTCTAATACAATTAATAAATAATGAAGAACTATTTTAAGGCAGTAGGTGTTTTAGACAATTACCAGAAAATTATGATTTGTGTTTTCTGTTATTTCTGAACCTACAGAACAAATAAAAATAACAGTTACTGTTTTTACACATTTTTCCTAGCTTTAGTTACAATTTCACCTGAATTTAAGTTCGTAAATAAGAAAAATCGAATCTGGAAAATATTGAATATGCTAATTTATTTAAACATTTAAACATATCTCCTAAACTAAAAGATATCGAAAAATACCTAAGAATGAATAATGTGTTATATTTAAATTGTCATAAAAAATTGTGGTTACTATTAGAAAATTACGAACTGGCCATTATATTGGGGAAATGGCGGATAATATAAAGAATTTGGTAATACCTTTAGTTTTAACTCAAAAAATCCTAGGGTTACCTTGTAAAGATTTTCCCAACTTTCGTTCATATCGAATAAAACATCGGTCACAGCTGTTCCAATCACTCTGTATGTATTGCGATCTCCCTCATGTAAACAAGGACAGCAGAGTTGTGAAATGTACAACGATGCTACCCATAGGAGTAAATAATTGACACAATTTTTAATAATAACTCAAAAATCAAATAAATATCACTAACATGTCAAAAAAGCATAATATCCCATAAATCAAGCATTATGTATCTTCCTCATGATACAAACAATACAGTTTTTGAATAATTACGGAAAGTAGCTGTGGGGATCATTTGCTGTCTCTTGGATTAATTTGTTGATCTTTGAAGTGACCTTAACAAAAACGTCTTCATGCTCTACACTATATTTTAAGTGAAATTTATACTCAGATTTTGTCATAAAATCAATATTTATTAAAAAACGTGGGCTTTTATATAACAAAGATGAATTTAAAAAAATAATTTTTCATTTCCCTAAGCTAAAATTAGTATAACTGTATAATATAAAGAATAACCAGTTATTTATTAAAGAAAATTGTCTAGTTCTGATAGGTCGTTAAAACTGGTCACCAAATGAACTATTTTAAGTGATCGCTTGTCGCTTGTCTACAAAGTCCGAGTTCTACTTACATACGTGATCAAGATACTAAAGTTCAGCAGAACTAAACAGTACACCAACACAAATAATACAGGATATACGAGTACAGTCTGTAGTTCTACTGATATGTGGTTTTTTGATCTACCTTTATTTTATGTTGTTCATATTCTAGTTTGCATCACTTAAAAATGAAAGTGATACAAATATCTCAACCATCGTGTATTTATTTTAATACCCAAATGATGGCAGCTCTCTACCTAAACTACACTATTAGCCACGATTTAGTCAAATTAACACGAAAGTAATATTCAACAAATACGTTGAAAGTGATTAAAGTTAAATACAATCATCTGAACGTTTTAAAATATTGGCCTTTTAAAATATGTTTATGCAGTTCTTACTTATCTAGGCCATTGAAGAGCCTTTACTACAATATGAGACAAATAAGGTTTAATAAGTAAAGAGTAGTCTTGTAGACCATATTGATTAAGAAACTCTAAATATCCTTTTAAACACCTATCAATGAGGACCAAAATCTTTTCTGTTCGTTATGTTTGTAAATATGTAATTATCAAAAACGTCTAAATAATAACCAACGACTAAAATACCATTTTTTAAATTTTTTTTTGTATTACATTAAAACTAGTCTTACAGACTAACCATTAATTTGTTTCTGGAATGTATTACATATCATAGAGATCACCCAATAGTGACAAAAAATTGTTCTATTATACTATATTCTATTCACGGATACACTGTGCACCACACAATTAAACCAACTCAAAAGGTTTCGTTCTCTTCAGTCTTCTGATCAGATTATAGTTGTCAAGAAGTTGGACTGCCTCTGCATTTACGTATCGTTTCAAACGAGATTCATGCTTTCTAGCAAACCTTTTTATTTCACTAAAAACATCTGGAATTCCAAGATCCCGATGTAGGTCGATGTTTCGTATGTACCATGGTGCGTTGACCATGTTTCGTAAAACTATATTTTGAAAAGTTTGAATCTTTTTAATCTGACATTTTTTAGCACAACCCCACAGTTGTATGACATACACCCAGACGGGCTTTAAAATCTGGTTATATATTAATATTATTTATGTATTGATAACTTAGACTTGCCTCCCAGGAGCCAATATAGCTGTCCATATTTGACTTTCAGTTCTGTTATTTTCTTTCTAACATGTTCCTTCCATTTCAACTTGGTGTCCAATGCCATATCCAGGTACTTTGCTGTATTTTCACAGGAAAGTTCAACTCCATTTAATTTCACTAAAGGATGATTCTTTATATTTCTATTTGTGAAATTGATGTGTACCGATTTCATCTCATTTAACTTAATTTTTTAATAATAGAAGAAAATTATTCAGATTTCGGCACGCTAATTACACGAAAAATACAAATATAATCAAAAAGTATAAAGACGTCCTTTTAGTAGTGTATAATGTCTCAGGTATTCTATTAGCCATAATAACCATGACATAACTGTTTTGAAAACAATTGCAACTTTAATCTCGAAAAGTGCAATTTTTTTTATCGCTGGAGCCTATGAATCTAGGGTGGGGGGGGGACTAAATTTTGTTTGAAAAGTGTTCATTAAAAATAGCATCGTTACATAGGTTTGAAAAAAAATGTTTAAAATCGCGGTTTTCCCGAGATCTTTAAGTTTCTCTGATAAATTGAAATACTTTGTCAATCGAAAATTATGAAGCTATACATTTTTTAGAGACGTAGATAACCTATCATTGTTTTCCTTTTTTTAAATTCTCGTAGCCTATAAAAAATAACTTATCCATAACGCTTAGAAGGTTTAAAATTCAACGGAAAATCAAGACTTTTTTATACGAAATGTGTTTATTTGGAATAATGTAAAAAAAAGTATTTATTTAAGGAAAACTCCCAAGATAACTTTTTTGGATAGTAAGATGAAAACTGATCGAGATATCGCATTTTAATTTTCACGGTAACTCTTGGATCAGTATGTGCAGTTGGCAATACACATATATTAATGCCAAGATCAAGATAGGTAAGCAAGCAAACATACAAATAAAGCATCCAAAAATTTCACGAACTTTTTCACACACTTTCGCAAAAAAATACTAATCAAACAAAACTATTCTTCATCGAAAATGTATAAGGCCTGTAACTACGGGGTACTTCCTGCCTCATTGTAGAACAGAGAGACAGATAGACATCACTCCAAAAATCACCTTTTTTAAACTTAGTGATTCTCAAAACGGATATAATAGTGAAAATCTCGACATTGATCTCATATCTCATGACATAACTTTCTCATATTATGTATTTGTGAGAAACCAAAAGAGAAATCGCGTCTTATCACCTCAACAATCAGCAGGCCAAGTGTTCTCTTTAGTTCACAATTTTACACATATTATTCTTGTAATATCATGTACATGCGGATAATATAATCGTAACAAAACAATTCTAAAATTTATAAAAAATCGTATTACCATACTAGGAATCTTGATATGAGTGACAGGTAGCTCGCCCAGCCACTGTCTGGCGGCCCGCCCCTTCGCGTGTGAGAGCGAGGGTCTACTAATCTGATACACGCCATCCGAAACTGGCCAGACTGTAGTAAATTATTCGGTCATTCCTTGAAAAAACCTCGGTCGCCGAAATGGGTAGTTATCAATTAATTACATATAAGGAATGTTCACAGAGTCTATTGTGTAATAGTTATCAATAGTATAGCCTAACAGATTAATCCTATAAACATCGTAATTCCTTCTAATTCCTTGTCACTTTGATAAACCTGAAAGTAATTAGTCTTAACTGTGTGAAATAATGTCATTGTTAAAATCTTTCGTTTAAACTGTTTAGTGTTTTTGTGCTACCGGCCTTCATAAATAACCAACACTGTTTGTTTTGAGAATAAAAGTTGCACAATTTCTCATACTAATTGAATGTTGTCTCTGTAGTTGATTCTGCCGGTAAATATTATACATTTCGTCAACAAATTTGATCTCTAAATTTCAGAGCCGTATACGTATAAACCAACGTCAAAATCGAACTCAACGCTTTTAAATACAAAAATATTATGATTTTCACCAACATCATTTTTCACCAAATCTTTCCTCAATATTTCAGCAATTTTACAAAAGAGTTGTTGTCACCTACTTCTCTCCAACCAAAAGTTTTGAATAAATTCCTTCTTTCAGTTCTGAAGATAATATGACAATCGCTTTTCACCATCAATATATTAACATCCGAACTCTTAGGACTTGGTTAGCACATCAAAATTCCTTACTCTAGACTCTAGAGGAAGGGTAAAATGTGTTATACAGGGTGATTCGGATTATACGACAATCTCTCAGGAAATGATTCTATAGCTAAAAATAAGATAAATATTGTATATAAACATAGGTCTAAAAACGCTTCGTTAGCGAGTTACGGCTAGCGGAAGATTTCGCACGGATTACTGATTCACCGGTAATATGCGGCCATATTGAATTTCACGGGGAATAAATTACGACGCAAATTTAGTGGTCCTATACGTTTTGTGACCTGAAAATTGTAAAAAATATCTCTTGTAGTTTTTGATGAGAAAATTATAGTAAAAGCCCCCTAAAATGTAGTCGAAAACACATTTCAACAAATTTTATTCTTAGTCAATTGATGTGAATAGAGCCAATGAAAAATAATACGATGCAAATAGGAGCTGTTTTTTAAATAGCCTTATTTTATTCCTAAGGCCTTAAATAAAAATAAAAACATATTTGATAATAATATTTGTAATATTATTTAATAATATTTTGAATTACAGAAATAAATAAAAGGCATTTTATTTTTCGTTAGAAGAGGAAAACCGTTGCTTTTCAAGATATTAAAAATTAAATATTTTAAACACCCGCCATTTTTAAAATGTACAAAATAAAGTTTTGGTTTTCTGGTATACTGGTAAAAGGTTACATAAATAACGCAAATAACAAATCGTTACTCAATATCTTATCTACTTCCAAAGTTATTGTGTCTTTTCTTAAAAGATGACACATAATGGCCGATAGTCGAGGAACGAAGCGTTTCCAGACCGATGTTTATGTGAACATCTTGTCTTATTTTTACCTAAAGAATCATTTTCTAAGAGATTGCCGTTCATTTCTGAATCATCCTGTATAATCTTTAAATTAAAAAATATATGATGGTTTATCGTCTTATAGACTCTATTCTACAGAGACTGCTAAATGTTCGAGAAATGGTTTTTCAATTGTCTCTAACGCTATTGGTCCTTAGTAATATATGCACGATAATATACGTGGTGAGGTGTCGCAGAAAAAGCAAAACTTCTAAAGTCCCAAATGTTATACTCTCTTGTCTGTGGTATTAATAACTATAGATGATTAAGTATAACAACTTTAGTTATCTGTTAGAATAATAGACTATAAATAAAGCTCTAGTTCTTTGTTCAGAAAAAGGAAAACAAAATTATTGCAAGATAGGTCAAAATATTGACAGGAACACACATTATTGTTTAAAAAATCTGTCATTGTTTTCTTATATTTTTTTCTTTATGAGCAACTTTTAATGTTTCTCAAACTCACTTGTCATCCTACCATTAAGCGATATGAACTACAGCAGTTCCTTGAATCATAATTTTGTTTATCACTTCCTCTTGGTCACTTACACTTTCTCCTCCTTCGCCCCTAATGTATTACACGATCTGCTTATCTGTTCAAATAGTTATTCAATTTTTATAAATATGAAACCATTCGTGAATAATTTCCTCATCCACATCTCTCAGTTTCCTTGTCAACACAAGTGCTGTAACTTTCTGGACATATTACAGGCAACACGGATACACTGATTACGGATAATAGGGATAGTAATAATTGATGACGAATTCCTGTTCAGAGTATCGAAATCATAAGGATAATGACATACATCAAATCGGTTATGAAGAAACCAAAAAAAAAAAATTGCAATGTCTGAGTCTATGGTTGGATGAACAATTTTCATTATTTATTACATAATATACACGGTAAATTTAAATAGTAAAATTAATAATTACATTTTAAGCTGGGTTTCGTATAAAATACAGGATTCGATACTCATTGCATGCTTCTGTTTGTCTTCTGCCCCCCCATCAAATAATGGTTATACATCTAACTCAGACTGATTTTGATGAAACTTCATTTATAATCCTCAAGAGAAACGATTTTTTAACACCGCTTTTTTGTCGCGTTTTTAGGACCACGATTTTGTATCATAAAATTTGTAATGTCAAAAACAGTTTAATCCCCATTAATCACTGAACGGAATTTGGTAAAATTATATAAATCTAAGCTCTATAAAAAAAAATTAATATTTACCACTTTCAGATAGAAAGTCTACATATACAGATTCGAAGAAAGAACTTATTTTACATTTAATATCCAAAATTATATAATAATATTAATTTTTTTTAAATTTTACAGGTTTAATACAAATTTATTTATACATAGACTAGCTGATGGTCCCAGTTTCGTGTGTACGAGGGTTAAGAAATAAGGTATGTAGTAATAGAATGAAAAAACAAATCCCGAAAACTAGCAGTAAGGGTACAGTAAATAAATACCCAGAGGAATCCTAGCTGGGTCTGCACATTTTTTCATGTAGTCTTTAATTAGATTCCTCTTTTTCGTCTTTCCTGTCTTTCGACTTTGACGGTAAGAATATTCGAGGACTAGATGTCTTTTATTTTATATTTTATAAGGTGATGATAACTGAAAGGTATTTTGCCTTTAAACAAGGGAAAAAAAGGATAATAAGCCAAACTCGCTTTGAAATTTTACGCTGATGGCCTCTGAATAAGTTGAGAGAGTTTTGGTGGTGCTATGGAAATAAATTATGCTCAAATACAGCAACACAACATTTTTGATCAAAATCTACCCATAAATAACAAGATAAGATACTTGTTTTAGGGGTAAAAAACACCCTTAGAGTGGAACATTTTTAAAACCCTTTCTTAGTACGTGTTTACAGACCTACCCCAAAAAATATTAAAAAATTCATAGCTCTAGTCTTCTTGGATCCAGAGATTTCGTGTTCAGTTAGTGGGTTTTGACTTATATATAGATAGATAATATACAAAATTTTGATAATCATACAATCAAAACAGTAAGCCTAATTTTACCACGTACTTCAAGTCTTAGAGTTTTTGGAGTAGCATTCCATTATTAGTACAAAAAACATTAAATTAAAAAATTTCAGGTTAACATGTAAGTTTACCCATAATGTAGATTCAAAAGAAAATATTTTTAAATAAATCTTCTTTTTTCACTATTTTAAAAGCCAAAATTTTATTATTAAAAAAATTTTGTAATTACTAAAACTGTTTAATCTCAATAAAATATAGATAATTGGTTCTAAGAATTTTTTAAAATAAATAATACCAATAGTATTTGAAATCATTGGTATTATTTTTTTACCTGCACTCCGCAAGTGATATTTTCAATAATAAAATAATTAACCACACCATCAAAAGATTTGTCTTAATCTAATCTTTGAATTTGAATTGTGTTGTAATTGTTTTTATACATTTAATTCGCTCTTCATTCACTTATATTTCTGAGATAAAAAATTTATGAATAAAATTATAAAAATATCTTTATGACATCATTGTAAAATTAAATAAAAAAGTAAATTATCAGTAATGAAAAGAATACCTTGTTTGGACTATTTTTGAAGATATTTTATTTACCTAAATAACTACTAATTTTATACACGTGAAACCAAATACATAAATGTAATTTTACTTCTCCTTCTATGTAAAAAGAAAAATTGTTAATTTATTGATAAAAATTAGATTTTGAAATTTACGTTGATATATTAATTTCGCTCTTCCACCTTCCCCACCTATTCTTCTGAATCCAAAAGAAATAATTTTACTAACAGCTTATTTGTCTGTGTGCGTCCTTCAGTACTCACTTTGGTGAAATTTGATGGATAATAAATCTACAGTATCCTCAAGGTAGGAATATGTCTGTGGTTGAGAAGAAAAGAGGGGGCCCCACACTTTGATTGTTGCGTTTACTTTCAGCAGTACAACCGCAATAAAAAATATAGACCTCAAATGCTTCTGTGTAAACGCATACCCTACTTTCGTTTCTTTTATTGGTGTAAATAAAAATAAAACGTTTACAAAAGTCTGTCACGAAGTTGTAACTTTAGGAATTAAATGTAGCTAAGCAGTAATTTGTGTACCTAGTTTTCTTGGAATGGGTTGTACCGTCAAGTCAGGCTGGGGAAGCAAGTAGAAGAGAGAACACACCCCTTACACCAGACATAATCCTAATCTGAATCTACTGTACACCAATGTGCTATATTACAAGTAAAAGACTGATAACGTCACATACACAGGGAACTAGTTCACCCAACTAGTTTTCCCGTAAAACACGGCAAACACTGCCAACACACGCACTATCCCGCCACATCAGTTCCCCGGCCTTAAACAGCTTTGCTTCGGCCAATCCAACCTAAAAACCCCCGCATAAATAACTTGGTTCTTTCATAGAACAGCTTTCACGTTAGGAGACGGAACCGCGAGCACAAAACAATGGCGCCCCATCAACTATCTTCGAACCCAGCCCGGCTCTGAATGGTTTGTGTAACCTGATATGAATACAATGGACAGCTCTTTGTTTAGGACTCAACCAGTCCTAGGCAAGCTAGCTACAAGCTACGAGAGTTGAAAATTGTATGTGTAGGGTGCGAAAACCACTTCTCCCCAAGGAGACCAGTCGATCACACATCATCACTTCTCTTCCGTGAGACCTACCGAGAACATCATCATTTCTCCTCCAGGAGATCTGCACTACACCACATCACTTCTCCTCCTACACACTCAGGCAGACGAGTAAGACGAGGGAGTTTGCTCTAGCACCCAGTTTAACACCATCACGAGTAATTTTTGAAGACCACTTGCCTGCCTACCTCCTATTCACCATACCGGACTAACACCTGCCGGAGAAGACGTGCCGCGTGCCCCCCGACAGGGGAATTATTAGGGGAAACCCTCGCAGCACTATCGCCTCCTCCACTTGCCTGCCTACCTCCTATTCACCACACCGGACTAACACCTGCCGGAGAAGACGTGCCGCGTGCCCCCGACAGGGGAATTATTAGGGGAAACCCTCGCAGCACTATCGCCTCCTGAAAAGGAAATTGATAGAGCTCCGGCTCTGGCGGTAGTGGTCTGTGCGCCTTCAATGCCGAGGACCAATAAGCCGAGGACTCTTTTCAGGGCCAACCATCAATTCAGCGAGATCGGAGCTACGTTAAGATCATTACGATATGGGCATATTTAAAAAAAATAGTCTCGACTGTCATTATTTGAAAATTCGATACTTTACAAAATAACAATATGTTTTTAAAATGTAATATAATTCAGGTAGGCTGTATTACTGTGTTTTTGTACAAGTGTACAACTTGGAACTTAGTGCACCAGGCTAAATGACCCAAATTTTAAGTTATCAAAAATATGTTTTTAAGGGTAATCGGAAAATAAACCTTTATGCAAAGTTTGATTTTAGTGTCTGTTACTGATTTGATTGAAACTTTGGCAATATGATTCGGCTGAAACTTTTGGAGAAACAACATGATTGAAGTTTTTTTTTAATTTTATTTTTTATTTATTGATTATTATTTTTTTTTGACTTAATGATTTTATTGATGAAATCTAAGTAGTTTTTTCCACGTATATATGTATCCAGAGCGACATTTTAAACTTGCGCTATTGGGGTTCCCCATGTTATCAATTGAACTAATTTGAAACGATAAAGAGCTGAAATTGTTAATTATGATAGAACTTAAACACGTGACGCACATTGCAGAAGGACTTTAAATTTTTTTAAGGGTTTAATTTTAGTGTAAATTATAACTTTATTTTATTTATCCCATTTTGATGATATTTAAAACGCAATTAAAAACATTTAAGTAAATAAAAGCATTTGGCGCAAAGAGAACTTTTTTTAAATGTCTAAAACCAAAATGGCGGACAAAGAGGTGGTTGTTTTGAAGACCGCCATATTGTTGAGAGTTGAGTTATGGAATAACGGATTTCATAATTAGTTTTAATTAAATAAGACCTTCAAAATGGTGTAACCCAAGTGATAATTTAACTCAGATAAAATAATTAAAAAACAAAGTTTTTCAAATATACACTTGTGATATGTCGAGCCCAAAGTCATTGTAAAGTCCGTTTTGGGGTTTTTCAACTGCAACAAAAATGACTCCCTTAACTTATGTAATGTAACTTTTTATAACATTTAGGCCTACTTCAACATAGTCTAATTTAAGAAAACATCTAATTAAAATATGTTAAAATTGTAACATTAACACTTGTGTTACACCATTTTGAAAGTCTCATTAAATTAAAACTAATGACGAATTTCGTTATTCCATAACTCAACTCTCAACAAAATGACAAACATCAAAACAACCATTGCCAGTCATATTGAGTGCCATTTTGGTTCTGGTCATTGTACAAAAATTCTGTCTTCGCCAAATGCTTTAATTACTTAAATCTACTTGTATTTTATATTTCATAAATCGGGTAATATATATTTTTAATTTCATAAAATCGAGTAATAAATAAAAAAAGAGAGAAAAAAACCTATTTGCAGTGTGGGTATATTCATTCACAACTTCAGCTTTTTATTAGTTTCTGCTTAGTTCGCCTGACAAGTGTGCTATATTAACATGGGAATCCCTACATGGGAATATTAACGTGGGAATGGGGGTGCAAGGTAAAAATGTCACACTGTACGTACTGCATATGAGAGACAGGGTTAAAATAAATTAACAAATACAAGCTATCCTTGAAATACAATAATTAATACTGCTGCTATTTAAATATTTAATTAAACTAAAACTACTGACATGATCGTGTTCACCACCCGCAAAAAATAAATGAGAAAACTGAGTTTCATCGGTCCCAGTACTTAATACAAACAGTTGCAAAATTACAGTTTCTATTTAGAATTTTAAGGGATGATAATAATTTACATTTGTTATATTCTGGACTTTCGTATCATCATCGTACAGAAATAACATTGTTGTTACATTTAACAATGTCGACAATAAAATATATTTGTCCTATTCAAGTAAATCTAAATTTATAAGAAAACTATATTTAAAAAGTCAGGCTTTAGTAGTGCAAAATAGGTTACTTACGAAAGATTTAAAACCACATAAAATAGTTATATTGTCCATAAAAGACTGAGGTCTTCTAAACATTACATAAAAAAAAATTATTTTTTTTAACAAATATAAAAAATAAGCTACATTTTTCACAACTAAAACATAAAAAGTGGAACGTAAGATGCTTATGTAATAGAACAAATTAAATTCTCTATGAAAAATTTGTATATCAAAATACAATGTGTGTGTGTGTGTGTATATATATATATATATATATATATATATATATATATTATTTTTTTTTTAACAAAACAAATTTCTGATTTATAAGAAATTATACTAAAAAAAATAATTTTAAAATTTGAATGATTGCTCAGAATATATACAATAATATTTTACAAACGAATGTTACTTAATGGCAAAATATTTACATCAGTATTCTTAGAAAGCATTCTAAATTAACCAACCTGGCAGTTTCACCGGAACTTGGATCATTTGTCATGGACTGCGGAATGTTTCTGGTTAACATAATGAATGAAAACAAGAAACATAAACAATAGCTTATCAGTTTGTTCCAAACAAGTCGAGGTAATAATTTTAAAATCTCTGTGTAAAATTTGTTAATTAATTTAAATTAAATTATATTAAAATTGTATAATTAAAACATATTTAATATAATTTAATCTGGCTTAAGGTAGCCAGACATAAAAATTCTTATTTACCGTCCGGAAATTTAAGAAAATTGAGTACAGTACTATTAAATTAGTAGTAAATTTAATAGATCGTCTATTAAATTAGTACTTACAAGTACATGCACCCATATAAAAAAGGAAATACCGATCAAGGTCAAAACAATAGAAGGGAAATTCCGATAACTTTCGAAATGATATTTTGAGGACATTGCAACAAATACATTTTGTTAGTGTCCTTAGAGATTTCATTTTACCAAAATTTGAAGAAAATCTTGAGATCCAACTTTATACAAGTCATCAACTCAGTTATCTCTTTATTATCGACTTTCTTTAGCAAATAATTACAATAATTTACTAGAATTAATCATTTCTAAAATAAAGAAAGCAAAATATATCTATGCGTTTAAATTCATAATAGGACATTGTAATAATTCCATAACTTGTTCTAGATTAAAAACGCGTTTTGTTTCTCAATCGTTCCGTTTGTGGTTCGTTTATCTCAAAAACTACTGAACCTATTCCAATAAAACTCAGCACAAATACTCCTATGCTCAATGGTTAAACCTTTCAACCCTTTTCAAAATATATGTCGATTAAAAACGGGTCCATAAAGAAGCACTTAGGTCAGTGGAGAGAGAGAGATAGAGATAGAGATAGAGAGAAAGAGAGAGAGAGGGGGGGATGTAGACAGTCAAAAATCTTTGTAAGGAGTTCGAATGAAAGGAGGGGACAGAGAGGGTTTACCGGGCTAGGAAGAAAGAACTTTAGAGTAATGAAAAGTTTTAACAGCATGTTTTGTTTTGAAGAGACAGCAATCGCTTATGAGGAGAGAGGTCTACCTAATTACTATCGATGTAAACTGGAGCATGTGGTCGTTACTACGATGGACACATTGAATGTGGAGAACTTGCAAGAATTGCCGTTTCTTATCTGTTTGAGATATACGAAGAGAACAAATAGGTTTGGTAAATATTAAACACAAGGTACATTCTAAGGATGAGGTGGCGGGTAAAAGTGGCGTAACTACGGTCATGGTAAAAGTTGTCTAACTACGGTGACGGTAAAAGTGGCCTAACTACGGTGACGGTAAAAGTGGCCTAACTACGGTGACGGTAAAAGTTGCCTAACTACGGTGACGGTAAAAATGGCGTAAATACGGTGACGGTAGAAATGGCCTAACTACGGTGACGGTAAAAGTGGCGTTACTATGGTGACGATAAAAGTGGCATAACTACGGTGACGGTAAAAGTGGCCTAACTACGGTGACGGTAAAAATGGCGTAAATACGGTGACGGTAGAAATGGCCTAACTACGGTGACGGTAAAAGTGGCGTTACTATGGTGACGATAAAAGTGGCCTAACTACGGTGACGGTAAAAATGGCGTAAATACGGTGACGGTAGAAATGGCCTAACTACGGTGACGGTAAAAGTGGCGTTACTATGGTGACGATAAAAGTGGCCTAACTACGGTGACGGTAAAAATGTCGTAAATACGGTGACGGTAGAAATGGCCTAACTACGGTGACGGTAAAAGTGGCGTTACTATGGTGACGATAAAAGTGGCATAACTACGGTGACGGTAAAAGTGGCCTAACTACGGTGACGGTAAAAGTGGCATAACTACGGTGACGGTAAAAGTGGCCTAATTGCTGTGACGGTAAAAGTGGCCTAACTACGGTGACGGTAAAAGTTGCCCAACTGCGGTGACGGTAAAAGTGGCCGCCCCATTAGAATAGAAGAGAGAGACAAACGTCATTCAGGGACCTCAAAAGATATATTCCACCAAAAAGTGGAAATCATATTACTTTCTCTTTTTTGCACATGTATGAGAAAATCTAAACACAAGGTACTGAACACATGTCTGAGAATCATTTCAGATTAAAGAAGCATTAGACGAAGACAAAATAAAGATTTCTTAATTAAATTAAAAAGAGAAATAAAGCCGATATACTCCATCAATAAGTATTATTAAAGATATCAGTTGGAGAGCCAATAAATTCTATAATCTACGCGGCCTTGAAGGGGACACGTGACATGGGAGTCCGTTACACCACCAACGCTTACGACCTTGTAGCTGTTAGTTGTTACGTCATTTACGTTGCCAATTGTTATTTATCAATAAATGTATCATTTTTATTGTAGTAGGTAAAGGAAGAAACGCCATTGTGTTGGGGCTTTTTAAATATTGTATACCAGTTCATTTAATGATCGACAATTTTGTTGGTTTAAATTTTGATTGAAAAGTTTTACTTTCAAATATACGTGATATAAAGAAAAACGATGTGTTAAAAATAGTTTGAGGTCCCCTCAGTCCAAAAGTAGTTTTGGGATAATTGTCGTCTCTTTGTCCCAGCAAATGGACCGATCTTGATCAAATTTGGTGTGTGAACATATTTTAACCACATCTCGAAAACCGGATCTGACATGACTAAAAATTTGGAGTATCTGACTTGAGAAAATAAAACTCAAAATCGCCTATAAACTATTCTGATCAAATTTTGCTGGAATTTACTCACTAAAGATTCAAACAAAATTTATCGATTATAATATCTCACAAAATGCTGGTTCTATAGTTATGGTTAAACATTCCATTTCAGTCGCTCCCCACCCCCACAACCTAAAATCTAAAATTATTATTTCAATATGGGCTACGACCCCCTCACAGGATTTTGCTATACATAGTTTCTAGTATACTTGCAAACTCTTATAAAGCTAAAATAAAATACATAACACAACTTTAAATTTTTATATGATGAACAATTAAATTTTTGGTAAAAATTGTATAATATGCAAAATGTTTCCCCAAAAACGTTTTTTATATTGGGAATTTAGAGCATGGCTTTTAAACTATTCTATTATGTACATACAAAAAAGAAAACTAGTTATAAACCATATTACAGAGATCATGAAAAGAACCATTTCAAACAACCGCTATTTTAGCAATTGTGTAACCATTCTTTTCAATTTTATTTAACGGATAGTAAAATATAATTTAGAAGATTCAAATTGATATATTTTTTTTAAATAAGAGCTATTATTACAGTATTTATTTCAACTTTTAGTTTATGTTTTAACAATTTTGTTTTTTAGAAGGAAGTCTCTTATTTTTTTAAACAGATAGCAACTTTGAGCATCATTCTTTTTACATTTTGTTAGACGATCGACTTACGGATTATCCTCAAAAATACAGTTTTGAAAATTGGAAAATCGCCCACATCTTGAAATTCTCGTGACGATTTTTCAGGTTAACGATTTTGTAGAATTTTGTAAAAGCAAGTCTACATACCAAATTTGAGTTTTCAAGAGGAAAAAAAGCAATATATAGATTTTCTCCATTCAAAATTTGCAAGTAGATAAAATTCCATTCACATTAACTGTATGAGTGAGACATAATTATATTCTTGATAATACGTTTTAATTATTAGACTGATAATTATTACATTAAAACATTGAGTTGCGTTTAATTCACAACTAATCAGAATAATTAATTATAAAAAAGTACATTAACCAGTTTTTATTATAATGTTTTTGGTAAATATAAAGCTATAAAAATACATTAATATTGAACGTACTATATTTATTTGTATTTAAAAAGATAACCTATTTTATGATTTTGTTTATTGTTACTTGATTTGTTAATATGTTGTTATTATAACCATCTTTATTATCAAGAATTTCTAAATTTATTTTCTGACTTTAATTGTATTTTATTTAAAAACCTAAAGGCCCACCTGATCATAAAATTATAAAATTAAGGAGTCTGATTCGAAAATTAATGATTCTGTTATTTTTATAGTAGAAATAGAGAAAGTTTGTTTAGCTCATAAAGAACCTAATCCTACTAAACTGATTTTTAATTCGGTAATTTTTGTTCAGCTCATCGACTTAAATATTAAATTTAAACTATACCTACTTTTATAAACGCATATTACTTGAGGTAGCGTATTGCCAATCTGATGGGAAGCTCTTTGAACATTTATTGTAGAATGGCATGCTTTCAAATTTATTCTATTAGTAATGTATAATGGAAAACATTTATTTAAATTTTATACCTATTTAGTTTGATTCAATATGGCGTTTCCAAGATGGCGGAAAAAAATACCAAACCTACAAAAAAGTATAATTTTTTAAACTATGTATCTACCGCATTTGTGTCTATCTCCAAGTATCTCTCAGTTATGCAACATAAAGCCGTATAGTCATCCAGTTATGTATATACAGGATGATTTAGTATGGAAAACTAAATTAAGTATATATATAGTAGTTTGTTATATCCTACTGATAAAGATATATAAATAGTGTGGTCAGCACAAGTATTTAAAAGTAGTTAAACCAAAATTCATGTTAAATTCGAACTCAGCTATTATATTTTTTTTTAATATTATAAGTTTCATTTAAGTTGGTATATTTAATAACAAACTTATACCAAATTCAAATTCATCTTTTAAAAATGAAGGAATATTATATTTCGATCATCAAAATCTACCGATTAATAAAATTGTTTATAAAATTATTAGCATAACTACATCCACCCCACCCATTTAGTGAGTTTAACCAATATCTAAACCAACACATAGAGCACCTACCCTCACATCAAACTTACTAATAAGCAAATCATACGTCACTTTCATTCATTATTCCTAGATATACAAAATAAACGTTAAAAACATACGATAAAACAAAATAATCTATAAATCCCGGGCTTAAAATCTACAGTATACAATGGGCCTATCACAAGTTATCTCTAATGTTTGTTGTTACTCTGTGATCAGTAAACACAGATACTTCAAAAGCTTTCTGTTTGCTTTGCATTAGTCTCGGAATAGAACCTTTTTATTTACAATCTGTGCTGAATGAACTTGTTCAGATAGCCGACACATATTCCATGACCTTACGTAAACATAGAAATTGTTTTCTGTTTCATTTAAAGGGATGTCTTTGTTTTTTGTTTTTGGTGTAATTTTGTGAAAAGATTTAAAATGTAGTATTCATTTTATCAAACCAGGTAAAATTTAATTTGAAAAAGCTACAATGATAGTTACAAATTATTGGTATAATTTATTCTGAAGTTTGTCATCATTTGAGTAATAATACATACGTTTAGAGAGTGTTGGACTCAAATGGATGTTAGCCCTTATCATGTTTTGACGTTATAATTTTATCTCTAGTTAACTAAAGTCGATTCATACACTCGAAAAGTCATATATTAATAATGGTAAATGTCTGATTAAGCTTTGGTAATCAGTTTCCGAACTAGTCGCTAGAGGCAACCAGTTGGAATTTGGTTTTCAGAACAAGAACAAGGAGCGACACCAGAGACACGACCAGGTTAGACGTACTTAGTTCTGCCGGCTCAGTTTTTTTCAATTTTGGGCGTCATTTTTTAATTTATTTCGAGCTAAGGGTATCATAATGGCGAGAGCCTAGCCTCCCGGGACATCGTTGTGCACAATTTGCTGATTTAACCCAAGAAACTGGTAACATAACACCGATTAGGTTAGGTTAGGATTATACAAATAACATGAACCTGTATCATTATCCTATTATAACTTCAAAAACAGGAGTTACTTATAAACAAATTTCTATTTTAATCTACGTAATGGAAACGCCAACATCCGAAAAATATAAATATACACTGTTTTTACTCAATGAACTTGATTTGGCAACTCTTTTGGAAAATATGGTGGAAAAAAAAACAACTCTAGAAGTCGCAATTTTCATTAGTCTTTTCTCAAATTTGGTACGTATGCTCGGTATTAATAACATTAGAAAAACAATACAAGCTCATAAAAATGTTGAGCATTACCATTTATTGCGGGAACAATATTCTGTTCTAACATTTCCAAATACTTCTGCCCGTTTAAATTGCTGTCTACAAAAAATGGTCCTACAACTGAATCTCATAGAATTCATACGTTCACTTTCTGTTCATGTTGTGAATGTGCTTCTACCATCCAATATGGATTTACGTCAGTTCAATAACGGCAGTTATGTCGATTGATCACTCCATGTAAATAAAATGCCGCTTTATCACTAAAAGAGACTTGTGAAATGTAATTATTATTGTTATTGATCTCCACTAACAACTGCTCACAAAACTGTTGTCTTCTATCAGGATCACCCTTGTTCATTTTCTGATGAAGCTGCACTTTGTAAGGATGAAACTTATGTTTCCTTAACACGTTATGCACATTACTTTTTCGAAATACCTATTTCAGGAGCTGTAGACCGCAGAGTTGCATGTGGGTTCTTGGTAAAGTTCAACATGAACTTGTTCAGTAGTAATGCGAGGGACAACTTCCAAACGAAACTAAACGTAAATTTATCAATTGAATAATAACACTATTGGTTAACCAGAAAAATCTGCCAGTAAATGTAAAAATGGTGGACAAATTAAAAAAAAAATTCGCATGTACATTGTCGATAAAATGCAGCTTTTTGAGCAGCTTTAAAATTTAGGCCTATGTGCAATACCCAAAAGGGTTTTCAACAATATGTGAGAGTTTTGTATAAAAACAAAACGAATAGTCTCCAAATTAAAAACAAAATCAGCTCCACTAGTTGTAATTTTAACCCGTCGAAATGATTTTACTATTTGTTGAAAGCTGAAAAAAAGCTGAGTTTAAAATGGCGGCCGTTTGAAACTTATTTTCCTTTTTCTGATTTCTGTGTTTATCTTAATATATTTATGCCGAGTTCGGCAAACGTGTTGATATAAAAACCGTACAAAAACATTGCACATACTTTCTCAATTACTCTTCCCCAAAACTAATCAAAATTTTAAAAAACCACGGAGACCATCTTCAAACAAATATTTATGTATTTAAACTAAACTTCTAAACTTCCTCCACTTGTGCCGTAAATATCTATTTGATTAAAATCGATATTTTAAATGTCAACTGTCAAGCCTCACTTTTCTTTTTTTCTACACCATCTATTTTTTCGTGGATTTTTGAAAATTAATCTTCTCATTTTGTTTAAATTTAACTTACTTTCTCAACTTACTTACTTAATTTTATCCTAAGATTCCAAACAAACCTAGTTTTACATATTCCTCTGTAAATTCCGATTGTGAAATTTTTTTTAACAAAATATCGAGTCTGGACCTTCTTAAAAATAGTTTTCCTACATTTCTATTATGAAGTTGATCACAATAAAATAATGCCTTGTATGTCAACATCATAATTCATCACAAAGTTCAAAGAATTTCAAGGCTAGGCCTAAACCAAAACAATAGCGGTGAAAAGAAACAAACGCAAAAAGCACACCAGTGCGAAAGGAACCATAAATACTCATTGGGTTTAAACAAACAAACATTCTGAAAACAAGGACGGCCATTTTGTTCTGTTGTTTCTTGTTTACAAGTGCTAATGGATTTGAAGCAGTTCAACCTACGATACATTGCCTATTTCTGGTTTCAAAGTGACCCCCGGAACATGTGGAAATCATTATGTTTTATTTATTGGCGTAGTCTTCAAGCATTCTTTTCTATTTATGGAATTAAGTGTTTGAGTTCACAAAATATTTGGGGTCCTAAAAATAGATTGCGTTAAATGTTTTTTGCGTATTGATTAATGTATACCCTAAGTGTTTTGTGAAAATTCTATATAATTTCCATACTTACAAAAAAAAAGTATATAATAAGAAAATGAATAACCAGTCCACCTTTTTCGGGACACTGTATAAAAATATTTAAATAAAATTACCATTTAAATATAATTAATGATGATTTGCTTCAGTCTCTTCTAACTGTAAAGAGGAAACAATGGTAACTGAAATATGAAATGTAAACTGTAGATTCTAATACATTTGATTTTCTCGAAAGCAATTTCTTGGTTGGACTGATTCCTTATAAATTCAGTATAATTGTTATTGATGTTTAGTTTCAATTTCTCATCAAAAACTGAATGAATGAGATTAGATGATTAAAGGGTTGTTATTTTTAAACGTCCATCATTAATACATGTACGTTATATACATACGACGTTATGTTACAGTATTATTGATCACTTCTGCTAACAGTAACAGTTTAACTTATTAATGCCCTAACAAAACGGAAAAGGTCACGTACTTATGAGTCGTATTACTCATTGCACACAAATCTTTTCTCTTCAATTATATTTAATATTCATCTTTTCAATAATTACTCCAACCAAAATTACAGGGAAAATAACTAAAAGACAACAATTGTAATAATAAATATTATTATTTTACTTTGACTAGTTTGAGGAAATGAAATTATTTTTGTAAATTTCACCACAGTGATGACTGTATATTGCAACTATACTATGGCGTAACATATTTATATTTTTTTATAAAATTAAGGGTCGATTCTGTTAACGGTAATAAAAACAGAAAAATTTGCTTTCACTATTTCGCGTTAAAATTGGTATCTTTGGAAATATCTTATATGTTACTTTAATATCGCATATAATTAGTGTCCTTTTCCGCAACTTTCCAACAAGGACAGTTTTTTAGACGAGTAATATGTCGTCAGGACATGTATTCCTGTCACCATAATTCTAGTCTTCGAAATCAACTCTTTCCTCCTACGAATCTGTGTCAAAACCATCCTTCTAAAAAGATTTATCGCGGAACCATTGGGATATTTGGAACCTTTGGCGAGAGTTCTAGTTATAGACCAACCGAAGGTTCAATATTTCTTAGGCTATTACTATACAAAATAATAGTTTAACATGTATCACGAACTATAAACATGTTTTATCTGTAACACGAACTATAAACTGACTAATAAATAACTAGAGTTTCTTTTTCTTAGATTTGATTTAAAATTTTAATTTTAACTAAATTGTATAGTTTAATGCAAATTAAGAGTCACTACTGTGGTCGTGATATTTAGAGACCAGCTTGATACATAATAATTAAAATTATCAACATTATCAGACGAAGAAAAAGAGTGAGAGGGAGGGACGGAAAAGAAGGAAAGACGAGAAAACGTGAGAGTTCTCACCATTATTTTGTTTCCTGAAATAACATTGAAAAATATGTGAAAGATGCGTATATAGTAATGGCTTCCTTCTGATGTAACATAGAATTTAAAAGATAGAATTATAAATCTGAGCAAGGAGGTGAGGAAGGGTGAGCCTGAAATCCCAACAAGATTGCTTTATGAACGAAACTTTTAATAATTGAAAAGACAATTTTATATTATACACGCTGATTTCAACAACTCCAAATAAGAAACCATCTATTCCGTTTTGGTGTTTCCCTCTTATCTAGCAAAAGAAGAAAACTAATGTTCGGCTTTTTTGCTACATCATCGAAGCTGTTTTAGAATGGAATCCAAAGAAGCTGAACATCAATTTCCTTACAGTAGCGATTTCTGCCCTTCTACAATAAATAGATGTTTCATCCAAATGAAAAAGTGCCTCTGGTGGAAAGTGCAAAACCTTGACTTACTCGTGACTACCGGGAGAATGAGGAAGAAAATCTTAGGTTTTTGATGGCTGGCTTGAGATTTACTCACAAGATGGACATTATGGAACTCTTCGAGTTTAAAAAAAATCTATTCCTATGGAAATGAAGAGATTTTGATTCAACTGCTTAGTTGCTACAAGAGACCGTACCACACAACTAATGCTATTGAAATTTGGAACAATAAAATTAAAGTATACTCGTTAGATCGAACACAAGAATCGAGTTTGAAGAGTGATGCTGTAAACTCAGCTTACGTGTACACGACAATGTAACAAAATCTTAAAAGTGTAAACAAAATACAGTGAAACTGGTAACATTTAATCTTGTCTAAAAATCAATCCTAGATATTATATAGGTGTAAGCCTGACTAGTTTAGCTGGCTCGACAAACCAACATGAGGTTTTAACGTTACGAATAATTCAGAACTAAAAGCGAGGAACTAAAAAACACCTTATTCTAAACTCGAAAAATACTTTATATGCTATGATCAAGCTGATTTTAATCACATGATTGTAACTTATTTAAATTATTTTGTCAGGCCAACGTCTGGGGAAACTGATATGGGAATCATTTTTCTTACAAATTTAAAAATCGTAACACAAGTTCTCGTAGTTTAATTCCATAAACCATTCCACAGGCTCTGTATAAACTTTAAAATGAGCTAATATTTTGGGGGAAAGAGGTTTTTCGTTTATATTGAAAACCAATATTTTACAGTTACGTAATTTTAACTTTGGGACTACAGTTTGCACTAAACAAAATTTATGATTACAATTTTCATTGCGCATCATTCACGAAAACATTATAAATATTTTATTTAAATAGACAGTTTTTCTTTAGGGAGTCATTTCATTGAAGGTATTATCTTGTTATTTTTGTAAAATCATCAAGTACTTTACCGTTAAGCTTTTTATTTACCACCGGAAGCTTAAGATTAATAGGCACCCATTAAGTTGAGTAAACCACTTGACCCACGCCTTATCTGTTGTCAGGTTATTACGTTTATGGTAGAACTGTTGACAAAAGTATTAACTATAATGTATATTGCAATAAATGTAGGCACGTGAGCTTAGAGCTATAACTCCCTAAAATCAAAACAAATTCAACAGTTGGTGACATTAAACCTCTTATCATTTCATGAAACAAGGATTATGAACCGCTAAGTGTTTTATTATCATCAACATTTTAATGTAAAAACTAGAGTAAATTATTAAAAATTTTAAAATATACGTTCTGAACTTTAAATTAATAAAATGGAAGGGAAAACACTAAATCCGAGCTGGAAGAAACGGTGTCTCCAGGGGCTCGACCTCTTGATCAAAAGATCCTCACCTTTGTCAACGTACTTCTTTAACTACTCAACATCCGTGGCATCTTATTTTTATTTTTCATATGTACGTATTATGGAGAAAGTTATGTGATTGATCAAAATATTGTGAGGTCTCCAAAACCCCAAAAAGTAAATTTGTCTTAAAAATTTGCTCTATCAGAAAATTGGTTTTGGACATATAATCCCATATATAAAAAGAATGTTTCATATCAAAATTTGGGAGTAGCTGCTATAAAATCAAATTAAATTTCAATTTAAAGACTACTCCTTTAAAGACTTTAATCACATTTTGCTAACAATGTAGCATCTAACAATCCAAATAAATTTACTGATAGCCTTGTTCCTAAAAATGCAAGTTCTACAGTTATCGGTTTAAAAAGCTTAAATGAATAAGCGCCCGTCGTAAAATTCTGAATATCTTAAAATCATCGTAAGTTATTCAATCAAATATTTGTGTAATGTGGCGATTTATAACCAAAACTAATGTGCCCAATCTCATGTAAAAGAGTAATCTGGAAAATATAGATATGAACTCTGACCACCGTTGAACGCTAACAAGAGAGTCTTTTCCTTGCGGTTGGGCGGAATGGTTTGATTTCTTACTTTTACATTACACAAATATTTTCTAAAATCTGTTATTTCGATTTTGAGATGCTATATTTTTTTAGGACGACGCCCAGAATGATTTTTTTTTTTTTTTTTTTTACCAATAACTCCCATAATACGTTTTTTTTAAAGGACCTGATCAAAAAATGTGAAAGAGAATGATCTAACGATAGACTAAATGAAGATGGTATATTTCCATCAAGGGTACCTCTGAAATGCCCACCCGTACTCGCTTATTAGAGAGTGTCAGGGTCGAAATAGAACAAGAGACTTTAAGACCTGATAAAAAATGTGAAAGAGAATCATCTAACAAAAGACTAAATGAAGATGGTATATTTCCATCTAGGGTACCTCTGAAATGCCCACCCGTACTCGCTTATTAGAGAGTGTCAGGGTCGAAATAGAACAAGAGACTTTAAGACCTGATAAAAAATGTGAAAGAGAATCATCTAACAAAAGACTAAATGAAGATGGTATATTTCCATCTAGGGTACCTCTGAAATGCCCACCCGTACTCGCTTATTAGAGAGTGTCAGGGTCGAAATAGAACAAGAGACTTTAAGACCTGATAAAAAATGTGAAAGAGAATCATCTAACAAAAGACTAAATGAAGATGGTATATTTCCATCTAGGGTACCTCTGAAATGCCCACCCGTACTCGCTTATTAGAGAGTGTCAGGGTCGAAATAGAACAAGAGACTTTAAGACCTGATAAAAAATGTGAAAGAGAATCATCTAACAAAAGACTAAATGAAGATGGTATATTTCCATCTAGGGTACCTCTGAAATGCCCACCCGTACTCGCTTATTAGAGAGTGTCAGGGTCGAAATAGAACAAGAGACTTTAAGACCTGATAAAAAATGTGAAAAAAAAATCATCTAACAAAAGACTAGATGAAGATAGCTATATTTCCATCAAGGGTACATCTGGAATGCCCATCCGTACTCGCTTATTAGAGAGTGTCAGGGTCGAAATAGAACAAGAGACTTTAAGACCTAATAAAAAATGTGAAAAAGAATCATCTAACAAAAGACTAGATGAAGATAGCTATATTTCCATCAAGGGTACATCTGAAATGCCCACCCGTACTCGCTTATTAGAGAGTGTCAGGGTCGAAATAGAACAAGAGACTTTAAGACCTGATAAAAAATGTGAAAAAGAATCATCTAACAAAAGACTAGATGAAGATAGCTATATTTCCATCAAGGGTACCTCTGGAATGCCCACCCGTACTCGCTTATTAGAGAGTGTCAGGGTCTAAATAGAACAAGAGACTTTAAGACCTGATAAAAAATGTGAAAAAGAATCATCTAACAAAAGACTAGATGAAGATAGCTATATTTCCATCAAGGGTACATCTGAAATGCCCACCCGTACTCGCTTATTAGAGAGTGTCAGGGTCGAAATAGAACAAAAGACTTTAAGACCTGATAAAAAATGTGAAAAAGAATCATCTAACAAAAGACTAGATGAAGATAGCTATATTTCCATCAAGGGTACATCTGAAATGCCCACCCGTACTCGCTTATTAGAGAGTGTCAGGGTCGAAATAGAACAAGAGACTTTAAGACCTGATAAAAAATGTGAAAAAGAATCATCTAACAAAAGACTAGATGAAGATAGCTATATTTCCATCAAGGGTACATCTGGAATGCCCACCCGTACTCGCTTATTAGAGAGTGTCAGGGTCGAAATAGAACAAGAGACTTTAAGACCTGATAAAAAATGTGAAAAAAAATCATCTAACAAAAGACTAGATGAAGATAGCTATATTTCCATCAAGGGTACATCTGGAATGCCCACCCGTACTCGCTTATTAGAGAGTGTCAGGGTCGAAATAGAACAAGAGACTTTAAGACCTGATAAAAAATGTGAAAAAGAATCATCTAACAAAAGACTAGATGAAGATAGCTATATTTCCATCAAGGGTACATCTGGAATGCCCACCCGTACTCGCTTATTAGAGAGTGTCAGGGTCGAAATAGAACAAGAGACTTTAAGACCTGATAAAAAATGTGAAAAAAAATCATCTAACAAAAGACTAGATGAAGATAGCTATATTTCCATCAAGGGTACATCTGGAATGCCCACCCGTACTCGCTTATTAGAGAGTGTCAGGGTCGAAATAGAACAAGAGACTTTAAGACCTGATAAAAAATGTGAAAAAAAATCATCTAACAAAAGACTAGATGAAGATAGCTATATTTCCATCAAGGGTACATCTGGAATGCCCACCCGTACTCGCTTATTAGAGAGTGTCAGGGTCGAAATAGAACAAGAGACTTTAAGACCTGATAAAAAATGTGAAAAAAAATCATCTAACAAAAGACTAGATGAAGATAGCTATATTTCCATCAAGGGTACATCTGGAATGCCCACCCGTACTCGCTTATTAGAGAGTGTCAGGGTCGAAATAGAACAAGAGACTTTAAGACCTGATAAAAAATGTGAAAAAAAATCATCTAACAAAAGACTAGATGAAGATAGCTATATTTCCATCAAGGGTACATCTGGAATGCCCACCCGTACTCGCTTATTAGAGAGTGTCAGGGTCGAAATAGAACAAGAGACTTTAAGACCTGATAAAAAATGTGAAAAAAAATCATCTAACAAAAGACTAGATGAAGATAGCTATATTTCCATCAAGGGTACATCTGGAATGCCCACCCGTACTCGCTTATTAGAGAGTGTCAGGGTCGAAATAGAACAAGAGACTTTAAGACCTGATAAAAAATGTGAAAAAAATCATCTAACAAAAGACTAGATGAAGATAGCTATATTTCCATCAAGGGTACATCTGGAATGCCCACCCGTACTCGCTTATTAGAGAGTGTCAGGGTCGAAATAGAACAAGAGACTTTAAGACCTGATAAAAAATGTGAAAAAAAATCATCTAACAAAAGACTAGATGAAGATAGCTATATTTCCATCAAGGGTACATCTGGAATGCCCACCCGTACTCGCTTATTAGAGAGTGTCAGGGTCGAAATAGAACAAGAGACTTTAAGACCTGATAAAAAATGTGAAAAAAAATCATCTAACAAAAGACTAGATGAAGATAGCTATATTTCCATCAAGGGTACATCTGGAATGCCCACCCGTACTCGCTTATTAGAGAGTGTCAGGGTCGAAATAGAACAAGAGACTTTAAGACCTGATAAAAAATGTGAAAAAAAATCATCTAACAAAAGACTAGATGAAGATAGCTATATTTCCATCAAGGGTACATCTGGAATGCCCACCCGTACTCGCTTATTAGAGAGTGTCAGGGTCGAAATAGAACAAGAGACTTTAAGACCTGATAAAAAATGTGAAAAAAAATCATCTAACAAAAGACTAGATGAAGATAGCTATATTTCCATCAAGGGTACATCTGGAATGCCCACCCGTACTCGCTTATTAGAGAGTGTCAGGGTCGAAATAGAACAAGAGACTTTAAGACCTGATAAAAAATGTGAAAAAAAATCATCTAACAAAAGACTAGATGAAGATAGCTATATTTCCATCAAGGGTACATCTGGAATGCCCACCCGTACTCGCTTATTAGAGAGTGTCAGGGTCGAAATAGAACAAGAGACTTTAAGACCTGATAAAAAATGTGAAAAAAATCATCTAACAAAAGACTAGATTAAGATAGCTATATTTCCATCAAGGGTACATCTGGAATGCCCACCCGTACTCGCTTATTAGAGAGTGTCAGGGTCGAAATAGAACAAGAGACTTTAAGACCTGATAAAAAATGTGAAAAAAAATCATCTAACAAAAGACTAGATGAAGATAGCTATATTTCCATCAAGGGTACATCTGGAATGCCCACCCGTACTCGCTTATTAGAGAGTGTCAGGGTCGAAATAGAACAAGAGACTTTAAGACCTGATAAAAAATGTGAAAAAAAATCATCTAACAAAAGACTAGATGAAGATAGCTATATTTCCATCAAGGGTACATCTGGAATGCCCACCCGTACTCGCTTATTAGAGAGTGTCAGGGTCGAAATAGAACAAGAGACTTTAAGACCTGATAAAAAATGTGAAAAAAAATCATCTAACAAAAGACTAGATGAAGATAGCTATATTTCCATCAAGGGTACATCTGGAATGCCCACCCGTACTCGCTTATTAGAGAGTGTCAGGGTCGAAATAGAACAAGAGACTTTAAGACCTGATAAAAAATGTGAAAAAAAATCATCTAACAAAAGACTAGATGAAGATAGCTATATTACCATCAAGGGTACATCTGGAATGCCCACCCGTACTCGCTTATTAGAGAGTGTCAGGGTCGAAATAGAACAAGAGACTTTAAGACCTGATAAAAAATGTGAAAAAAAATCATCTAACAAAAGACTAGATGAAGATAGCTATATTTCCATCAAGGGTACATCTGGAATGCCCACCCGTACTCGCTTATTAGAGAGTGTCAGGGTCGAAATAGAACAAGAGACTTTAAGACCTGATAAAAAATGTGAAAAAAAATCATCTAACAAAAGACTAGATGAAGATAGCTATATTTCCATCAAGGGTACATCTGGAATGCCCACCCGTACTCGCTTATTAGAGAGTGTCAGGGTCGAAATAGAACAAGAGACTTTAAGACCTGATAAAAAATGTGAAAAAAAATCATCTAACAAAAGACTAGATGAAGATAGCTATATTTCCATCAAGGGTACATCTGGAATGCCCACCCGTACTCGCTTATTAGAGAGTGTCAGGGTCGAAATAGAACAAGAGACTTTAAGACCTGATAAAAAATGTGAAAAAAAATCATCTAACAAAAGACTAGATGAAGATAGCTATATTTCCATCAAGGGTACATCTGGAATGCCCACCCGTACTCGCTTATTAGAGAGTGTCAGGGTCGAAATAGAACAAGAGACTTTAAGACCTGATAAAAAATGTGAAAAAAAATCATCTAACAAAAGACTAGATGAAGATAGCTATATTTCCATCAAGGGTACATCTGGAATGCCCACCCGTACTCGCTTATTAGAGAGTGTCAGGGTCGAAATAGAACAAGAGACTTTAAGACCTGATAAAAAATGTGAAAAAAAATCATCTAACAAAAGACTAGATGAAGATAGCTATATTTCCATCAAGGGTACATCTGGAATGCCCACCCGTACTCGCTTATTAGAGAGTGTCAGGGTCGAAATAGAACAAGAGACTTTAAGACCTGATAAAAAATGTGAAAAAAAATCATCTATCAAAAGACTAGATGAAGATAGCTATATTTCCATCAAGGGTACATCTGGAATGCCCACCCGTACTCGCTTATTAGAGAGTGTCAGGGTCGAAATAGAACAAGAGACTTTAAGACCTGATAAAAAATGTGAAAAAAAATCATCTAACAAAAGACTAGATGAAGATAGCTATATTTCCATCAAGGGTACATCTGGAATGCCCACCCGTACTCGCTTATTAGAGAGTGTCAGGGTCGAAATAGAACAAGAGACTTTAAGACCTGATAAAAAATGTGAAAAAAAATCATCTAACAAAAGACTAGATGAAGATAGCTATATTTCCATCAAGGGTACATCTGGAATGCCCACCCGTACTCGCTTATTAGAGAGTGTCAGGGTCGAAATAGAACAAGAGACTTTAAGACCTGATAAAAAATGTGAAAAAAAATCATCTAACAAAAGACTAGATGAAGATAGCTATATTTCCATCAAGGGTACATCTGGAATGCCCACCCGTACTCGCTTATTAGAGAGTGTCAGGGTCGAAATAGAACAAGAGACTTTAAGACCTGATAAAAAATGTGAAAAAAAATCATCTAACAAAAGACTAGATGAAGATAGCTATATTTCCATCAAGGGTACATCTGGAATGCCCACCCGTACTCGCTTATTAGAGAGTGTCAGGGTCGAAATAGAACAAGAGACTTTAAGACCTGATAAAAAATGTGAAAAAAATCATCTAACAAAAGACTAGATGAAGATAGCTATATTTCCATCAAGGGTACATCTGGAATGCCCACCCGTACTCGCTTATTAGAGAGTGTCAGGGTCGAAATAGAACAAGAGACTTTAAGACCTGATAAAAAATGTGAAAAAAAATCATCTAACAAAAGACTAGATGAAGATAGCTATATTTCCATCAAGGGTACATCTGGAATGCCCACCCGTACTCGCTTATTAGAGAGTGTCAGGGTCGAAATAGAACAAGAGACTTTAAGACCTGATAAAAAATGTGAAAAAAAATCATCTAACAAAAGACTAGATGAAGATAGCTATATTTCCATCAAGGGTACATCTGGAATGCCCACCCGTACTCGCTTATTAGAGAGTGTCAGGGTCGAAATAGAACAAGAGACTTTAAGACCTGATAAAAAATGTGAAAAAAAATCATCTAACAAAAGACTAAATGAAGATAGCTATATTTCCATCAAGGGTACATCTGGAATGCCCACCCGTACTCGCTTATTAGAGAGTGTCAGGGTCGAAATAGAACAAGAGACTTTAAGACCTGATAAAAAATGTGAAAAAAAATCATCTAACAAAGGACTAGATGAAGATAGCTATATTTCCATCAAGGGTACATCTGGAATGCCCACCCGTACTCGCTTATTAGAGAGTGTCAGGGTCGAAATAGAACAAGAGACTTTAAGACCTGATAAAAAATGTGAAAAAAAATCATCTAACAAAAGACTAGATGAAGATAGCTATATTTCCATCAAGGGTACATCTGGAATGCCCACCCGTACTCGCTTATTAGAGAGTGTCAGGGTCGAAATAGAACAAGAGACTTTAAGACCTGATAAAAAATGTGAAAAAAAATCATCTAACAAAAGACTAGATGAAGATAGCTATATTTCCATCAAGGGTACATCTGGAATGCCCACCCGTACTCGCTTATTAGAGAGTGTCAGGGTCGAAATAGAACAAGAGACTTTAAGACCTGATAAAAAATGTGAAAAAAATCATCTAACAAAAGACTAGATGAAGATAGCTATATTTCCATCAAGGGTACATCTGAAATGCCCACCCGTACTCGCTTATTAGAGAGTGTCAGGGTCGAAATAGAACAAGAGACTTTAAGACCTGATAAAAAATGTGAAAAGAAAAAAAATCATCTAACAAAAGACTAGATGAAGATAGCTATATTTCCATCAAGGGTACATCTGGAATGCCCACCCGTACTCGCTTATTAGAGAGTGTCAGGGTCGAAATAGAACAAGAGACTTTAAGACCTGATAAAAAATGTGAAAAAAAATCATCTAACAAAAGACTAGATGAAGATAGCTATATTTCCATCAAGGGTACATCTGGAATGCCCACCCGTACTCGCTTATTAGAGAGTGTCAGGGTCGAAATAGAACAAGAGACTTTAAGACCTGATAAAAAATGTGAAAAAAAATCATCTAACAAAAGACTAGATGAAGATAGCTATATTTCCATCAAGGGTACATCTGGAATGCCCACCCGTACTCGCTTATTAGAGAGTGTCAGGGTCGAAATAGAACAAGAGACTTTAAGACCTGATAAAAAATGTGAAAAAGAATCATCTAACAAAAGACTAGATGAAGATAGCTATATTTCCATCAAGGGTACATCTGGAATGCCCACCCGTACTCGCTTATTAGAGAGTGTCAGGGTCGAAATAGAACAAGAGACTTTAAGACCTGATAAAAAATGTGAAAAAGAATCATCTAACAAAAGACTAGATGAAGATAGCTATATTTCCATCAAGGGTACATCTGGAATGCCCACCCGTACTCGCTTATTAGAGAGTGTCAGGGTCGAAATAGAACAAGAGACTTTAAGACCTGATAAAAAATGTGAAAAAGAATCATCTAACAAAAGACTAGATGAAGATAGCTATATTTCCATCAAGGGTACATCTGGAATGCCCACCCGTACTCGCTTATTAGAGAATGTCAGGGTCGAAATAGAACAAGAGACTTTAAGACCTGATAAAAAATGTGAAAAAAAATCATCTAACAAAAGACTAGATGAAGATAGCTATATTTCCATCAAGGGTACATCTGGAATGCCCACCCGTACTCGCTTATTAGAGAGTGTCAGGGTCGAAATAGAACAAGAGACTTTAAGACCTGATAAAAAATGTGAAAAAGAATCATCTAACAAAAGACTAGATGAAGATAGCTATATTTCCATCAAGGGTACATCTGGAATGCCCACCCGTACTCGCTTATTAGAGAGTGTCAGGGTCGAAATAGAACAAGAGACTTTAAGACCTGATAAAAAATGTGAAAAAAAATCATCTAACAAAAGACTAGATGAAGATAGCTATATTTCCATCAAGGGTACATCTGGAATGCCCACCCGTACTCGCTTATTAGAGAGTGTCAGGGTCGAAATAGAACAAGAGACTTTAAGACCTGATAAAAAATGTGAAAAAAAATCATCTAACAAAAGACTAGATGAAGATAGCTATATTTCCATCAAGGGTACATCTGAAATGCCCACCCGTACTCGCTTATTAGAGAGTGTCAGGGTCGAAATAGAACAAGAGACTTTAAGACCTGATAAAAAATGTGAAAAAGAATCATCTAACAAAAGACTAGATGAAGATAGCTATATTTCCATCAAGGGTACATCTGGAATGCCCACCCGTACTCGCTTATTAGAGAGTGTCAGGGTCGAAATAGAACAAGAGACTTTAAGACCTGATAAAAAATGTGAAAAAGAATCATCTAACAAAAGACTAGATGAAGATAGCTATATTTCCATCAAGGGTACATCTGGAATGCCCACCCGTACTCGCTTATTAGAGAGTGTCAGGGTCGAAATAGAACAAGAGACTTTAAGACCTGATAAAAAATGTGAAAAAAAATCATCTAACAAAAGACTAGATGAAGATAGCTATATTTCCATCAAGGGTACCTCTGGAATGCCCACCCGTACTCGCTTATTAGAGAGTGTCAGGGTCGAAATAGAACAAGAGACTTTAAGACCTGATAAAAAATGTGAAAAAGAATCATCTAACAAAAGACTAGATGAAGATAGCTATATTTCCATCAAGGGTACATCTGAAATGCCCACCCGTACTCGCTTATTAGAGAGTGTCAGGGTCTAAATAGAACAAGAGACTTTAAGACCTGATAAAAAATGTGAAAAAGAATCATCTAACAAAAGACTAGATGAAGATGGCTATATTTCCATCAAGGGTACATCTGAAATGCCCACCCGTACTCGCTTATTAGAGAGTGTCAGGGTCGAAATAGAACAAGAGACTTTAAGACCTGATAAAAAATGTGAAAAAGAATCATCTAACAAAAGACTAGATGAAGATGGCTATATTTCCATCAAGGGTACATCTGGAATGCCCACCCGTACTCGCTTATTAGAGAGTGTCAGGGTCGAAATAGAACAAGAGACTTTAAGACCTGATAAAAAATGTGAAAAAGAATCATCTAACAAAAGACTAGATGAAGATGGCTATATTTCCATCAAGGGTACATCTGGAATGCCCACCCGTACTCGCTTATTAGAGAGTGTCAGGGTCGAAATAGAACAAGAGACTTTAAGACCTGATAAAAAATGTGAAAAAGAATCATCTAACAAAAGACTAGATGAAGATGGTATATTTCCATCAAGGGTACATCTGGAAGGTCCACCCGTACTCACTATATAAGAAAGCGTCAGGGTCGGAACAGAACAAGAGTCTCTAGGACCTGATAAAAAATATGAAAGAGAATCATCTAACAAAAGACTAGATGAAGATGGTATATTTCCATCAAGGGTACATCTGGAAGGTCCACCCGTACTCACTATATAAGAAAGCGTCAGGGTCGGAACAGAACAAGAGTCTCTAGGACCTGATAAAAAATATGAAAGAGAATCATCTAACAAAAGACTAGATGAAAATGGTATATTTCCATCAAGGGTACATCTGGAAGGTCCACCCGTACTCACTATATAAGAGAGCGTCAGGGTCGGAACAGAACAAGAGTCTCTAGGACCTGATAAAAAATATGAAAGAGAATCATCTAACAAAAGACTAGATGAAGATGGTATATTTCCATCAAGGGTACATCTGGAAGGTCCACCCGTACTCACTATATAAGAGAGCGTCAGGGTCGGAACAGAACAAGAGTCTCTAGGACCTGATAAAAAATATGAAAGAGAATCATCTAACAAAAGACTAGATGAAGATGGTATATTTCCATCAAGGGTACATCTGGAAGGTCCACCCGTACTCACTATATAAGAGAGCGTCAGGGTCGGAACAGAACAAGAGTCTCTAGGACCTGATAAAAAATATGAAAGAGAATCATCTAACAAAAGACTAGATGAAGATGGTATATTTCCATCAAGGGTACCTCTGACATGCCCACCCGTACTCACTATATAAGAGAGCGTCAGGGTCGGAACAGAACAAGAGTCTCTAGGACCTGATAAAAAATATGAAAGAGAATCATCTAACAAAAGACTAGATGAAGATGGTATATTTCCATCAAGGGTACCTCTGACACGTCCACCCGTACTCACTATATAAGAGAGCGTCAGGGTCGGAACAGAACAAGATTCTTTAAGACCTTATAAAAAAAGTGAAAGGGTGAACAAACAGTTTAATCTGGAAAAGCATTTCATTTCCTTTTCATATATGGCTCATATTATAGTGAGTTACAGAATGTTGTCATGTATATAAAAGATTAAACACAAAAATAACATAATGGATTATAAAGTTAAATAAGTATATAAAATTACAGACAATAACAAAAAGAGATATATTATAAAATATTTGAAACTACATAATTCAATTATAATTTATTTATTCCATCTACTATTCACTCTTCAGATGCTAATCATCTGTGACATATAAATCTGGCACGAATAATGATGACCTCTAATCAAACATTGTCGTAAAGCAGTTTTAAATGTTTTATCATTTAAACAATTTATTTCTTCTGACAACAAATTAAATAATTTGTCACAAATATTAGACGATTTCTTTCCATACACTATTTGCGTAATTTTAAATGAATTTTATTCGTATAGTAGGAATGAAATTCCTCTAAACTCTGAATGTCTGTTCTATACTAAAAAATACTTTCAAAAATAAACACGTTGGGTAATATCATAAGTTCTAACGTCTGAAAAGCACTACGGCATGAATCTTGCCTTTGCATTTTCAGTATGTTACGAACTGTATTTTTCAGGACTCTAAACATTTTTTTATATTATGCTCTGATGAATATATTTATAGTGGAATTTCAAGTATGATAGGAACTGCATTTTTCAGAATTCTAAAAATTCTTCATATATTCTGCTCTGGTGAATTTATTTATAGTGGAATTAAAGTATGTTACGAACTCCATTTTTCAAAATTCTAAAATTCTTCATCTATTCAGCTCTGGTGAATTTATTTACAGTGGAATTTCAAGTATGTTAGGAACTACATTTTTCAAGACTATAAAAATCCATTTTATATTATATTCTGATGAATTTATTTACAGTGGATTTTCAAGTATGTTAGGAACTGCATTTTTCAGAATTCTAAAAATTCTTCATATATTCTGCTCTGGTGAATTTATTTATAGTGGAATTAAAGTATGTTACGAACTCCATTTTTCAAAATTCTAAAATTCTTCATCTATTCAGCTCTGGTGAATTTATTTACAGTGGAATTTCAAGTATGTTAGGAACTACATTTTTCAAGACTATAAAAATCCATTTTATATTATATTCTGATGAATTTATTTACAGTGGATTTTCAAGTATGTTAGGAACTGCATTTTTCAGAATTTTAAAAATTCTTCTTATATTATGCTCTGATGAATTTATTTACAGTGAAATTCAAAGTATGTTACAAACTGCATTTTCAGGATTATAAAAATCCTGTATATTCTCTTTTTATGAATTTCTCCAGAGTGGAATTTTATCACGTATATACAAGAGGATAGACAGATTTTAATGTTACTGAATCACAATATTGATTTTTTTTCTATTAAGGTAAAACATGTTAAATGGACATTGCAATACTGCTTCTTATCAATTTTAAGTCAAAGATATTTTGCCCATTTTACGTCAGTTAACTTAATGCCACTCAACAAAATATTCCTATTGTTAAAGCCTTTATTGTTTCTAGCACGACAATTTATTAAATGAGTCTTGTTGGTAGTAACCTCAAGTCCTAAATTGTAGAAATATAGCATAACAGCAATGACTTCCTGGTTTGTAATTCTTTCTAATTATAGTTTACAGTCACTTGTAGTACACAATCACTTGTTTAATGACTTGAGGCAGATCACGTATGTACATTAGAAACAACAGATCTCTTAACACTGATCCCTATGGAACACCATATTTTATTATTTGGAAATTAGATCTTTTCCCTTCAATCAAACCCGAATATATTACATTATAAACTTCAATTGCTTAAAATCTGTTAATTTGTGCAAGTTATGACTGTATCAATTCAAAACACATACCACGAATTGCATTGCTTGAAAGGCGGTTTAAAAATATTTCAAACTTGTCACCGTCTAAAGCCTTTGATAAATCCATTAAAATGCCAATGCTCTTTATCAAGGTCAATTAAAATAAACTAACAATTTTGATTTTGTAGATTTTCCTTTAACAAACAAAAATAGATTCGGAAAAAATAAATTTAATATTCTATTTAATACCTTATTTCTATGACTTTTGAGAAAGGAGAAATCAAAAATACTGGTCTGTAGTTATTAGAGTTCAATTTGTTCCATTTGTTTAATAAAGGCTTAACTAGAACTTGTTTTGGAAAAATACCAAACTCTAATGATATATTTATTACTTGTGTTAATGTTTTCACAAGCTGACAATCACTTGATTTGAATACCAAATTATAAATATCATTCACTCCAAAAAACTTCTTGTTTTTAAGTTTCTGAATTATCTTTAAAACTTTAAATTTATTTGTAGACATTAAAAATATTGATTTAGGTCATCTGTTTTCATTTACAATAGGAGGTACAAGAAACTGATGTGCATCATCCTTAAGATTTATAAAATAATGATTAAAAGACTCTGAAATATTTTTTGTATTGCTCCGTTTAATTTCACTAAAGTTAATTTTAGTGCATCTCCTATTTATAATATTTCAGGTCACAGCTGATTTATTCTCAACGCCTATCTATCTGTGGATTGCCTTTGCTGCTACAACGACCCTATCGTATATTCCATTTATTAATTATAATTATTATCTAACAGAGTGCTAGGATGTTGAGTTACTATATTAGCTAATTTTACTATACCTTCCATATTGTGTACTTTCAAAAAATTAAAGTATGTTTTGTTAGTATTATTAATATGCAGTAAATTAATATTGAAAAACCCATATATAATTATGCTGTGGTTTCTAAACAGAGTTTATAGATTAAGAACACGGTGAAAATGGTTAAAAACATACATCACCTGAAGGAGATTTCCAAATCCCCAGAGAATAATATAGACTACATCAATTTTCCTAGCTCCATCTTAACGTTCTTCAACTCAAAGTGTTCCTCTATATTAAATTTGTCTATTGATTTTAGATGTGCAACTTTAACAATGAACCTGAATACTAAGCAGATTGCTATACCTACCCCTTTACAACTGCTCCAGGAATTATTAAATTCAAATTAGTGAAGTGAAAGTAACTTCAACTTATTGCACAAGCTCTGTCAAAATACACATATCGGGGTTTTCCTCAGACAAAAATACCTGGAGTGGGTCAACATTATTGGCCAGAAATTTGATATTTTGGTGCAAAATTGATAAGTGTAACTCTAAATATATCTCAATCTCTTACTTTAGATCTAAAAATCATTATTTATAGACAATATCCTGAATATATATCAACAATTCTTTATATTGTGCATACATAATGTCCTTTGTTCACAGCAAATTTACCTGCATCAGATCTTGTTAAAGATATAATGTATAAATTAATACTTCCCAAAACATGTTAATGACTTATTAAAACAATTTTTAAATTTTCTTGCACTTAGACCTAACAGTGTCTTATGGTATGATGGTATCCACTCATACTTTTCAATCATGATGGATTAAGCGAGGGTATATTGAAAGGTATTCAGGTATTGCTGTTCTTTTCTTGTTAGTCCCTAAAGGAGAGTCGTCATTTAACTTTATTGTTCAAATTTCCTTATTCATAAATTTATTTGATTGTCAATTTAAATGTTATACTTAAATGCACCATGCTTATTCCTGTATCGTCAAAATGTAAAAAATATGTAAATGTAAGAAATAATGAAATTTTGATTTTTATTATAAAATCATTTATGCAGTGTAGAAATATGTATCACATAACGCTCTTCACAATAAATAAAAAATTAAGTTCACTCCGAGATGGTGGATTCATCAGTACACTCAGGGAATAAGAAAAAGGTATAGTAGTGGGTATAAATTCTAAAATTATTAGATATTAAATCATAACGGTTTTTCTTATTGGCTCCTGATTTTCGCTTCTTATTCGGTAAACAAAATGAGCCAAAACTAACACCCAAAAACTTTTTATTTAAAAGTTTATTAATTTATTAAAAACAAATTATTTATATCCTGGGTGTAAGTCTCCAAACGAGAGTTAACATAACTACAATTGCTATAATTAAAAAAACGCTAACATTCTAAGTACTCATAAAGCTTAATTTATAATCATACAATTTGTATAACACACTTTTCTTTAATCATCAGATAGCAAAGAAACGTGATCAAAACCTGGTGTAACCAGACATTGCGTTACTCTCTCATAGGCGGTTTGCTCTCTCATCACTGGATTGCTCTTTCCAACTTTATACGATTTCTGTATTCGGCTTGGCTTTTCCACCAGTATTAACCGAAATTATGTTGATATTTGTTTATTTTCAATACCAACTAAATACAACTTCACCAGAAGAAATCAAAACTGAAGATTACAATCACAATTAAATGTCGATTAAGACCACAGTGACAGTCACTTTTTATTGAGACCTTCACTGAGTCAGATGAAAATTTCTATAGGCAGGGAAATGAACACAAAACGGCAGAGCACGACCTTTCATCCCGCGTGTTTACAATCCCCACTAGGTGAAATCAATTCATTAATTTTTTAACTATCATGTGCTATAATTTGGTTTTCGATGTAAACTATAGTTTTTGAGCTGCAGTGCAAAACTCTACCGACTGATTTCGTTATCATCGGATTTTCTGTAATGCCCAGCAAATTAAATTATTTACGTCACTAATAATTACATTAAAACAGTCATTGATGTTCTAACCTCGATATTATTTAATGTGTCAGCTTTCATTACATTCTTTAGAACGTATGTCATATACAAACAGTTGATAATTGCACATTCAGAGATTACAATAATTTGTCACAACAATAATTTTAAAGAGAAAAGAAAAGGACAATATGCTATTATAGAAGATTCAATCATTGATTCAGATTTGAATAGTTTTAAATATTTTAGGCCAAATTCTAGTTATTAAGGCTTTCCACAATGTTTCGCACTGGTCTAGGTTAGGACTAAACTATCTTTGTGTTGAATTATTAAAACTGAAGGATCTAATTACCTGTTATAACTGTAGATTATAATATTGTTGCTACGTTAACTAAATTTGTATGTAAACACAAAAAATCAAGTTTAAAACACTTTCCTAAATGTAGCACAGTGGTCTAGGCTAAGCCAAATTATCCTTGTGTTGAATGGTGATAGACCTAATCAGTAGTTATAAATAAATGTTTCACACTGGTCTAGGCTAGCAGTCCAGTCAAAAAGACTTTGTTTCGAAAATAATTAGGTAAAGATGATTTTTCCATGTGATAATCTTAATAGAGGATCATTTCTGCGAAATTCCCTACACCTCCCATGGAGTCTCCCCCCCTCCAATTGTTGAAGAACCCAATCCTTTACAGAATCACTTAGATCTCCGCAACCAATTGTCGGATGAAGCTAATTTTTTTCCTTCGAACTCTTAATATATTGTGTATAATAATAATCCTTTACACTTGAGATAAACTCATTTCATTTGCTGTAATTATAGAAAATATATAAAAATATATATATATTTTTAAAGTTGTAATTTTTAGTTTTGGCCATGGGTAAGTCCTAACTAATAGGGTTTAATAGGGTTAGGGTTAACCCCCCCCCCCTCCAAGCAAAACTGACACAAGCTTAACAATTATTATAACATTTATGATATCTTAAATACACATTTAACAATGTTTATTACTTAAATGTCTTGGAATATGGGTTTTAAAAAAATAATTGTCTTGTCTCAGTTTCCCTTAATGTAGCCTATTGCTTTTTCTCCTATTAAACACAAACGATAGACCGATAACTAACTTAAACTTAATAATTTATTTTTGCATGTTTCTTAAAATTTTAACAAAAGTATTAAATTTATATCAAAAGTGTAAAGGACTATTATTATACACCAAGTATTAACGGCTCTAACAAAAAAAAATAATAATAATAATAAAAAAATTTGGCTTGATCCCACAATTGGTTACTGAGATATAAGCGATTCTATAAATGTCTTCGTTTTCCATCTTTAAGGGGAGGAGGGACTCATGAAAAAATTAGCTTTACCTTAGTTATTCCCATAATTATGGAATAGGTTAAATAAGAAGAGGTTTCGTTAGGAATCTCTAGACGGTCTTATATTTAAGTCTGCAATGGAATTTCAGGTCGTGGGTTACTTTCAGCTAGATATTTCTTTTTAAAATTTAATCAGTATTAATTCGTTTATTTCTGACATTACTAACAGAAGGTCTACCGTTCTGTGAACTCAAACGCGAATTCTCAAGAACGAATTCATTAATTTTTTTCTGTAGGTGGAGGAAGTCGTTATTAATTAACGTCGTACCAATTGTTAAGACACCAATTTCTTCTAAAGACTACGTCTTCCTTCAAGGTCAAAAGCTTATCACAAATTTTGTAGAGACAAGTCTTTTTATCCATCAAGTTTTGGATTTCGGTCTCTGGCCTCGGTAGATGTACATGAGACTGTTTCATTTATTAATAGTCTGTAACTGTGCAAATAAGTCTATTAGTCTGTATGTAGTCTATTAATTGTGCCTAAACACTATTTTCTCACACATTCATCTGCAAAACTAAACATTAAACAAAAAATAATGTTCGTTGCCATCTTTCCTAAATGACTATATGAAACATAAGTCTTTACGGGAGAGGGAAGGGAATGTAATTTAAAGAATATTTACCTAACCTCATCTAATTTCTTATGGAGAATAGAAATGTGTATTTGAAATTATATAAGCGTACTTCGCTTGTGCCGTAAAATCACGTTAAACGTAAATCCTATTATATTGAAATCTGATTCAAATGACAGCGGTTAAGGGAACATTTTCTTTTACTTGCGATTTTACGCACAGGTTTGTGTCATATTTCACTAACATTTGAATGAAATCAGTAGAAATGATTTCCGTGACCGACATTTTTAGAGATGTAGACACCAACGTATTTTGTTTAGGTCTTTAACCTAAAATTTGATCAAAACTGACCCATTTGTTTGGATTGTGGAGCACTGTAAAGATAACAGACAAATAGAAAAAAAGTGACGATTAATTTTTTAATTTAATTGAAAGACCTTAATTGTAGCTTTAATCGCTTAAATAAAATTGATAACCCTCAGTAAAACGTCCTATTTGATTGAATAGTCTTATAAATAGTTCAACATTGTTATTTTACCATACATATTAAATGCAACGTCATAGAAGCTAACATATTTTATGTAGACCTAATCAGTTGGCCTATACCTACAGTACGTTTAGATTTCACACGTTTAGATTTTAAAACATTTAACACAAGATATTGATATTTTAAAGCAAATTTTATTACAACAATTTATTTTTATATGTGTTTGAATAACAACAACTGTTTTATCAAAGTCTTTTTTATAATAACGAAAAGAGTAAATAATACATAATTACCTGAATCCGTATTGCTATAGGCCTAACTGACGTTGTGTCATTGACTCATCTGTTTAAAGATATTTTTAAATAGATTTTCAAGTTCGACTATTTATCGCGAGCTGGGAACAAAGACAGATTTTCATTAAAACATAACGTGTACCACATAATAGTAAGTTTGACAACGTACAAGTTTCTCCTAACTTAGTAAGCAACTTAGTAACTTGACAGTAACATAAAGAACAGAAATGAAACAACAGTAGGGCGTACGCAATAGACATTATATCTATGACAGAACATCTTGAGATGCGATTTGAAAGAAATCCTGTATGAACGTGAATGTGCAATCTACAGTAGCTCAGACTAGGAGTGTGTCTGGTGTAACGGGCGTGTCCTCCCTTCTACTTGCTTCCCTAACCTGACTTGACGATACAACCCATTACAAGAAAACTATGTATACAAATTACTGCTTAGCTACATTTAATTCTTAAAGTTTAAGTACAAGTTAACTCTTAAAAGTTTAATTTTGTAAACATTTTATTCTTATTTTCACCGATAAAAGAAACGAAAGTAGTGTAGGCGTTTACACAGAAGCATTTGAGGTCTATATTTTTTTATTGGGATTGTACCGCTGAACGCAAACGCAACAAACAAAGTGTGGGGCCTCTCTTTTCCTCTCCACCCCAGACACATTCCTACCTTGAGGATACTGTACTAAGTACTAATCCAAGAAACAAATGTATGTTAATATATCATATGGGTGAATGAATAAAATGTTTGTAATATAAAATAACTATAATTACGATGACAACTTAGAATAGATGTCAATTTTGGTAGGTAGGGTATTTAATTCCTAAACGTTATTTAATTCTTTTTTGTTGAAGCGGTTCGACTTAAAGTATGTTCCACACTTAATTTTAATAATTTAAAAAAATGTGGGATCGGGAATTTTTAGAAAATTCTATAACACAAACGTTCTGAAACTCATTTTAAAAATACAAGGAGGAAAGCTACCAATAATACCTAAATATCTGCCACAGTGACCAATATATTTCAAATCTGATTAATCTCCAAAGATGTAATTCTTTGCGACTATTTTATGAATAAATCATTTTATTCTCCAAATTAGTTACTTTCTATAAAGTCAATCTTCTCAAGATTTTTCCACTTTATGTAACGTCAATCACTTGTATCACCAAAATTTTCGACGTTATATAACACCAATAATTTCATTCTTAATTATTTTTAGCTTTATATAACGATATAAATATATTCATTGACTCGCCAGATTTCTTGACTTTATAAAACATCAATCATTTGTATCATCAGATTTTTCGACTTTATATAAATCGAATGGTTTGATTCTCCAGATGTTTCGACTTTGTATAACGTCAATCATTTCATTTGTCATAGTTTTTGACTTTACATTACGATCATTTTTGTATTACCAGATTTTACAGCTATATAACATCAATCATTTGATTTGCCAGATTTTTTGACTTTATTTAACGTGCATCATTTGATTCTCCAGATTTTCGACTTTATATAACGTGAATCATTTGATTTTCCAGATTTTTCGACTTTATATAACGTGCATCATTTGATTCTCCAGATTTTTCGACTTTATATAACGTAAATTATTTTATTCTCCAAATTTTTCGGCTTTATATAATGTGAATCATTTGATTCTCCAGATTTTCGACTTTATTTAACGTGAATCATTTGATTCACCAGATTTTTCGACTTTATATAACGTGAATCATTTGATTTTCCAGATTTTTCGACTTTATATAACGTAAATTATTTTATTCTCCAAATTTTTCGGCTTTATATAATGTGAATCATTTGATTCTCCAGATTTTCGACTTTATATAACGTGAATCATTTGATTTTCCAGATTTTTCAACTTTATATAACGTGCATCATTTGATTCTCCAGATTTTCGACTTTATATAACGTAAATTATTTTATTCTCCAGATTTTTCGGCTTTATATAATGTGAATCATTTGATTCTCCAGATTTTCGATTTTATATAACGTGCATCATTTGATTCTCCAGATTTTTTGACTTTATATAACTCCACATTTTCATATAAATGTTTTTTTTACATTTTCATGTAGGTTATTGAACGTGTCCTTCAATTCGTAAATATATGCCAAATTTAGAAAAATATTTAGCACAATTTCAACTTCCAGAGCATATATTTTTAACCTTCTAAATGATAAAAATCTAACTAAATTCCTCCTGTGGATTGTTGGAAATTTTCGTAAAATAAGTATCAGTTTCCATGTTCTATAAATCCTTCAAAACAATCAAACTAGTTCAGACTTAGGTTATTAGATTAGTCCTAAAAATAAATAATACAGGAAGATTAAGGAATAACAACCACAAAATGTTTCAACTCAGTTTCTGTTTTTACAAATTTACGTCGTGAGTCGATTTAACAGGAAACAACGGAGGGCTTGCGTGTGAACTATCACGCTAGATTTGGGTAATCATAGTAGCAAAAACCTCAAACGCCGACCTTTTGAATATTTTACGGAACGGGTCAAAACTTGTTAGCATAAAAATCTGAATATAACAAAATATTGATTTAGTATGCGCATTATCAGGACGACACTAATTTATACGGCCGTCTGCAATCTGATAACTAAAGCAATTACTACTGGTATTTTTAATTTGAGGTTATTATTTTAACAATTTTGTTTTTGTCTTCATTTTTTCGTAAAAAACACGATTAGACATCAGTTATTGCAGATTTTAACGCCGTAAAAAAAGAGTGATTGTGGAACGTTATATTGTAGTACCGACACAAGGTTATTAAGAAAAACATCTTTTGGCATTTGAAATTTACTGACCTATCCTTTTGGGTTAACAAACTTGTCCAATGGTTTGTAAAACCGAAACTACATACCACATGTGGGCAAAATCGGGACTAAAACACATCCACAAGCACGCCAAGCCCCCTTCCACATAAATTAAATCTTAAATACTGTATGTTGATGAATACCATAGGTTTCTTTATTTTCCGTATTGTTAAAAAAAAAAAAAAAAAAAAAAAAAAAAAAAAAAAAAATTAAATAAAAGATCACTTCATTTTTCCAACCTATTCAAAAGCCTTATATTAAGAATAAAAGAAAAATAATATTATAAAAAAATTATATATAATTATTCTTCTTATTATTATTTTTTTGTTTTTATTTCATACGATTTCATTTATATTTTCTTTTATTTATTATGTTTTATACAAATGAATAATATAATGTAGCCTATAGACTAGTAAACTTGTCATTGTCAGGCGAATTTGTATTTTATATTTTGAAGGATAAGCTCTCTAAAAATTTGAAAATTTATGGCAACTTCGATGCAACGTGTAACAGATTGCATTGTCTCTGTGGTTTGAGGTTCTATTATATATAATTTCTCGTAACAGATTGCCGTAAAGTGACTTTTGGCGGCTTCATACTTTTCTTTATCGGCCTCACGACAGAACCATCTGCAATTGCGCTCTACTGTTAAATATGGAGTGGTTCCACAATATTCAATTTATAAAAAAATAATAAATTGTGTGGTCGTATTTGTAAAACGTGGAGCTCATTTGCGAGTTCACCATTGTTTATCCAAAAGAAAAAAACTTGCTGTACAGCAAAATTACCTTTACGTAAATGATACGAGGTTTAAACATTTTTCTTGTTCTGGTTGCAGTTGTTTTTGGTTTATTTCGTCGTTCAAATTTATTTGAGTTCCATTATGGTCAGTACATATCCAGTGGGTACTGTATTCGTACTGACCATAACGGCTAGTACGATAGATTTGTACTTCCACTTCTCTTAGGTTTCTGTTTGAATCTGAATGGTGCGGTCACTCAACTATATGTACAAATTCTAATGCACAGATAAAAATAAATATTTCCTGATCCTGAAATGATGAAGTTCACTTCAAAATGTCACAATACTCTGGAAAGTTGTCCCCGGGTAAACATTTTTCTAAATTATCCCTCTTATACTGGCGCGAGAATATTGACTGGTAGACTATAAACAATTTGAATTTATTAATGATGAACATCGATGTAGTCAAAGCATTTTGGTAATTTATAGCTGTCACTAAATAAATTTAGTAATTCAAACAGAACGTTTTAATTATCAAAACAAGCTGATTATCAAAACAAACTTGCCCTTTAATAATATTAGCTAATTGACAGTGAAACAAAAGCTGATTAAATAAGAAAAGTCGAACATGGGACATTTGATTGACCACAGATCGATGCTCTTTACAACTTTGTAGAGTTTAATATGTTTTTCGTCTTGCATATTAAGGAAGCTCCAAAATAAATTTCAATCTTCATTGTCACTATGGAAGAAAACATGAACAGACGCATCTTATTTAGGGATTTTTTAATATATACAGTTTGGGTCATTTGAGCAAGGAATGGGTTCAGTGACCTAAAATTTTTTAAATCTTTTCTATAAACATATGTAAGAAAACTCTTCGTTCTCCATCTGTTGTTCAGGTTGTATTTTTTCTAAACAAATTTATATTTTTGGAAATAGATGAATAAATGACTCCAGATTTAGTACACGCATTTTGTATGTAAACTTTTACCAGTAATATGGCTGCCGATTAAAATTTTTAATATCAAATATCTCGAATCGTTGGTTTAAAAAGTGACAAGAAGCAAATTGTCTTTTTAATTCTCAACATGATGGAATTAATAATCTTAGTATAAGTCAAAGGTTTACCAGGTTATTAATAAAACAAATATTTCATATTAATTTACTACAGCAACTAAAAATGTATAATACCAGTTATTCCTCATTTTGTATTAAGTAAATTAAATGTTGTACCTTATGAATAAAGCAGGCGTTGTATTAGGTTAAATATTAGGAGAAATATTTTTCAAAATTTAAAAAATAGACATTTTTTGTCCAAATCATCAACCAATATACAAAGGGTTCTTTTATTTATAAGGTGTAACATGCAATTCATCCAATAATAATATAGATTAACTTATTTGAACTTGGGATTATTATACAAATATATCAATAACTCTGTTAACCTTTAAACTATATTAGATATTTGATAAGTAACAGAGAGAGAGAGAGAGAGAGAGAGAGAGAGAGAGAGAGAGAGAGAGAGAGAGAGAGAGAGAGAGAGAGAGAGAGAGAGAGAGAGAGAGAGAGAGAGAGAGAGAGAGAGAGAGAGAGAGAGAGAGAGAGAGAGAGAGAGAGAGAGAGAGAGAGAGAGAGAGAGAGAGAGAGAGAGAGAGAGAGAGAGAGAGAGAGAGAGAGAGAGAGAGAGAGAGAGAGAGAGAGAGAGAGAGAGGAGAGAGAGAGAGAGAGAGAGAGAGAGAGAGAGAGAGAGAGAGAGAGAGAGAGAGATTTGATTTTGATTTGATTTGCCTTTATTTAGGGCGAGGTTAGGACTGTATAGTCCTCTCTACCACCTAACCCCAAAAGAGAGAGAGAGAGAGAGAGAGAGAGAGAGAGAGAGAGAGAGAGAGAGAGAGAGAGAGAGAGAGAGAGAGAGAGAGAGAGAGAGAGAGAGAGAGAGAGAGAGAGAGAGAGAGAGAGAGAGAATATATAAATAAACAAAAAATGAGCCCCAACTGATAGATTGGTATTACGTAAAAATCGAATGAAAACTTAAAATGTTACGAGATCTTGGGGAATCAAATTATCTAAGAGAAGGTAGTGGAAAAGATAGAACACCAAACTAGATAAATCGAGACCTGAATCCAAGTATTGTAAGTGTAGTCAATAATGCAAAGGAAACGAAATGTCTGAAAGAGGAAGTGTTTTTTATAATAGAAAGTACAAGCGAGGAAGTCGGTGTAATGTGTTGCACTATTTATTTGATTACTAATTTGAGGAGATACTTTCCAAAGTAGGTACTTATTACAAAGTTTATTCTTGCGCGAAAAATGAATGACATTTATAAAGAAATGTAACTTGCAGAGCAATTCTATCTTGACTTTTAGGTTATGTTCTAGTTAATTACTTCAAGCGACCGACCACAATGACAGTACTTTCTCCTCTTCTTCAGACCACTGTGTGTCACTTCTTTCAAAACATCAACTGAACGTCTAGTCTAGATGTTCCGATTTGCAAATTTCAAGACCTACATTAACATTCGAAACAATGCTGACAACTTTCCCTCGCTAAAATTATTTCCTTTCACACTAAATAAGCCTGAAACATAAACAATGATTTGTAAAGAGTTTAAGATGACAGATCTGTTATTGAGGTCACGATCTCTGATGTTTACAGTATATCGTGGAGAAACAGATATAGAGACTCTGATTTAGTAATACCAACATAATCACATTTTCAAATGGAAATGGGAGCACCGTATACTCCGGGAAGTATACATTTTACCACAGACAAGAGAGTAAAACTTTCTTGCCTGTGATTTTACTAACCAAGAGGGATTATAATCCTCACAGATAGATAAAAATTTTAAGTCAACATACTTTTTATAGAACATTAAGCCAAAAAAGTGGTTAACCAAATATCTAACCAAATCAAGTGGATATATTTTGATTTTTTTAATAGTTTTTTTCTGTAACTCAAAATATTGTGGTTGACACCTTGACACAAAAGCTTAACATTTCGATTAAAATGCCGGTTTGGGAATTATCGATAAAAACTTTTTTTTAATAGTCCATGAATGAACCTTTTGATAAAACACAGGATTGTGTTTCTATTCCATATTTCTAATATTTTTTCATATTGTTACATATTTATTTGTTACTAATACATTTTTTTTTCAAAATCCTCTTTACCCATTTAGTTCAAAATTTGCTAAATGTGAAGATTAAAGATCTAATTAGTATTAAAAACTTAAGTAAAGTACGTACAATAACAATTTCTAATAGATTTTTTTTTATGTGAAAAGGCAAAAATGCCTCTCGGCCATCATTGCCTTATAACATGGGGGGAGGACATAAAATAAAACCCTTGGCCCTCGAATACTTTAAAAGCGTCAGGTCGGAAAAGAACAAAAGTTGGTCAAAATAGGCCTGATAGGAATTATGAAAGAGGGATCTAACCTAAGATAAACTGAATAGCGCGTAGATCCAACTTAGAGTTCCTGGGGATTACCGAGCCCGTTACAACTACAGTGAGCCCTTGAGGGCTCCAATTTGTAGAAAATTCCCTTTATGTGTAAAAACTGCAACACAAATTTTAAACCAAAATATTTTAAATACAAGCCTAGGAATATTTTCTAAAATAATAATTTTAACTGTAATCATAAATTGTACTTAGAATTCAAAACAGTTGTGGAAAGTACAGCCACAAATTCAAAGAAGTACACAAATTTCCACTAAAAACACTTTATTTCTTTAAAAAGGCGACGTTTCAACGACTAAGTCGTCGTCCTCAAGTTGGTTACAGGTAAGCAAGCTTAAAATCGTGTCTTTCAGTCAACAATTATTTTCATTTTACAAATACTCACAGTAATGATAAATATTGGGCGTACAGGTGATGTGATACGACACGACTTTCGATTGTTGTGGTTTTTGTATCGATCTTGGTATTGATTTATACAGTTCATCAAACTCAAGAAAAACGTTTTTCAGGTTCATGTGGAGAGCGCATGAAGTACCTTATTATCTTTAAGAAGAACATTGGTAACTTTGCGATTACATCATTTTAAAAGTTAATATTGTAAATTTCACCTCCCAACATTTTAATTTGGTTGTATACAAAAATGTGTATACATCATTTTAACTAATTATTGTTCCTCAGTTAATATTGGTTCGAAAATAATCCAGATAAATAGCAATCCAAATATAAAAGAAACAAAATTAAAGATTATACATTATATTTTACAATTTTGTTGGTTAATTTACCAGAAATTTCTAGAATGGCTTATTGGACTACAATAATGTTAAATTGTCATTTTAACCAAATACCAAGTACACAAAATGCTTACAAAACTTGTAAAATTATATAAAATTCTATAAAAATTACCAAATTCTTTTAGTAAACATAATTAAGTAAAACTTTAAAACATTAACTTATAAACAGGGATATGAATCTTCGTCTTATATCATGACAAGAGATTTCGTAGCCACTCTGTGGAACGTGAATTAAAATTACTGAAAAATTCTTTAAAATGCCAACATTTTGTAATTATCCGATAATTGTATTTTAGTAGTAAATTATATTAGTAGAATTTAGTTTCCCTGACAAATTTGACTAAAAAAGTAGCTACCAGAACAATTATTGATAAATATTTTAAAGTTATGTATGTAAAAAATTGGTTTTATAATAGTGACAACTCTTATTTCAATCATTAAAAAAGATTGTGTAACAATAGATATATATTCTTAAACTGCACAAAATTAGATATTGTTAGATATCTAATATACGACATATATGTTTTAGAAAACATTCTTTAACATTTGAATACCTTTTTAGAATTTACCAAGCGGTTTTTATAGTTAACAAACGAAAATAACATATCTATATACATTGATCCAAAAATGGTTAAAAATATCTCCTATAGGTAGGGACGTTGTATATTTTACAGTTTTGTAATTTCTACGATGGATATCGCAAAAGCTAAATTTCTTTGTTAGAAATTCTTTAATAAATTACACTTGTTTAGTTTTTTTACGTCAAAGTACTGGAATGAAATAATACAAATTATTTGTAATATCACAATCTGTTTGTGATGTCATAGATTTATCATTTCCTGAAACATACCAATGTTCGTGGCAAACTTATTTAGGTTTACCTGCTGATATTATTGTAATTATGCAAGACAACAAATTATTATACCAACAAACTAACACCTCATATCCAGTAAGTTGAAATTTTAGTTTATTTTTTGATAAATTTAGTAAACAATAATGCAAACACCGGAATGTTAATGTATGTAGGCCCTACGCAACAGTTAGATCCAGACCAGAAACCAAAGCAATGAGCACTTTGCAAGTCTTAATTATACATTTTTTGTTTTATTCAGTATTAAAAATCAATTCAACAACTAGAAGTCTTAAAACTGGGGGGGGGGGGGGCTTGTCTGGGTTTAACTGCCCAGGTAAGCCTTGGTCAATCGTTATTTATGCTTATAAAGGCATTTCATTAAAATCGGGCAATATTTACAGTAGATTTTTTTTAAATAATAATAAAAATGTGGTGTTGTTTTGAGTTTTGGGCCACACCTCAAAAACGTTTAGTTGTACCTCCCAAACAAAATATAGATTTTAATAAAACCATTGTACAATTTATTTATTTTGATCACTATTTTGGATAAGTTTATAGTTAATATAAGTTATTAGATTTTACTAGTTCTCAAACTGCTACATTAGGACGATTGTTGAGGTAAATTTAGTACCATTCGGATTAATATTTAAAAATAAAAAGTAAATTAATGTTTTATATAGGGGGAATTTGAACAACCACTGTGATCTTGTTTAAGTAATGCTAAAATATGATATAAACCTCGTCCTCAGTTAAACTGCCAATAATTTGCAATAGTTGTTTATGAAGGAAAAGGGTTAAAAACACAAATAGACTTCTCGAAATGTCAAATAATTTTAAAATTATATAATGAATGTCTTAAGGTGTCCGTTACCAGCATTTACTATTCCAATCAACTGGGGTATATTCACATTAGAGTGTCAAGATTACTTAACCCAATTTCAGGGTTCCAATAATCAGTTCAATTGGAAAATAAACAATCTTATATTGACTTTCTTCTCAGTCAGTTCTGGCAACATAGCCAAAGGCCTTCGTTAATTTATTGAAACTCAAATTGATACTAAGAGGACACAAATTGTTCCTCCTGTTCTATAATGAATTCCATTTCCCCTTTGGATGACTTTATAAGAACAGTTTCTATTTCCATTTAAATTGCTACACCTAGATGTTGCAAAACGTGTTTCAATTTCACCTATAATGCTAAGATATAATGATAACGATAAAATATTGCTGTCTCCAGTGCTGCTCTGGGCTTTAATACTGTTCTAGTGAAGCATTTATGTTGTTTTCAAACGTTTTGAAAGCTGAAAGTCTAACAGATTTGAAATATAGTTTTTTTTCCAGTTTTTCAACTTTCTTCCAAAGTGAAATGAACTTTTCCTCTGTTATAATTTCAGTACGTTATCAATTAACTTTTTTCATCAGACACTTAAAATTTTACTTCAAGTTTCCTTAATTCTAATTTTGTACTGATAATTTTCATTTCTGTTTAAACAACAAGGGGAAATGTATTAAAATAAAAACATAGATTAATGACACTTCGAGTTAAAATACGCTGTTAGTTCTTCAAATAATGCCAACAATTCATTCACTAGGCCTATATATTTTTTTCAGATTTCAATCAATCACGTATGCTCAATTTTTAAAATTTACTGTTCTCGATGAGTTGAATTGAGCAGTACCAGTGTTGGACACAAAAGTTTCATTTGAATATTTTCGCTAAAACTGGATCTTTATCTGCTTTGTAATTTTTAAAGTTACAGATATTTTGAAAAACATTACAAACTTCAGGTACAGTGTTGGAAGGATTTACACACAATAGTTAAATATGAAGAGTGGTTGAAATCGATTCACTTTTGAACTTTTCAAGTTTGGACGTAGCTCTTCATGTCCCACCCACCATCTTAACATTGTTCTCAACAATACATCTTCAATTATTGCTCTTGTGGTCTCTCCTGTAATGAAATGTTCAAACACGGTAAGACATCTTTCCAAAGACATTTTCCCCTCGATGTTTAAAGGCGAAACACCTCTGTCATACCTCCTTTATAAAAAACTACCACACCCCTAATCACTATAGTGAGTTGTAAACTTGTTTTGTAAAAATTAGAACTTAGTTTGTGATCTTTCTACATTGTATTTGTGTATATTATCTTGTATATCATGAGAAAACTGATTACACTTTTTGAGCAAACAATATTATATATAATATTATATATTAGGAATTTAAATTCCTCCTAATTAAAAATTCTGAATTTCTTGTATTTCTCTTAAAGCACAACGTTGAGAACATTATACTTGAAACATTGATGCAAAATAAGGGCTTTAAGACTTTGGTCTATTTGTTTAGTTTGGCAGATATCACCAGGAGACAAAAATAGTTTAGTTAAAATCTATATAAACGTCTTCAGAACCTTTATGCGATTATCTATTTTTGTAATATAAAAATTATCGGGAGCGTTCTTCTAACTGGAAAATTTAGAAAAAAAGAATATTGAAGTAACTTTAAACTTAGAAATAAAATTTAGGTTAAACTCGTTAAGTCGCAGACAAACAAAACAGTTTAAAGTTTCTGATGTATCATCCCAACTAAACCAGTAAAACTGACATAATTAATGGGATTGGTATAGAATAGAAGGTATTGTAGATACTATTATAAGACATAAACGTTTTAGAAAACGTATTTTTTAAGATACAATATTGTTGAGCAGTGTGGTGAAATTCACAATAATGATTCAAATTTGCCCCTAACCACAATCACTAGAACTTTAAAATAAAACACAATTATCTGATTAATTGTTCTTTATTAATTATTTCCACTAAATACCCTGATGTACATTTCGATAACATGGTTATCATCATGGGAGGGTCTTGTTTATAAACTAAATCTAAACTTCCATATCTACTAATGAAAGATTTAGTTTCTATCTACTTAGATTTAGTTTATAAGCAAGACCCTCCGATGATGATAACCATGTTATCGAAATGTACATCAGGGCATTTAGTGGAAATAATTAATAAAGAACAATTAATCGGATAATTGTGTTTTATTTTAATGTCTCTAGTGATTGTGGTTAGGGACAAATTCGAATCATTATTGTAACATTTTTTAGTATTTGAATAACTTTTTAGAATTTACCAACCGGTTTTTATGGTTAAATAAAATAACCTGTCTATATACATTGATCCAAAAATGGTTACAAATAGCTCCAATAGGTTGGGACATTTTATATTTTATAGTTTCGTAATTTCAAAATAATTTGTACTATTTTATCTATTGGAATGTGGGAGAAGGTTAAAAACACTTACAAAAAACTAGATTTAGAATCAAATAAACTTTCTCAAAGCCTTAAAGCGTTTGAACAAAACATAAAACCACAGGAGCACCGTTAAAAAGCAATATTATCGCCGTTATCGAAAACATTAGAGCTGAAATTTAAACACGCCATTGACATCCGGGAGTAGCCATTTAGAAGGAAATAGAAATTGTTCTTATAAAGTCATTATATATCAGGAGTAACTCATTTGTGACCACTTCGAGAAAGAATGAAGTGGCAAATATTCACAAGGCAAGTTCGGTATGTTGCCAGAACTGACACAAAGAAATGTAGATGTATCCTTCATCATAAATAGTCTTGATTAATATTAAATTCCCAAGCTGAGTTAATAAATTTTTAACGGCTTAATGATGAATATGTGCCACTGTCCTTAATCGGAATAGTAATCATTATATCATTTTGGTGTGGATTAATTTACTAAGTTTAGTTATGTTTTGAGGGCTTAAGATTCGGCAGGAGTGAAAAGATATTCCATCCCACTAACTATGATGCAGGACGCAGCTCACCTAACTACGTACAAATTCAGCACGTACATGCTTGCACGACTAAACCGATTTTTTCGTCATACTTCATCAGAACTCGTTAATATTAACATAATTTTAAAGAAAATTAAATTCCTAGTTTGGTGATTTTTCATAAATAATATCTCCAATATTTAAAAAATAATGTAAAATTACTTACAATCATTGTAAAAATAATTGAATAATATGACCATATAAGTATTGTTCTACTTTACATGCCGCATGTCATTTTTCGATCGTAATCATTGGAATAATTAACGCAAACTATAAACATTGACTCTAATGTAGAGATTATGTTTACAGAGCCTTAACCCGTTTTTATTCATAAAGAAACATCGCTTAGAACTCACCTTGACAGTTTGTCACAGGACAAGGATTGTTTCTTTGTTTTAATTTGTTCAAGTTCATATTTATTTATGTTTAACTGTTTTTAAAATTATTTATTCCATTGGAATCAAATACGGTATAGCGAAACAAATGTCCTACTAATAATATTCTGTAAATTAAATAGATTATCTAACAAAACCTTATTCAAAATAGCGATCAAAATATACATTCAACAAATTAACGATTGTTTTATATAAATCATTATTTTATTTTGTCTTTTTTATGATTTTTGATAAGTTAAATCAATCGATTTTCCCTTTACTCTTTACGACTTAATAGTGTTTGATATATGGTCCATAAACATATCCACAAAATTTTGACATAAGTTTGTATGTACTTTGTTAGTAATTCCAAAAATTTTCAATATATTCATTTGTAGGCTGATACTAATTAAATTTGTAATAGATGTGTAAAATCAAAAAAAAAATATATTAACTTCCTAAATGAAAGAAGAGTGGCAAACTAATGAAGCAAGATTTTTCAATTGTAGGCCTACTGGGTGTAGCCTATACTAGATGATATTTTACTAGTGTTCATTGCATAATTTAAAAGTTCCTATACCAATTAAGTCTAAAAATGTTTCTTTTTCTGTCTGTCCATAATAATAAAATATAATACACCCAATAATTATAAGAATCAACTGGTATCATAAACTTTCGGGTTTAAAATTTTACTTTTTTATCCAAAACTCTGTTATCCTTTGACCTACAGAAAAAATAAAAATCCCCCACCATTGTGTTTGTTGATAAAAAAGGAAAATATTTTATATATTGTAAAAGTTAATAATTTTCTAGACATTATAAATTCTTTAACAGTTATTTTTAAATAGTACAAAATGAAGTCTCCATTTTTCCTGTAATGGTAAAAGGTTACAATGCGGACTCAATATCTCATCTATTACCTATGCATTAAATTTATATAGTTAAAATACAAAGAGACCGATAATGAAGTGTTTTGGTCATACGCGTATGTTTAAAAAAAACTTTTTTTTAATGATGTAAGGAACATCCTGACAAATTATAAACATCACTTAGTATTCAGCCTGTACGTATCGCATTATCAAGCCACACCAAACTCATACGAGATGACAAAACGGAATATACGAATATAAGGTCATAAATTTTCCTTCATGGTGTAAAATTGTAGTAAGAAATTCTATTGAGAACCTACTATCCTATCCTTACATTTAAACGTTGGCAAGTAGAAGTATTTTTGTCCTAACAAAACATCCTGTAGTTTACTCTTACTGTAAACATTTTACAATCATATAAATTACACATGATTATTATTTAAGTGCTTTAAATGGCAAATTTTAGCAACCTTGAAAAACAAGGTTATGTTTTCATACCATACATAGCATAGGCTTAAACGTGCAACAAACAACCGCTTGATATATGCGTGTTCCACTTCATTGTTGAATCTAACTATACAAACTTGCGTGGCGAACAAGAGAGACTTCCGAGCACGTTCCGTCAAATATAGACTACAGTTGACCAAAATTTAATACGAGTATTTTTCGTGATTTTTGTATAAAGGAAATCAAGACTAGAAGTGAAATTCGCTGTAAAAATAACAAGAGAAGTTTATAAAACAATAAAATTTGGTAAACTTAAAATGGTACCAGTTTTAAGCTTTTTCCCGGAAGGCAGATTGTACTTTAATCTAAAGAGTTCATTTTGTACAGTTGACGATTACGTCATAAAAATGTGGTCGAGAATCGTCAAACAAAGCGATTCACAAATAATATTAAAGATATCGGATACCAACGCCAAGAGAAATCGAAAATACTTTCAGAATTTCGACTGTGGAAAAACAACGACGAATCTAAATGTAAAACGACAAATTTTGTCTATAATCTTTGAATTAGACCAACTTAATGTGTGCAAAATACATTCAACACATACAAAATGTTATTTTTTACTTTAAAAAGGAAAAAGTATAAAATGGGGTACAACTAAAAAATACGTCATTATTGAATATTACCAAAAATGAGTGGGCTGTGATGTATATAAAACTGTTCTTTTAACCATCACGTGAGAAAAATCACGCCTTTTTGGAACCTAATTCAAAAATCGGGCTTCATAATCCATACCATAGAAGTGAGAGATTACCAAAAACTGCATAAACATTATTTTAATCTTGTCGCAGGGGCTTTAAAGACAACAGGTTTGTAACGTCCAGATATCAAGATTCCCATTTTTTTATTTAATTGTCAAATATAAAATTGTATTTTAAAATATTAATTAATAAGAAAATAATCATGATTCCTGTTTTATAAACGATGTTTATGCAACCAAACCAAACTATCTTGACAAAATTTCTACTGTATACTATAAAACGTAGAAATAAAGTTATTGCAGTAATTAATTAAAATCTATTTAAAATATTTAAAAAATAAAAAATACAATATTTGAAACATTATTTGTTTGCATTATAATGATTTTACTTTTATTTGTGTGACAAAGTTTTTAATTTTATTACATTGTGAACCTATTGATCTAATCTACACACTATCAAAATTTCATCTAAATTAAATTTTTGAGCTCTAGAATCCATTAAAAAAATACACCGGGAAATGAGAAAAACATTACAGTAAAGTAATTCGTATGGATATTTTCGAAAGTTCCAGGACCATATTTGTTGACGTTATTCATGACTCTCAATTTCTTCTTTTTTAATTACGTTTTCTTGTTTTTGATTTTTTTTTTCAGTGATTTCTAACTGCTTTTTTCACGTTCCTTGATCAAGGGAAGATTGGAGCTAATGTTTTGGTTTACTTCTATCCTTAATAATTATCCAACCACTGCTATTCTACCAGTTATTCCTTTATTATGTATTTATTCCTTTAGTATTTCATCTAATAAGTCGAAAATTATTGTATTATAGTCTATAAAAACAGTTTTAGCTGTCCCGCAACCAAACAATATTATTAAAACTCTCTCAGACTGAGTTTTTGAGTATTGCTACAACCAATCATCATTTGGTAAATTTTGGATGGTGATCTTCAAATGAAATATTTTTGTGAGAATAAACTATTCTAGTTACTTTTGAACTTTGATATTTAACAGAACAAATTGAACATTAAATTTGGTAAAAATTGGTTAAGTCTCTTCTTACAATGATAGTTTTTGACATTTTTTTTTTAACTAATAAAAATCTTTATTTTGGTAAATAAATAATAATAGTAATAAAAAATTTTTTAATAGCGTAAGGAACATCTGTAACGCTCTTTCCTATGTTATCCCCACCCCCCCCCCCACCCCTCTTTAGGGACAAACTTTTAATTTTCGTATAATATAGTTTTCTATCAAGTCATATCGTAAAATATCAAGACTTGAAAAATACTAGTATTCTACGGCAAATGCTCTATAAAGTGTCTCTTTAAATAAAAAATATTTTATTTTTACAATTATGTTTTTAAAGAGCTATTATAAAGAAGTCAAATTTACAAAAAAAAAAAAATCTCGTTTCCTTGCGTTTTTTCAAGAAACATCATGACATAAATTGTACTATAATCATAAATTATTTTTGATTTTTTTAAATATTATTACTCTTAACCTAAATAAACATGTATACGTTTGTGCACAAAAATTCCTTTTTATTTGAGTGCTTGTACATACGAAGAATATACCTTCACACTGTGCACCAGCATTTATAAAAATTAGCATTTATAAATTGATTATGATTCAAGTATTATAATCAGGGAAGATATTGGATAATTAGTTACTAGTTGGATTAGATTCTTCTAACAAAAATGTATTTTTTTCTAGAACTGATGAACTATATATAGAATAAATAAAAATAATATATAATCAACATTTTATACTACAAACTACATGTATCTTAATGTTAAAATTCCCGCGAAGCACGTACATTTTCCTTTCTTTTACAGGACACTTTCCCACATACGATTTTCTACAAATGTAAATTAGATGCTTGTAAACTTTTATAAAATAATAGAATACTTCAAGATGTATCTAATAATAAGCCATCGGTATTCCTTAACCGTCTGCATTCCTGGTGATTTAAGGTTATATCTAATAAAATTCTAATTTTTTTTTTTAATCAACAAGTCACAGGTTCTTGTAGAGTTCGAGTTTGAAACTCAACCAGTTCCGAGGAACTGGAAGGGTAGGCGTATATAGAGCCCTTACGGCACACCGCCATACCCCCACTCCGGCAGAAAGAGTAAACGGTGAGCAATCTCACTACTAGCACACCACTACCACCACGAAACCACTCCTCAAACCTCTGGACAGTCGAAACCTCTGGACAGGCTGAGCATGCTCCCATGGTACTGATGTCGGCAAGATTTCTCCAGCCACGTTTGATGAGTCACCGCCGGGTTGCTTGCGCGATAGCCTCCCCCACGAAGTCACCTACTGGGGGAGGCGCCCGTTGCCCACCTACATGGGATTGGATAGCCCACCAATCCTGGAAGCTGAAAATCTTAATCAACAACTCACAATATATTTTGATACTCCTTACGTAGGAGGTAGTTTTCTAAAATCAAAATTTATAATTTTTAAGGGTTTAATGAAATATTCGTTTCGCCACTGATTTAAAACATAAATATTGATAAAATTATGTCTTATTTTCAAATCTTCTAACACAACTTTTGGTTACAATAAATTATTCATCTTTATGAAATGATAAATATAATAATTATTATGAATTGATATTTGTCAATAAAACTCAAGAAAAGGGAGATATTTAGGTAACATATAAATAGTTATGCTTTTTTTAAATAATAACTATTTTTATTCATTTAAACGTAATCGTATTAAGGAAATTGACCGAGGAATATATTTTACTTCTTAATATTTTCTATAGAAAATTTAACATTTTAAAAATATATATCCGACCCTAAAACAGTGGCTTAGGGTTAACACAGGAGGTAGTGTTGGAAAAGTTTGTTACATTTAATAGTGACGTCAAAAACTAACTTTCTAAGAAGAGAAACCTACTTCGCCAATTTTTTCCAAGTTGTAAACACTTGGTGTTTAACACCACCAGAGGGGCACAGTTCATGTTGCGGTTTAGCATCAGTCGATAATTTATGAAAGTATATCGCCCAAATTGCTCTGCATATGTTCTCCACACTCCTCTTTAATAGCTTGACCATAGTAAGACTGCAACAAATCGATTTCTCCCCAGGTCAACATTACTCTTCCATTTAAAACATTTCAATATGATAATATTTGGTGAAGACCAAAAACCACGACTAGCGCAAACAAACAGGTTCCTTGCCGAACCTAAAATTAATAACATGTTTCAAATTTAAGTTACGTTACTGTTCACAGAAAACAATCTTCACCACCACTCCTCCTCCAACATTTTAACTATTATAAAATTGAAGATAGCTATTGTAAACTTTTTTTAATTTTTTTATTAAATATATGTTGCAATAATAGAATGTTGATTTTATCATAACTTTTACATAAAAATTAAACGCTAGGCCTACAGATGATACGCTTACATGATAGAACACGAATGTCTTTTTTGTATTCACCCGTTTGCCGACCTCGATATTGGCGCTAACATATGAAGATCTTCATTTGCAAAAAATGAGCACAGATAACATAACTTCCGAATTAGGTACCGCTCCAAACCGCAACCAACTTGAAATTTTGTAACCGATTTTCTATTATTCATATTTGACGAATAGCAAAACTTAGTTGAGATGCATAATTTGACTAATATTGAGTTACATTTACTAAAAATATATATTTTTTTTTTTTTTTACAATTATAGGTATGTTTATAAGAATTATCTTTTTAGCAAATAATCTGTAATTTTTACCGTAGAAAACACGTTTGGGCATAGTTGGAAAGTGATTTTAAAACTCCGTAAAAAATGAACTATTGTGGAACACTGAACGACGCGACGACCAGATGAAAAAGTATCCTAAAAACCATAGCAGCCATTTTTAAATTTACATGACTATTTTTCTGTTTAACGAACTTCTTAATGGTATATAAAACCTATCCTTCATACCAAATTCTAACAAAATTGCATGTTTTCAATTTTTAAGTGACATTTAGAATTTTGAAGAAAAAACTTCATAACTTTTAATAGTTTTTCACTAAACTCTTCATTGATTGGTCTTGTAAACGTCACGAAGCCTGATTTCCCCAAAATGTAGAAAAATTCTGCAAAAAAAAGGTAGGTGGAGCTACTTTTCTCCCGAAATATTTGGCAGGAAAATCAGAAATTTAAAAAACCTAAATTTTATATATCGTGTATCTTTTTCACTCTTTTTAAAAAAGAACAAAAAGAACTTAATGTACAAACCGAAACAAATATTAAAAATGATATATTTCTATCATTTGTTTCTATCTTCTTCTGTCGTAAAAATCTTGATACAGTAGATATTTTACCATTTACTCTTTAATGACTCTTTGTTTGATCGAAATATACCTATTTATATATTATGTATTAGATTGTTTTATATATATCAAATTATATTTTAAAGTAAGTAAATAGCCCTCCGGTGGAAATATCTTTTATATATTGATCAAACAACTGGTCAATGCTTCACAATATCTTACCAGTTGTAGTTTAAAAAGGTAAAACATGTAACAACTGAGGATGTTGGTTTAGTCAATCAACCGTCGTCTAGAACAAATAAAGTATTTATTAGGGAAAATTCTATTTTATTTCTGTTTATGATTAAATTTTCCGCAAAAGTGTATAATTTCAGTGAATCATTTTACAGATAAAGAAATTGATCATGGCCATATTTTACTGGTTAAAAAAAAAATTAGTTTGGTTTATTTTAATTTGGTAAACTTTCGAAATTGAAATAATATATTAAATATGTAAACATAATATCACACTCGGCATTTAATTATCTTAAAACGATGTTAGCTCTAACAAGTTCGGATAAAGTACGGTGAACTACCTAATAGTGATTGTGAGAATTTGCATTGCAGAGTTACGATGATCTCCTGCTGAGCCTCGATCTCAATAGCCTTAGACAAAACATCTGCTTTGAGACTTTAATACTAGCTTTGAGACTTAATACAGTACAATGGTTTAGACCATTGACATGGACATAGAAATATAACTTCTGGTTTATAATACCATCAACTTCAAAAAACAGGAAGACCTGCCCTAAATTTGGAAACCTGTTTGGTCTTTCTACTCTACAATTCTTGGAACTTTTGAAAGCGTTTAAATAAACATAATTTAATGGGGCTCTGATGCTACGCAACGCTTTCCGTGTTCTGGGAAATTTAAAAGAATTCCGAGAAGAAATATGCGACGAATCCTTCATGTCTGTAGGGCATACATTGACACGGACGAAGTTGTTATGATGCAAAATGTTTTTTACCTAATTAAAACCAGTTTCTTTTGTGGTCCTCCTCTTACTTTCTTCATAAATATTTAGTAAATTCATTTCAGCTTCTGTTTCTCTATTGGAAGTCAGGATAATTCCAATACGTTCCCAGAAACGCAGATGGGAGAAGGTTTTGTTAGCGAACATGCATTTACTTTATAAATCTATGGTAGATAATTCTACTACTGTAAAAAAAAGCCTCATTGTGTCCTTTTTGTATAACATTCCTGATTGTCGCATTCCTGATTTTTATAAATGACTTCTTAATTTGCAATACATTTTTAATTCAATCTATACAAAAATGAAATTGTAAAATTTAGTTTAAACACCAGGACATAGGAGTATGTATGCTTTAATATATGATGTTCTCTTTATCGCTCAAACGCCTGAACGTTTTAAATAACAATTTTCAATGCATTTTCGATCATCTTCATTCGGTGGTGTAGACTGCAATTTGAATTCTAAAGGATTTTAATTGATTTTTTTGTGTGTCAAACAGTTGCCTCTTGTACCCAGGCAACTAAAGATTTTTTTTAAAGGTTTATGTACTCTAGTTGTGCACTGCAAAGTCCGATTTTTGAATTTTGATTCCATGATGGATATTAACCATAAACATTCTCTCAGAAGCCGAAGATATTTCTCAAAAACAGCCTTTAATATTATCATTAAGTTTTACTGAAATTTGAAAACTTATAATGAAAACCAAATGTCAAAGAAAATTATAGTAATTTATGAAATAAATTAATAAAACTGTGCTGAACTTGCGAACCGACATTTCAGAGGTGGTAGCGGGCGATTCGTCAATTAAAGAGAGAAAGAGTTTTCACTTATACTTTATTTTGTTCTAATGTCAACAAAATGTCAAACCTCTTGTGCTATAAATCTATCCTGAGCATATTTAATTAAAATGGAGCTTTTAATGACAGCGGTCGGGCTTAATGAAAGGTTGTGATTGATTTTTGTTTTTTCTGAACCGTAATATGGTATACTTGCGATTGATTTTGCACACAGGTTTGGGTTTACACTCTTCACAGCACCACGTATGATTTTTGGGGTTTTTTACCGATAACTCAAGATCCACCATTTTTGGAGTGATGGCATCTAATACGTTTAGTTCGATCCTTAGAACAAAATTTGATTAAATTCTTTATAGCTGATATTAACATAATTTCTGGTTTTTTTAATATTTTTTTTAAATTTTTTATTTATTTATTTTTTTTATTTATTTATTTTTTATGGCAGCTACCACTAAAGTTTGTATTTATCGAACAAATAAAATGAAATCCCGATATATGGCTAAAATATATCCACTAACAAATTTTATTAAAAACTGGTACAAGCGTTTTAGCTCTGGTCTACTGCGCAGACGCTAGACACCAGATACATACGTCATTCCAAAACCCGTCAGCGGGGACATGGTGAGGTGCAAAATTTAGACCTGTTTAGTTCTCCAAAGATTTAAATACGAAAAACTGTTCCAAACAGAACCAATATTTGAAAATTTACCAAACTTTATTAATTTATTTATAAGAAAAGTAAATCTTGGTTATACATATGGTCCTTTTTCAGTCGGGATTGCGGCAATGTGTTCCTCTAACAAAGACCTTTAAAATGAGATATAATTCGACCTATGCTTACATTTAAGATTTTTTAGACTTCTTCCACAGGACGTCCCCCCAAAGCGAAAAAAGGCAGTTAAAACGAGCAAAAAGTCGGTAACTACAGTGAGGACGTAAACCTAGAGTTTCATTGTCTGCGTTTATTTATTAAATAAATATTAAGGGGTTTCCAGACTTTTTGATTTTAAACATGTTTATCTGTACATTTTACAACGTCACAGATCAATTCATTTTCAGCAGTTTTCAAATTTGTACCCAATGATGTTCAAAAGTACTTTCTCCAATAAGAGAGTTAAAACTAAAAAACACACAATTTTTAACCAAAAAACCTCTTAATTAAGAAACAACCCACAACAGAATTTCTCACGTCTGCATAATTCATATTTTTTATTAGGTTTTTAATTTGAATGTACGCTATTAAATTAGTGATTTGTTATTACTGATTATTATAAACTACGGATGGGTACTTGTTTTTTTTTTTTACAATTTGGCAACTTTTGATTTTCATGGGCACATTGAAGTATAGCGACTTCAGTATGTATAAAAACATTTTTTTTCCAAATTGAAATCAAGCTTAGCAAATACCGAAGTAGGATTTGCATTTGAAACTTGTACATGATTGTTTCGATAACGTAATAATATAGAAATTAAATAATGTTTACAGTAAAATACAAGTTTAAGTGTCCACCTTCATGGTACTTACCCAGCCCCATCATAGAATATCTAATAAAACCAGATCCTCTAAGTGTAATGCCCAAAAAGTTATTTTCTTGAGCTTTGTAGGAAATGTTAAATTGTATTGTTATATCAAGGGGTCTTACTCGGTAGGATAAGTTAGTTCAAAACTGGTATTACTTATATTTTCTGAATCAGTTGAATCATACTTTTTTGACGTCAGCTGGGCCTTCGGGCCTCATAGATGTGTATTACTAAAATGTTTTCATTCGCTTCGCTCTTGCTTCGACCCTGACAGACCTCGAAGACGTGCATATGTGTATATCTGGCCAGCCAGATTTCGTAACATATGACTATTACATCTACTTGAAATTCGGGGTTCGCGATTTTGGGTTGGTACCACTATTTTCACAATTTAAATCTGCAAAATACTATCTAATTTAGTGTGTTAAAAGTTGAATAACAGACGAAATATGAACCAAATACTGTTTAAAATACAGTAATCGACATTTTGAAATTTTCAATTCCTTTTTTTCTGAATGTCAATGGGGTTCTTAAGTAAAACTGAACTAATAAAGCGTTACACTGGATATCAAAAAAGTCTCGGGATGGGTAAGAAAGGTTTTAAACTAAAAAAGATAAAAAACTGAAATCTTACAAATGTTTTCTGGTCTAAAAACTATTTGTTGACTTATAATTTAAATTCACTCTTCCTCTCAAAATGAGTTTCTTATGGGGAGGGGAGAATAAATATTTTTAATATAAACCCCATCAAGTGAGACCTTATTTTTAAGGTCCTAGAAAAAACTGCTCAAACTATAGGTCGCTAAATTGCACCAATACAAATTGACAGACGATTTCAATTTCCATAACTTCAAATTATTTAAGTTTTTTACTCTGAAAAAATAAGTAACGGACAAATATATATTTCTTGACTATATTGGGATGCATTCAACAGTGGAATTATTAATTAAAATCAGTGCTAAAATTTATAGTTTTGGGTGCGCTACAAAAATCTAATTTTTGTCTTCTCTATTAATTGTAACATTGGATTAATATGTTGGACGACCTTTTACATTGTAAATTATTTCCTTAAATACATTATTTTCTAGGAAAGGTACAAAGTTTATACAAGAAGGAAATCCCCTTCATTTAAATACTGTAAATAGTCTTATCATCAATTTCCTGAAACCCTTATCTGGAATGAAACTAACAAAACCGGTTATCAGTCTTCTTGCGAATGTTTTCTTTCCTTCTTTCACATTGAAGTTGTGTTTTAATCAGAGATCTCTATTTTATATTATCAGTATATCTGAGTTTAATTGTATACTATATATCCCAAATTTCGTTAGAAATATCCCTTAGTCAGGGTTTAATTAGTGAAATTATTAGTGAAACAGAAAATATAACGTCGTAATAATGACAAGATACGTGACCTAGTTATATATTACAAAGAATCGGTTTAATGGATACCAATCCATCAAGGTTCGATAAGTTTTTATTGAAGGTTTTATTTGAAGATCTAAATAATTCACGTAGTTTTTTTTTTTTAAATCACATTTTGAAAATAAAAGTTTGATAAATAAGTAGGATTTCAACTATAACGAAAATTCAGCTTCTCAAAATTTTGATATGTGTAAAACCTCAATACATAATATTGTTATAAAAAAATCAATATCATAATTTATGAAGTTCACCAAAAATTATCAAAGGACGATTCTGAGAGGGGAGTCACGATTATTGTGAGCAAATCACGAATTTCAGAAAAATTTGAACTTAGCATAGTATTTATAGTAGAAGTATATTTCATCGGAAACAAAACTCTAACTATTTTGCCGATGAAAACCCTCATTGAAGAGAAACGGCGATACTCAGTATCGAGAAAAAGTCAAAATTAGGTGAAGTATTGTTGACGGTAAATTAATAGGAGCTTTAAATTGATAGCAAGCCGATTCACCATCTATTGTTCAATAAAATAGTCCTTTCTATTCCAATATCAATTGATCACAATCAATACTTATCGTTCCAAACAGGACGAAGCATGACCTGGTTTTGGTTTAAACGTGTGTGAATTTTTAAACAAAACTTTTCCACAGAGTTGAATAGGCAGGTGAGAAAAATCGGTTGTACTCAGTTTTGATTCTTCTCGATTATTTTATGGAGCATCATCTGTAGTTTATAAAACCAAGCCGCAAAATGTGGAAGAATTGAAAGGAATAACGGAAGAAGGAGATTTGTTGAATGTTGTGGAGAATTAGTATTAAACAATGTGTTTGTCACGTTGTCAAACTGTGGAGATAAAACATTTTAATCAATTTCTGTAGTAATAACCTAGGGAACATATGATGGAGTTAAGAGATCTTACTTAAAGATGGAGAGATTAATTTACCTCATTTGTCAAAATTGTTTTCTTAAAACAGAAAACTTTTGTGAAATTTTAGTTTTAGTTTCTTTAGTTTAAAAGTTATTTAACCATTCCTAGTTTTTTTTTTTAAATGACCATTTTAAGTGCCAATTTAAATAAGTAAACCAATTTACCCCAAATACCGAAATCTATAATAAAGTAAATATAATGTTGGTATACTTAACAACATTTATAATGTTTAAAAAGTAGTACAGTAGCTGAAATTAGGTTGAATAGACAAATATCAAGTATAAACAATTTTAATATCAATATTAAACAAATTGTTTACTCCCCAAGTAAAATATTAGAGTAAAATACTATTTAAAAATAGGAATATTAATAAATAATAGAGATTAATGCAAGATTGTACATTATTATTCACATTTCAATATTGCAGACAATATTTTTTTATTTTTTTAAGAAGTTGTAAACTTTTGAAATCAGCGCTCCAAAATACAAAACTATTATGGATTCCATAAAATACAAATTACAATTAATACACATATACACGATTTGACACATTTATATAGTCAAATATTTTTATTCCCTAAACGTGCAATCCAAATTCTCACACCATAACAATAATTTCATCTACAGTAAGGAAATTAATAAATTGGGAAACAATAAAAAATTTATAATAATCACAAAACTAAAATAAATTATGTGAAACTCTATTGATCAACTTTAAAATATTATCAAAACATTATTCTGTAATGTTTAAAAACGGCATTTGATATTTTGTTCTTATTAAAGACAATCCTAAGATTTGAGTAATAATAACAATATTATACGTACATTATTTAACCTTAAATTCCTCTTGAACTGGGTCTGAAATATTATTGATAACGGGTATAGCTTCTTTTATAGACAGATTTAGTATATATAGACCTTTTTAAATAGAAAAATTAAACTCATTTATAAAACCCTTAAATGAATTCAAAATGTATGTTGTATTACCTTTTTATATATTAAGTATAATTAAAAAATTAAAAAGAAAAAATTCTTCACGTTTCTACAAATGATTTTGTTTCTAAATAAAAAGTTTAATTATAATAATTCGCTGTTGCCGTCATTTTGGCATCTCTCTATGGAGAGCAGCTTTATTTAATAATACAACTTTATAAATTTCACTCAAAATTTAATTTTTACAATTACGAAAAGAATTAACATCATTTATTTCTAGGACAATAAAACAATTGTTTCACACTTTTTTACATTCAATATATTTCCAGTGAAGACCTTCGCCCCCTTATCAATAGTGTCCTACCTGATGCCTGTACAACTTCAACTCACTAGATATCCAAGCCGGTCACTGACCACCTCATCGCGAAATGTAGTCTCCCCACCATGGCAGGGACATCTTATAGCGCATGTCCCCTCCTCCCCTCTCAATGTCCTTCCGCAGGACCATACCTTCCTTTCAGATAACGAGCTCTGCTAATATACCTAACCTCAACTAATCATCGATTAAAGAGAGAATCTCTTTGTTTTCACGATGACAACAGGAAGTTCAACAGAGTAAACGATTGAATTTGTTTCGGTGGCTGTGGACAATGCAAATGAATTGGGTAGGTAATGCAGACAAGTACTCGTTGAATAAATAGCAGTGAATATTTCCTGATAAAATCTTATTACATTACGAAGAATTATCAAGTTTTAGGCTGTACTTATTTACAAAACTTTCAATGAATATAAATTCATATAAGACGAAGTTTCAAGTTACATAATTTATTTTTATCAGCACAAACTAGAATACAGTTTATAGTTACTGATAGGACCTAATATTTTTCCACATTGTAGATATCCGAATGATTGGAAGACTAACTCATAATGAACACTTTGATCAAAACGACATCTCAATGATTAAGTATTAATCTTCAGTTATTATATGTACATAATTCTTCTTGACGCTACTTTTGGAGGACGTTTTTGTTTGTGCACATGTTACAAGTGAAAAATGATGAATTACTCATTGAAACGTCGTCTCATTACAAATAAAGTATTTGTTATGGAAATATTTTTTTCGTCATACTGCTTCAAAAACACCTGTTTTCGATACATGCATTGAGATGCTAAGGTTGCTCTTTAATCCTAGGACCTAAAAACATCAGCTGTTACTTCGCTTATACGAATTAATTAACGATTGTAAAGCATCTATAAAAACAACAGATACTCTCGATTGTGAATAACCGTTAAAATAGCTGTTACCATCAATTTGAAGGTAAATAGGTTTGAAACATATTAGTTTTTGTGAAATTGTTTTCTTATATTGTTTGCAGTATAACGAAAAATATAGTTTATCACTTGGACCAAAAGAAGTTTTTCGATCCTCGTTTTTTCTCCTTGTTAAACTTGAGCTTATATCGAAAAGCTTCACTTTTGGTTCTAGCGATGAAATACTATTCTTTCATTTGTTGATTAAAGATTCCACGAGTTTTGCTCATTTCAAATGGATACTTATAGCTATTAAAAACACCATGAGCTCTGTTCCATAAAACTACTAAAAGGTATTATAACTTGTGTCATAAGTTCATAAAATAAAAATGTTTATATACCACTAGTATATAAGTCAATTAAACCACTAATGACAAGAATTGTCGAATTTTCAATCAACAAATGAAAGAAAAACAATTTTCGACAAGATACACGGTAACAAGACAATATTGCAATGAATAAGACATTGTCTTCACTTGTCACATATACAAACAACTACCTCCTCCCAAAAGAGAACCAAGAGGATTTATATAGATGTAACAACTGACTTAATTTCAGGCAATCAAAACACTATGTAATGCGAGGAAATGCATAACAAATATAAACAACACTAATGAAATGCCAACAGACTTAAATTTTACACTCCAACATTTAGATTCTAAAATATAAAGAATTCTGTGTTTGTAGTAGGTACAACTGACACAGTATAATGTAACTAATAACTGACAGCCTGAAACATATTTTATATGCTTCTATTTTTGCAAAACAAAACGTTAGTTTTAAGCTAATTTTATTACTTGTACGAGTAATTTATACTATATTATATAACAACGTGTTTCAAAAACTGTTTTAGATAGAAATATGTTCGACTTTGAATTTTAAAGTTCTTAACCTGAGCTATCTACAGGGTAGTACAAAAGTTTAGTAGGATATATAGGCTGACTCAAAATTAATAAAAAGTGATTTTTTCTCAACTTTTAAAAATGTAACGCTATCATTATTTTTTAATATTTTAATAGGTCAATTTAAGATATTTGAAAGGATTTTTTTTAACATAATATTAAACCTTCTCTGCAGAGCGTAGTTACAGGATGATTCAAAATTTAAAGTTTTTTTTGCCTCAGAGTTTTACAATAATAGTTCAAAATGTTTTCCTTGTGCAGTTTGGCAGCGTGCTAATCTTGGCTATTAACCTCTTATGACGTTCCTTATCACTTCAGGATCTGATTTGTCAATTCACTTATGTCACTACGTTTAGTCTAATAAACATATTGTTTTTAAAAACTCCAAAAGAAACAGCAATACATTCAATTCTCCCTCTGCGACCTTTGTGGTAATGTGGCTAAGTGTTGCCGCACTTAAGATTTACTCATTCATTTGATTTATGAATAGATACTAAATTATTTCATAAAAGGTATGTAGACCCACATGTCCCAAACAAAAGTCAACGTCCTTTATCATTTTAAACCAAAGTCCAAACCTCAATAACGAGTTTGGAAATTTCACTGCACCAATTTCTGAGGATTTCCGCCTTTACTGATCTGAACAATGTCTGTATTATTTCAATAAATTACATTTATACTGTATTAGAAGAACTACATTATTTTATAAGTGATCACTACCAAGGTTTTACATAGTAATGGAAAGTTAGTATACTAACAATAACTTAACGTACATGACATTTTTGTAAGAATGTTAGGTTAGGTTATAACATTTTTTGTAAGAATGTTAGGTAATAGATTTAATAAAGTGTATGTTTTTGGATCATTCTGTACATGGACAATTATTGTGACACCTTGTGTTTATTAATTTAGGCCCAAGTCTTTCAATTGATATGTTAGTTTGGTTACTGAAATTTGTTAAAAATCAAATTATTGTATAATAAAAATTAAACTAAAGTAACATTTGGTTCTAATAATTTGTGTCATTAAGGAATACCTAGCTTTACTTTTTGCTTTTTAGAACATCCTATACAGGATACGTAATTTCCAATACATCTTGGCTTAACTTTATAACTATTATTCATTCAGACCTGCAAAGAACGTTTATTATTGTGTTTACAAAATTGGGAATTTTAAATCTATATATAACTCGGTTTTTATTAAAGATAATTTAAAAAATCGTTTTAACTACCTTAAACTAATATATTAGAATATGTAAAAATAATAATAAATTGCGTTTCATTTAAAAAGTTGAGAAAAATCACGTTTTCTTAGTTTTTTGAACACTCTGTATATCCTATTAAAATTGTGTACCATTCGGTAGTCAAGAGCTTTAAAATAAGAGGTCGAATATTATCTAAAGCAGTTTTGGAAATAACAGCCGTTTTCATATTGTATACACACATTGTTTATATAATTATATACAATGTGTGTATAAAATATGGAAACACATTATATATATTATAAACCACAAGTCATAAAATTAGCTTAAACCAATATTTTGTTTTACCAAAATACAAACACAAAAAATACAAGAAAAGGACATATTTTTAAGAAGAGGATTTCCTTTCATTAGGAAATCTTACTTGTCATACACTTTCAAGTTTCATGAATTGTTTTTACAACACAAACTTGAATCCAGTGTTTCGTTCAAATAGAAACGAACCTATCTTATTTTTCTACTTGTAGTTTCATCTACAAATATGATTAAAATGATGATTGTTATACCTCTTTTCTCATACATTTCAATGACTATAAACAAAGTATGGAATTTAAGTTTAACCACACTTTCCAGTATTTGTGGTTAGCTATAATAAAACTAAAAATAACTAATGATTTACTGTATTTACATTTACATAAGTCTACTAAAATCCGTCATCGTCAGCACGACCACCACCTGTATCGTTTATGCTCTGTTTTAATCAACTGTAGCCCAACAAAACAAACCCCAATGTAATATATACAGGTCATCAGAACAAATAAGCAAAGGCAACATAAAGAAACACACAACTACTTGCTATTAAATAAGGAGATGACATTGAACGAAAAAGAACATAAAAGAAATGTAAAAACTGTATTCACTTTATATAGCTATCCTACATTTGACTTGTGTAAGAAACCAAATTTTACTCTGATTCTAAAGGGAATTGATTGAATAGACCTAAATATAAAAATGAATATTTAAAGAAACTTTTATTCAATTTTGGTGTAGTAAACACGGGTTCGTTATTGCTTCTCATGTTATACTGTAATCGCATAGAACCCAGGTAACTATAATTTACGTTCTTTGTATTGCAACAATTGATCAATCAGCGTCATTAAATAACCATCTTGTATGTAAATCCGTAAAAACCGAAAAGCGTAGCGAAATAATGGTGCTTCATATAATATAATTCATATATATATATATATATATATATATATATATATATATATATATATATATATATATATAATTCATATATATAATATAATAAATTTACTTTAAGTATAAATAAAGTGTTTTGAAAAAGAATTCTTCATTTTAAAAATTGGTTTTCTTTTGTTTGATTGTTTTTTACACTGTTTATGTTTAATACTATGTACCTACTTGTTATTGTTTTTGATGGAAAAATATTTTTAAAAAGCTAATGCGAGCAAGAAATCGTCATAAAACATAGAAAATACGCTGACTAACTAGGACTCATTCCCATTTCTCATTCAATGCTCGGGCATTGATGCATTCTACTGTAAACCTTATGAAATTTAAGTTTATTTAAGATGTAATATTTAGTATTAAAAACTATAAAGCATTGTTCTCCTGCCTATTAAAGTTTTGTTTAAAGTAAATGTTCTGTGTACATACTCTATTCTATTTTTCCATTAATACTGTATTATTTTCATAAATAAACTATTTTTTTTTCACTTAATTTAGTCAATTTTGTATCGAAATATTTTGGGATATTTTATAAACATGAGTAGCCTAATTGAATAAACATTGTTGTGATTTATTATTATTTAATAAGTAAACTTTAAAATGAATAGATCTTTTCTGAAACAAAATAAATACATTTCTCTACTTATTATAATCTTGTTATAGTTATATTTACTAATATGAGTTATTATTATCAATTTTGGATATTAACATTATTAAGTACGTAGCATATGTAGTAAGGTGGTAGCCCAGTTTAAATGTTTATTGTGTCACAAAATTTGGAAAAGTCTGTTTTAGACAATGTCCAGTTTAAATTTAAAAGCTGAATAGAGATTGCCAACTATTACTAACATGTTTTTTTTATCCATAACTAAAGCAATATTTTTCAAGGAACGTTAATTTTATAATGCGCTTTCATGATAATACGAGCAAACAGAATAAGCACTGTTTAACATTAACAACAATAATGATATAATAATTCGAAACTAATAATGCTGCATTTTACTAATAGTGAAAAATGTATTAGGCATCAAGGTAACTTCTCGCATTTCTCCAATAATATGAAGGACTTGGACATCAATTAGCATAAGTTAATAATAATAAATAATAAATTTCTCGCAGAAGTAAATAATACGCTTTTAAACAAATATTTCAAGCACACTTTTCCCCGTGAATTTTTTTTCTTCTTTATTTAAATATTAATATTTTTTATTTACACATTGATAATTCTGTACGAACTTTAATCTACATGTATTTATTTATTGCTTTGCGTGGCATAAGGTTTTCTAATTTTCTAACCTTACATATTATACAGCGTCATATAAGTTATATAAACATATATATTATATAAATATAATCTATATAAGTAATTTACATATAAATAATTATAATAATTGACATTTAAGTTGTTTATACTCATATACAAATAAACATTCTCTTCCATCGTGTGGTCTTAAACACACACCCAGTTTTTTAGATCGAAAAATCTATAAAATCTACGAAATAAAAAGCAATCTGATAACATGTAATTTAATTTATTATAACTTCTATTTTTCGGTTAAAAGTTTGTCCGAATCATTCGAAATGTTAATTGGTTTAACATATTTGAGAGCACTAGACATAAAAAAACGACTACTAGATTATAAATCATTTTAACATTTACAAAGGAACGTGACCATTTATTTGTTACAAAATATTTTATACGTCATTTTATGACCTCTAGATAGGCTAAAAAAATAAAACCTTTAATCACAGACGACCAACTTACATTCCAACTCTTTCAAACCGTTTCCAAAAATCTTTTTCTGAAAGTTTCAGAAATTTTCCAATTAAAAAAAAAAATCAGAATTGGGTAGATTTATTTAACAAGAAACAAAAATAAAATAGTTTTTGAAAAACCAAGTCAATTTACAATTTCTTTTCCCACAAAAGTACCAAACATTGTTGTGCACTGCCACGTGGTTCTTAACGGAAATTATCGAGACCTTGCACCACAGTCAACTGAAAAACTAAATTCATTTTAATATAGGCCTATTTACATGTCGATTATCAGTACCAGCTCAAAAGTGAAGGAATGGAAAAGTTATTCTCAAATTGCCCCATAATCTTCTAAAAAATTATATAATACTAACCATATCTGTAAACGCAGAGTATGCATAGCCATATGTGTATTCGTGTGTGTCTACTTAGGAAGAGAATTGGTAAAAGTTTACTTTGTACAAAATTATAAGTTGAGAAATTGCAGGAAATAGAACAAAAAGGAAAATGAACGAACAGCAATAAAACCTAAGAAAACAAAATAAGTAGGTAGAAAGGAGTTTGAATAATATTTTGAAACTTACAAATTTTCTACATATTATGTCGTTGATATAAGCGTGTTTAACAATTGACTCGAATAACCGAATATAGTAAGGTTCGAAACCGTCAACAAAAAATTAGATACAGTACATAACTAAAGCTAAACGAAACGACAGAAAAGAAATCGGTTGATGATCGAATAGGAGAGATAGTGAAAGGTAGTATATCCGCAAACTACACAAATTTTGATAGAAATGAATAAGTTAAATTTGAATACACAATCTACTATAAAGTCCATTAAAGAGAGGACCAAATATTGAGAATATTTCAAAATAAAGTATTTAGCCTCATCGGAAGTAGGAAAATAATTATAAATTCAAAATTATTTTGTGTTATTGGCAAAAGAAAAATCATGTAGAAACGTATGATAAAACTCCAGATTAAGATGGTTGCATACAAATAGTGCCTATGAAAAAAAAAAAATTAATTTGTAGGTACCGGTACTGTACAAAATTTTTTTTTTTTTTTTAAGTTTTCTTTTGTTTTTAAAGGGAAATAACTTTTTAAATATTGTAATAATAAACTTATAAAAGATTGGTGGATATGAAGGAGTGGGGAGAGGTAAACAATGAGTATATACCGACAGAAGATTGCGTAAAATAAATTTAGGCAAGTTTGAAATGTTGCAACAACAAATTTTGCCATAAAAATAGAATGTAAATGAGACGGAAGAATATTGTAAAACATTTAAACAAGATTAACATATAAGTGCTAACAAAATATGATGTCTTTGCAAGAAGATTCTACAAAAGAAACTTATGGTACTTAAAAGCTGTGCTTATTAGAGTTTGGCAGGTAAAGGACGCTATTGATGCTAGAAAATACATCAAAAACAAAAATACTTTGGTAAATTAATAGTTATCATCCTGAAGAAAAAATACAAATAATTACAGAAATTGTGTAATTAATTGCCTTCTGCGCTTAACAAATTCCTGTAGTTATAACCGGACAAAAATAAACTATGACGACTTGTATAGACAAGAGTAAGCGTTGAAAGAATATGATGCAGAAACATTTAAAATGTTAGAAAAGATATTAATAGAAGAGTACTAAAATAGTAGAAGATTGCCATTCTTTTGATTAACTACCTATGGAGCAAGAGTACATTGGCCTAAGGCAATGGCGTTTAATTACAATTTTAATAATTGTTTTGGTTATTAAAATATAATCCAGGACAAATTTCTCCAATTCTGGAAAAGGAAAAATAAAAGTATTAGACTGGTGGACAATTTATTTACATATTTGCGTGTTCAAGGAAACTTTGTTACGTTTTTTAATAAAGATTGTATTGTTTTCAAAGTGATGCAACATATAATTTGTATACAACTGAGTAAGAAACCCATCTAGTAATTCCTCATCATATTCCTTATACATAATTAACACTTGTAAGAGATATAACCCAATGGTTATTTTCTATCACTATTGTCCTTCAGATCTGAAGGCTTGGGTCTTTTCAGTCTTCTCTCCACCCCAGTTACATTCAACAATTATCGTACCTGCTGATGCGTTGTCTGTGCTTCCCTGCCTCCTTCTCTCCACCCCAGTCCTCGTACCTCAGGGCGTTCATGTTGCATGTTGCGTTGTCTGTGCTTCCCTGAATCTTTCTCTCCACCCGAGTCCTCGTACCTCAGGGCGTTCAAGCTGCATGATGCGTTATCTGTGCTTCCCTACCTCCTTACTCCACCCCAGTCCTCGTACCCAGGGCATTCATGCTACATGATGCGTTGTCTGTGCTTCCCTGAATCCTTCTCTCCACCCCAGTCCTCGTACCTCAGGGAGTTCATGTTGCATGATGCGTTGTCTGTGCTTCCCTGAATCTTTCTCTCCACCCGAGTCCTCGTACCTCAGGGCGTTCAAGCTGCATGATGCGTTATCTGTGCTTCCCTACCTCCTTACTCCACCCCAGTCCTCGTACCTCAGGGCATTCATGCTACATGATGCGTTGTCTGTGCTTCCCTGCCTCTTTCTCTCCACCCCAGTCCTCGTACCTCAGGGCGTTCATGCTACATGATGCGTTGTCTGTGCTTCCCTGCCTACTTCTCTCCACCCCAGTCCTCGTACCTCAGGGCGTTCATGCTACATGATGCGTTGTCTGTGCTTCCCTGCCTCCTTCTCTCCACTCCAGTCCTCGTACCTCAGGGCGTTCATGCTACATGATGCGTTGTCTGTGCTTCCCTGCCTCCTTCTCTCCACCCCAGTCCTCGTACCTCAGGGCGTTCATGCTACATGATGCGTTATCTGTGCTTCCCTACCTCCTTACTCCACCCCAGTCCTCGTACCCAGGGCATTCATGCTACATGATGCGTTGTCTGTGCTTCCCTGAATCCTTCTCTCCACCCCAGTCCTCGTACCTCAGGGCGTTCATGTTGCATGATGCGTTGTCTGTGCTTCCCTGAATCTTTCTCTCCACCCGAGTCCTCGTACCTCAGGGCGTTCAAGCTGCATGATGCGTTATCTGTGCTTCCCTACCTCCTTACTCCACCCCAGTCCTCGTACCTCAGGGCATTCATGCTGCATGATGCGTTGTCTGTGCTTCCCTGCCTCCTTCTCTCTAAACCAGTCCTCGTACCTCAGGGCGTTCATGCTGCATGATGCGTTGTCTGTGCTTCCCTGAATCCTTCCCTCCATCCCAGTCCTCGTACCTCAGGGCGTTCATGATGCATGATACGTTGTCTGTGCTTCCCTGAATCTTTCTCTCCACCTCAGTCCTCGTACCTCAGGGCGTTCATGCTGCGTGATGCGTTGTCTGTGCTTCCCTTAATCTTTCTCTCCACCCCAGTCCACGTACCCAGGGCATTTATGCTACATGATGCGTTGTCTGTGCTTCCCTGAATCCTTCTCTCCACCCCAGTCCTCGTACCTCAGGGCGTTCAAGCTGCATGATGCGTTATCTGTGCTTCCCTACCTCCTTACTCCACCCCAGTCCTCGAACCTCAGGGCGTTCATGCTGCATGATGGGTTCTCTATGCTTCCGTGCCTCTTTCTCTACCCCACCCCTCGCCCCTCAGGGCATACATGCTGCATGATGCTTTCTCTGTGCTTCTCTGCCTGCTGCTCTCCACCCCAGTTACATCCAATAGTCCTCGTGCCTGCTGCAAGATGCGTTGTCCGTGCTTCCCTGCATCCTCCCCTCCACCCTAATCCTCGTACCTCCAACAGTCTTCGTACCTAAGGGCGTTCATGCTGCATGATGCGTTCTCTTTGCTTCCCTGCCTGCTTCTCACCACCCCAGTCCTCATACCTCAGGGCGTTCGTGCTGCATGATGCGTCGTTGTCTGTGCTTCCCTCCCTGCTTCTGTCCACCCCGGTTACATCCAATAGTCCTCATATCTCAGAGCATTCATGCTACATGATGAATTGTCTGTGTTTCTCTGCCTGCTTCTCTCCACCCCAGTTACATCCAACAGTCCTCTTACCTCAAGGCGTTAATGATATTTTGATGTTTCATAAAAATATAGTTTTTATTCTTTCTAAATACTATATTGTTGGAGAAATATTGTTAAAGTTATATTAAATTGTTAAAATGATCCATGTAGGCCCAACAATTTTTTAAAAGGTTCCAGATATGCACAAGATACCAAATTTTATTAAATTCTGTTCACGCGTTTGAACAGTAGACAACAAGACGCTAGTTAGACAACTTGTTTGGATTCAGAAGGCCTTAAAACGGAAATATCCTAAAAACTCGCAATCAATTTTTGATTCATCTATAGCTTCTATTTTGTGCTAGGATTTTGTGACAAAGTAAACGTTTATTTTCAGTTGTGGAGAACATTAATTATTGAATTGAATTGTTATAATCTCAATAGAAAATATATTTGAAGACATAACTCAAATAGCCCCAACCATAAGGAATGGGAGAAGGTTGAAAAGTTACAATTTTCAAAATTTTACTTTATTTACTAAATTCAATAGAAGATTTAAGTTTTAAACGATTTAATACCAGACGCTTAAACTCACATATCTACAGTAATATTAGAAATGGGAAAGTTTGTGAGCTTGTGTGTTGCAAAGGTTAATCTCCTACACTTCACAACAGCGGATTTAGGTTAGGTTAATATATTATTAAGTGTTGAAAAAGTGGATAAACTGCTTACATTTATATAAAACTCAGTAAAATAATTTTGTTCTACATCACGTGTTCTACAGTAACTTTGCATAGAGAAAAGCTTTGAGAGTTTGTAGATTCTTAAGATAATTTGCACAAGAGTTTTGGAAATTGGTTTCACCATTGAAAAAGTTTTTTTTCTTTCAGGTGGACTCTTCCTCACGAACCTGTGTCAAAGCAAATATTTGTAAGCACACATTTATCATAAAACCAGGTCTTTCAAAAGTTAATACTTCATTGACTATTGTTTATTTGTTTTTCAACATAAAAGAAAGTAAGGTAATGATATTTGTTTTTTTAATTAAACGGGATTTAATAAAAATAACTTAAAATTATTCCAAATTCTTACTTATTATGGTTATTGAGACAAATGTTAGAAGTGACCGTCATTATCTTTCTGGAGAACCAGTAGTCTTTCCTCTATGCTATGCTCGGCATTTCTTAACATGTTGGCATTTATCTCAGCTACGTTTTGAATAACTGTTTCTTTCAGTTCTTACAAATTCATCTTTTAAATTTGAAAGTCTTCCCGGCCTCTTGATGTCTCCAACGGACCCTGAGGTTTTAAAACTTACTAACAAGCTTTTTATACGCGACTACTCTGAACGGTTGTATCCCTCAATCGGTTGTTGGAAGCAGAAACAAGCTGATAAACTCCGTTCACATTCATAACAACACTGAATCAATGCAATCTGTGTTTGTAAAGGTTAAGCCATAGATGGAATGTAAAAAAATCAGTTTAATAAATTGAAACTCGTTGCTATGGCGACAAATAAATAGAAATAACGATAACAGCTGATATTTTAATAAATCCCAATTATATCTGCGTACAAAATTAAGAGTTTGCCTCTGGGATAGACAACAAATAACAATATTTATATTTTTAACTATATATTAGTTTATAGAAGATTTTCCTTGTAACACTTATCAGCACGTATTCGAGCTATTTATCTACATCTTTTATCTCTGAACACGTATAACCATAAATCACACACACAAACCATATACCTAATACAACAACGTACAAAACAAACCACGATGTTATTTTCTAAACGGTTAATATAATTGAGTTTGGGCCTGAACTCAGTTGCTTCATCTCGCTTAAAGCAATTCATAAATATTGAGATCACTGATTTGTTTGTTATAAAATCAGTAAAATATTAGTATTTTTTTTAGGTTCCTGTATACAAGTTCCCCTATGTTGCTATATGTTTTATATTTCTTTGAATTTACCTACATCTAGTGTTGAGATAAATTAATCTCTCTCATCATTCCTATCAAAGGTTTCTTAACCAACCCTTGTTCTCTTCCGACCCCGACACTATTAGGAGTATTTGAGAGCCAGGGGTCTCTTGTCTAGGTTCAAGTCAATAAATTTGAATTAATTTGTAGACAGGATTGGAGGAAAACCACTACAATGATATAACTACTAACTTAACTATTATAAAGCACAAAAAAGACAGCCTTGAAGAATCTACTCAAATTATAAAGAATTCAGCTAAAAGCTGAATTTCAAATCTAATCCTATTTATGACATAATTTCATTGGAGCTGATGTGAAGAAAACCAAAAGTTCAGATTTTTTTCTTATGAAAGCTACTCCTAAATTTTTGAGTTTGTATTGTGCCAAATATACCCATAAACAGAATTTACTTAAAATATATTTACTCGTTTATGCTGTTAATATACTGCACAAACAATAAACAGACAGACAGGCATAACAAATACACTTTTTTGACTTAAGAGACCTCAAAAGGGAATTTTCTACGGACATTCGAAATCGATTATTTTGACTCAACACATAACTTTCTCTATACTACGCATATATATCTTGTACATCTTAGGTAATTGCACGAGATTTTCTAGCCACTGCCAAGATGGAGAGCCACGTCATTATGATGTTTTATCCTCGTGTTCTATTTCTATCGATCTTTACTACGGCCGACAGGATGCACAAATTTAAGTCGGAACGAAAGGAAAGTTTCCAAGTGGCGATACTTGATTGTAGGTCAGTGCCAGGGTCAGGACGTTGGCGGTCACAAGTTGCATAACAGCTGGTGATACGACCTTTGCTTTGTAATACTGTTAAAACAGTCAACCCAATTTGAAAGAGGATATGAGTGAGGGAATTGCAAAAATTGCCAAATTACTCAAATTTGACCTTAAAGTAAGTTAAAAATAAATGTACAACCTCCATTCCGTGTGTAATTTAAAATTTTCCATAGTAGAATACAAATAAACACACATACAAAATACAATAAATTAGTTAGGCTCAACCATTTCAAAAATTTTGAAACCAATTATGTAAAAATTACAAAAATAATTTTAAAAAAAAAGTGGTTAGGTGTGTAGTGAATAGCTGAAACATCACTAATGAAATGTTTTTATTCATATATAATTTTGTAACTGTTTTCAGGCTTGTAATATGTGCCTTTACTTCATCGTAGCTGATGATAGTAAAATAACATCTCTTTCACAATTTTATATTATTGGAATGGATTAGCTGTTTTGATTGTTTGTTTACCTCTCACTAGAGGAGCTCTTTATCTGTTGATTGCATCAAGTGAGTTTTTTAGGTAAGTTGTTTTACTTCTCTTTTTAAAAATTTTGCTGTTAACAATTTTAATTGTAACCTCCGTTACCAAAAACATGAAAAAGTTCATGTTACTACTTACTCCTATATTGAAAGGAGTATATAGGAGCTTACAAGCTCTTACATTTTCCAAAATTGTATGTACTTTTTAAATGTGTAAATTTTGGGGTAATGGGACATTTGAGGATATTTTTGGAAAGGGCATCGTTTCATTAATCTTTGGTAAAAATTGTGTTCCTCTACATCATTGTAGGTGGTGGCAATAAAAATAACTGTATAATTCTGAATTTTAGACGTTTTGGACTCCCCTGTACATGAGCATCAAGATAAGTGAAAACTTTTTTTTATTAAAATGTTCAATGAACAAATACCTTTAAAATGAGGTATCATTTAACCTACCGTTACATTTGAAAATTTTCCAAGAACTACCCCCCCCCCTAACGTTTTGGCGCCTGAGAGATTTCAAAATAATTTCTCTAAATTCTTTGGGGTAGAATAGGGGAGTTTCCGTTGTTACGAAGGGTTTACCTCCTTTAGTTTACCCACTATACATTGTGTACGAGTGGTTTGCCTCACCCTGTATAGACGACAACAGACAGCTTGGAGAGTGAATGAGCGATGATTCAGTGTATACATAGAGGTATATAATATACAATATAGGTATATGTATACGCGCGCACTCTCGCATAAATATTGCACAAACTTTCTAACATACCCATATATATTAAAACTAAAAATCTATGAAAAATATTGCACAAACTTTCCAACATACCCATATATATTAAAACTAAAAATCCATGAAAAATATTGCACTAACTTTATTACATACCCATATATATGTTAAAACTAAAAATCTATGAAAAATATTGCACAAACTTTCTAACATACCCATATATATATAGTCTATATATATATAGGCCTATGTATGACCTTTGGGCTTATTTCTAGATCTGAATTTAATTGTTTTAAATATTTCCCCCCTCCAAATGGTTATTAATCTTTATAAAAAGCATCTTCCCTAAAAGGTTCAATACTTACAGCCAATTGATTCAAGCAGTCATATATAAATTTCCAAGTTATGTAACAAGTCACTGAATAAACCAATCAACCTCAAAAAAATCTAAATTTCTTTGTAATTTATTAATGAAAAATTATCCAAAATACCATTTTTCGTATTTGTAGAAACGGAGATTTTTTGAAACTGAAAAAAAAATTCAACTTCAATAGATAATACCAATTTACAATCAACTATAAAGGGAAATTTTTGTACATAACGTCAGACCAAAGAATCTCATGTTATTCAAATATTTTTTAAATTGAGATAAATTATTGATATTCTACATCACACTACAGTTAATTAATCATGGTGTTACTAAAGAACATTTCAAATGTAGTTTATCCAATTTAATGGGTTCCCGAAACTTCTAAAGCTATGCAAACACTTGAATTAATCTCTGGCTTCAACAAACCAACATGCGCTTAGTCGACAAAACAAGGAAGATATTCAAGATGTTCTCGTGCGAAGCGAATCCGTTCAAGATTTTGCGAATGTTTAAATAATATTGTTCATTATAAATCAATTCAATTCGAACATGAATAGAGACTATTGTATTATGAGACTCGTGCAAGAGATCGTACATGCGCACGACACCCGCTGGGAAAAAAATATTTAAATTGCTGCTAAGTTTTCTATAGGTACGGAGATAAATAAACGCTGAAGTTCGTCTTTGTGAACGCATTTCTTTTAAAGTGTTGACGGAATAAAGGAATAAATAGATCGTAATACAATGTGTTCTTCAAGTAAGAAAGAAACGTTTTGACATGTTCAGACAGCTTGTTATTATATTAGTTATTTATTTATTAACACTGTTTACATCGTTGGTTCTGGTTTGGTTGTGTAGTACTGTAGATTCTGGCGGATCTATAAGATACTATTTTGAGTTTATGTAAAACAAGTAATATTTGTAGAGTAGAGTCGTTTTAGCTGTGTAGGTCATCTTCCATTGATTCTGATTTTTAATTTAACTGATCAAATTTTTAACTTAATTACTTAATATATTTTGTGAATATTGTATTATTTCGAACAATATTCAAAAAGGAAGTGTGTTTTTGACTCTGTGACTGGAGAAGCACACGATCTCCACCACCAACAACATGAGTAAAGGGTTTTTATTGTTGTTTATAAGAGAAAAACCTCTGGGTTATCATCACCTTATATATATATATATATATATATATATATATATATATATATATAACATAAAATAAAGACTTCTAGCCCTCAAATACTCTAATAACGCCAGGGTCGGAAATTAACAATAATTGGGCAAGGAAGATCTGATAAGAACGATTAAGATAAGAATCTATTCAACATTGGGCTACATGAAAAAAGGTGAAGATCTAGGTCCGTCGGGATTGTTCATATTCACTAAAACAGCTGTTCTCCAACTGTGGGGTATACCCCTTTGGGAAGGCGCCTTATTTGTCAGGAGGCCCTCGAATAAATTAACAAAACAAACAAAATTGATATTCACATTTTAATTTAATACGTACTAAAAATAAAAGTATTATAGTAAAACATTTCCAAGACATAGATCTATTGACTAATATGTGCCTGCTTTGAACAGCTTGTCCAGATTAGGTTTTTATTTGAGATAGTCACGCTCAGCTTATTTTCTATTTGAAATTTGTTTCTATATTTTAAGGCAACTACAGCTGAAAAACCAATTTCGCGAAGGTAAGGGGTGGAAAAAGATTACAGTAACTCTCCGAAGCGCTTTTGCTTTAATAAGAAATTTTGTAATGAATATTTACAAAATTAGATTTTTCTGAGCTACTAAACTTGAAAAAAAAAAGATCTATTAGTTGTTCTTCCTCTTACAGCGATAGTCCGGTAGGTGTACTGTTAAACTGTTAAATAGATATATTAGCCAATTTCAATTTAATGTCTTCTGCGAAAAAGTATTTGCAAATTAGTGCTTAAGTTTTCTAAATTACCCTCCACTGTTTTAGCAACAATTTTTTATGATTCTCTTCCGGCATTTTTCTGAGCTATTTGAAAAAAAAATATCTATCTGTTGTTTTTCTCCAGGCAGCTTTTCTAATCTTGTAAGGGAAAAAAAAACCTAACCTGTAAATATTTAGAGCTAATTGGAAATTGGAATAATTTAATTATTAAAAAAAATTATAAATTGGGAAGCCACAAGCAATATCCATGATTCTCAAAACATCTTTGACTAAATTTGTAAGTGACGTCACATTTTCCTTTTAAAAATCAATGCTTTAAAACACATTTATATATATATATATATAAATTTTCAGGTTGGCCAACCATTTAAAAGAGGAATATAACTCCCATTTTTTTGCTCCCATTTTGTAAGCTTAATTTTCTGTTTATGTATTTTTTTGAGGGGGGGGGGGTTGTGTTAATTTATTTTTTAAAGAACTTAATATTGTATTGTTACTAATATTACTAAATCTTTCACCAAATTGTATGTTTGTCTGTTTCGTTTATTTATGTAAAATTATTTCCTTTAAAAAATGTTTTGTTGGTTATGTTAATTTACAAAAAGGGAAGGTATATTTTCATGTAAGGATTTAATAAATCTCTTGATTAAAACACTAAAGAAAAATACTTGTTTTCTTTCCTGAAAAACTCATCAGAATTTGTTTGGGATACATGTATCTCCTCCGATGCTGTAAATTGGACGCTGTCGGGATAAGGGATTCAGCAGTTTTGTAAAGAAAAGAAAACTTCAAGTGCCTTCAAAGTCGTGATATGTGGCCTCTCATACATATTGCCTCCAGTTATGGGTCTGATACGTTTCACCCTACAACTAAAACTTTGAACACCGCAACTGTAGCCACAAATTCATGAGATAAAATTACCAAGTAAACGAGTATGATAAACACTCAGAAGCTGAGTGCAATAGTATTTTGATCACTCATAAAACGAAAACTGTTTGAAACATCGGGATACGGTGTATAGTAATCTACTCACAAACGATGAAATTTTGAAACTGATAAACACTCAGAAGCTGAGTGCAATAGTATTTTGATCACTCATAAAACGAAAACTGTTTGAAACATCGGGATACGGTGTATAGTAATCTACTCACAAACGATGAAATTTTGAAACTGATAAACACTCAGAAGCTGAGTGCAATAGTATTTTGATCACTCATAAAACGAAAACTGTTTGAAACATCGGGATACGGTGTATAGTAATCTACTCACAAACGATGAAATTTTGAAACTGATTTTTTTAAATTCCATACAAGACTGAGACGTCCCAAATTATAAATGAATTAAGTTTCTTTAATTTATTAAACGCGAATGAATTTTTTTTTTTTTTAATATGAAATCGATCCGATAGATCACGAGAAACAATGTGGAGGAATATGTACTGTATCATTGAACTGTAAGTGAATAGTGGAGCGCTAGAAATTGAGTTCAATGGTATTTTTGACCGTTATTCATTAAACGAGAAGTTTTTTTTACTGTACATCTTCCATGGGTTCTATTTCTGCTCTAAATTTTATTGGTAGACTTAACAAAATTATTGCTCCTCCAAAAGTATAAAAATGTGTGATTACCTTGGGAGATGGTATGGATTGTGGCTGTGCGATACCACATAAGTTGTACACAAATCTTAATTTTTATATTATTATTATTTATTCTTAGCTCTTTTTACTTATTTTAATTTTACTTTTTGACTAATCATATAATAAAGTATTACGTATTTTATTAATTTTAAAGTGCATTTAAAGTTTTAAAATAACGGAAGGAAATGCAAATGAAAGTGAAATTCCAGTAGTGGGGGAAGGGGGTTAGTAACACTAATAAGAAAAATAAAACTTTAAAAATTGTCGATTCCTGTGGAATTGAATTCAAATTAATCTCGTCAACTTCTAACCATTGGCGGTAAATTGACCTCTCCTCCACCATACAACAGGCTGAAAATAATTAAATTGCATAGAAAAACTTGTGCTAGGGAGAGAACAAGCATTTTCTCTAAACTGTTCGCTCGTTTTATTATTATTTTATTAATCAGAATAACCCATTTGAAATTTTTAATCAACCTTTGCAATTCTGACTTATTAAAACTATGAAGCACCTGCATATATTAATCGGTTCTATTCTTACTAACGCCACAGCAACAGTTTTCCTTAATACGGGACACCAAATATACCCACTATGCTTCCCAGCGGACACTGTAGGCGTTTAATTTTGATCATGATCCATTTAGGTATTTTCCACAGAAAAAAAAACCCACTAACTGTAACGCACTACACCTCGTTTTAGTCCGAAGACCTCTTCAATACTGTAAACTCATTAGTGATTTGTTTTTTAATTTGTTTTACTTATCACAAATTAACACATTAGGATATTGAAGTATAATTTTATCTCTTTCTGAAGACGTTCTATAAATTTCCATCTCACTCTTCTCCCAAACCTTCTACATTGCCATTCTATGAGGAGGATTGACCTCTTTAGAGTTTAAAACAACAGAGTTCGTCGATATGTGTCAAGCGAGATTGATGACTTACTTTGTTTGTTGTAAATAAATTGTTTGTCGAACCTTGTACTATATATAAAACAAGTACTAATTTACATACTCTTGCATATTACATTCATACGTTGAAATGAGTGATGGTAAAGGATATCTCGGAGATCTGTAACCTGAACTGTCCTGGTTTATCAAACTTGACCAAGACATTTGCTTATTTCCGTAACCAATATTTGTATAAAATTTATTGTAATAGAACAGAAATTTTATTTCTTGAAAAACACACGAACTATTTTTATAAAATCTCTAAACTTGTTTGTTCGTGGTTCCTTCCAGAGGTTTTTGTATACTTCCGAACGACATAGAAGCGTGAAGTATATTTTTCATGGAAATTTCTGGCCCCGATAGTAAGATGAGAAAATTTTAAACCTTAAAAATTCGTAAAGTTATCCGTTCCGTGGCCAATCAATTTTCCCATGTTAAGCTTATGATGATACTTCTAATCAACTATTGTCCATTCAACTCTCGATCAGCTGATATTTTATAACAATCACATTTTCCACATGAAGAACTTGGAAACCGGAAGGATACTAGACCCCTGAAGACAGTTGTAATAAGTTTTAAATTTATCACTCATTAGTTTTTGAATAATAATCGCTTTGAGAGCCACTAAATAAAGACCCCCTCTCCCCAGTTCCCCCTATCCATTCGTTCGATCTCCAGAATCAATTATCCGACCTGTTTCTATGGTCCAGAATCTATCCTGTTTCCACTGTACAGTATCCAAAGTCTCCAAAGTCCTGCATCTTAACTGTCTCCATTCAATATCTAAGTTTGATAGCAACTTATACGTTATGTGAATTTGATTGGTTGTGGGTTATTAGTTTCAAGTATGAACAATACAAAGGCGGGGAATTTAAGTAGTTGGATAATTTTAGAGCTTAGTTTCCGACATATTTGTGAACATGTTTTGGGGGAGGGGGGAGCGAGGTACCTTTCTAAAGTACAGTATTGCACTCACTGTGATAACAGGGCCCATGATAAGGAGTGCACACGTCAAATGTGACTTACTTTATGTGAGGTAAATAATTATGAAGCGTTTTCAAGCTTACCTGTTTAAAGAAAAATTTGTATCTGGACCTTTTAGAAAATATAGATAAACAGGTAATCCCAAAAATTAAAAAAATAATAAGAAAATCATCCAACAATTTAATTCTAACCTAAAACATTAACATAAACAAAATTTAATTTAAATAAATTGTGTAAAGAAAGGTTTATTGAATAAATGTCGAAGACAAAATATTTAGATTAAAATTTCAAATTATTTTGCATTAATCAAGATATGATAATACAGGATGAAACAGATCTAAACATATTTAGACAAAAATCAAGACCACATGGTCTATATTTTAACAATGTATAGTTAAATATGTTACTAAGTTTATAAAAATTAATTCAAATTGAAAATTATTTAGGTTCTCAAATTGTGAACAAAGTTAGTACAAATAATAGGATGATTACCTGGATGAATCATTTCCTTTAATTGTATTTTTAAACTGACGAAACTATTACTCAAAATCTTTTACTAATTACAAATTTACAAAACGCCAGTTTTGTATAAGTATACAAAATACAGAATGACACAGAAAACCTTTCCGTTTTAATTTAACAATAAATCAACAGTTTACTGCATTAAAACTCAAGGACAATCAAAACAGCAGGCTGGCAACATTGTTGATGTCACTATGGTTGTATCTTTTGTTTACTAACTTTCTACTGGTAGAAAACCAGTACTGGTGATGCTGGTAGAAAACCTTCACCAATATGTTAGATAGTAAACAATTATGTGTTTTAGAAATTACATATAACTTATTAAATTTATACAAAAACATTGAAAAAATAAAAATAAATCATGTCGGGAATGTCTGTAAAAAAGTTAAAAAATTGATCGATTGTTTCATGTTTTCTGATGTTCCTAGAAGTGCAACATTGACATCAATATTGTTAATTTTTCGAGTGATTTTGCTTCGAAAATGTTTTTAAACCATACACTCTGTTTTTAACCCCCCCCCCGGGAAACGAGGTCGGGAAATATTTAACTATAATCAGTTATAATTTAGTAGCTCAGGTATCACTGAGGATGGCGACTTTGTAGTTGAAACATGTTTGATTAAGTAGACGTAATTTTTGTGAGATCTTGTGTTCGAGTTTTATTCTACCACACAAGTCAAGCTCAATATTTATTTATAAACATTCATGGCATTTCGTCAAGATTGGTGTTTTGTGCGCGACATCAACCATGAAGATTTTTGGGCCGAGTTTATTTTATGAAAATGTTAACAGTAAAGTTGGTATTCTATCAATGAATGTTCATTGATTATATATGTAGGTTTTAGAGCATCCAGGTCACTAGTTTTTGTGTTTCTATTTTTTTAATTAGTAAAGTATTGTTTTCCTTATTTTTGAGTAATTACAATTTTATTTTTGATACGTTTTATTTGATTTAAAGAGATGTAACTGTATTTTATTATTTGTTAATTTAACAGATTTTTCTGTTACATCTGTGTTTCTCCATTTTTTGTATTTTTCTATAAGAAAGAAATTCCAAAATAAATTAACATATCCTAAAGGTTCCTATTTATTTCACCTATATTATACTTGTTTTTATTTGCTTAGTGGAATATTTTATTTGTAGTGGAATAACATGATTGTATTATTATTTAAGATAAATTAAAAGTTTAAAGGTTTTCCTGGTTCACCATTACAATGTATAAGCAACGAATTTCTACAATATTTAAACAGTATTTAAACAGATTCCTGATTTTGTTGACTAAACAAATTTGACTAAATAATTTCAAACGAATGTTTATATCTTCAACATATTGACCTTTCCTCCTCGGCAGGTCTGGCACAACCTCTTCCATTCCCGACGATCTTTCTAAACCTGTTGGGTTTCAGTCTATATCCAGTCTACTCCCTTGGCTTGCATATCCTCTTGAGCTTGAACCTTCCATCTTGTTTGTGGACTACCCATATTACCTTTTCTTCCCTTTTCTATTCTCTCTAGTGCTCTTTTAGACATTCTGATTTCCTCCATCATTATTTACGTGCCCAAAATATTGCAAATGTTCCCTCTTGATTGTCTCTTTCAGTAATTACAACCTTGACACAATCTAAAAGGTTTATTCCTTATTCTAGTCGTTTCGTAACCATTAATTTTCTTCTAGAACAAATGTCATATCTTTTTGTCCTGGAATCTACGTCCATGTCTCTGATCCAATGTTAAAATGTATAGGTAATACTTTAAGCAATATCATTATGGCTCTCTTCCCTACGTTCGATTGCCATAATATTGCAAAACTGACCACTTTTCCATATTCTTTGTTGAAGAGAATACTTCTTTACGCTCGGTACGGCAATTTTTGAGGTGCAGTAAAATCGAACGAGAGAAACAAAAAGGTGAAACGAGGAGAGGAACGAAAAAGAGTAACGAAAATAATAAGAAATTGTTGTGTAATGATAATTCATGTGCCAAAATAAACTAAGTAATAAGTTTTCCAATTAAAATCATTTTTAATATATGTAATGTGTTTCTGCCAAGTACCAAAATAAACTAATTAATAACTTTCTCAGTTAAAATCATTTTTAAAGTATGTGATGTATTGCTACCACATACCAGAAATAAACTAAGCAATAACTTTCTCAGTTAAATCTGTATTAATACGTACTGTGTTACTGCCATGTAACAAAATAAACTTCTATGCACGTGCAGGAATGAAAATAAATAAATAGTAAGCGTGGAAAAAAATCTCAAGAACACTCCCGGGGGTCGAAAAGCGACATATCTAAAATTTCTAACTGTAGTAAATGTGTATAAGTATGGTAAAAATGTGCATCTATAAGAAAGCTTCTTCTTCTTCTTTTACGAAGTTCCACTTCTAGCGTGTATAGAGGTTTATGCACCATTTTTTATTATCTCCTCTTGTATCTTATCATTGGTGGTGATCATTGTTTCCTACGTAATTTGACTCTTTCAAGATCCTTCCTTCCCGTCTAACTTTCCTTTTTGTTTCTGTCCATTTGATTAGTTTTCTCTCCCAGATCCTTATCAGTTTCCTCCTATGCCATGGGATCATCTACTTATGCTACAATCTTCAATTTTCTATGACCTAGTACTTTTATGTGATGACTTCATCCAATATTAGGCTAAAGAAAACACTTCGCTGTCTCAATTCTCTTTCTGTTTGGGACAGTTCAGCGTCAGACATCTAATCTCTTGTAATCTTACTAATCTAAACTCTTCTAATCATACAAAATGTTTAGATTTTTATAAGTATTTTCTATTTTATTCTATCTCTCTACAATTTCTTCACAAATTCTTCTTAAAACCATCCAATGCTTATACCATTTAATTAATTTTTTTATCAGACAAAGTTACTATCGTTTGAAAGACTTTACATGTCTTGTAACCACGATAGACAAATATTTGCGATTTCAGAGTCGTCTTACAATATTAGGCTACGAGACGTGTTTTAAAAAAAAAAAAAAAAAAATACTAGCTCGGCCTACAGCTAACACGCTGCCGTATAAGAGCGTTAATTATTTTCTTACTACCACAAATCATCAGTTACAATAAGAAAAACGGGTTTAATAATAAACATGGTGTAGGCGTTTCTATAAGGGAAATCGCAATTGTTAAACAAATTCCTTCTCAATTAACTTGTTTTTGTAATCAGTGACGAAACTATTAGTTCTTTAATGTAAACCAGTTCTACCACAACACAAAACTAAACAATCTTACAATTGTTTGCACATAATTTAAAATAACCTTGAGATTTAGATGCAAGCTAATTTACCACTAAATTTGTTTACATTTCCTTGCAAAACTACAGTTGTCAGAACGGAGGCCATCATGCCATGAGAAATAAGACAAACATTCTGTTTGTTTAAGTAATGTGCGTTTTGTCTCACGCCACTTATACAGAGGTGTGTTATAAATTGAAGGACCTAGGGGAATGGGTCTTATCGTAGTGACAAATTGTAAAATTAAGGTATAAGTAGACCTGAAGCTTGACCCCAGAACATAGAAGTAAATTTACTGCACAAGTTTGTCAAAACAACCTAGATCGCAACATTGAACAAATTCATCCTACAGTTTCAGAAATGGGAAGAACAACATTTAAAGAATAGAAGAGAGTATAAGCCCCTGTTAGCTCAAAAAATTAAAGATTACAAAACTGTTTATTGATTTTCTTAAGAATTGTGCCCTGGATAATTGTGCACGTTCTTTTAGAGGAAAGCGAGGAGAGATAAACCTTTGATTTGTTATGGTTGTTACTATAAATTATCGCAATTAAACTCGATACAAATAAAATGGATAGACTAAAGAAAAATTTATTAATGTGTTACTAAATTATCTAGGGAAATAGTGACTTCAATATGAACTGAAACGAATAAAAACAAATGTAACTGGTATTTAAAAAATATATATATTCAATATAATATGAAATTTAGTTTTCACTATTTCACATTTGTCAAAAAAAAAACTTAAATAAATCAAAACCGTAAGAAATAAAAAAGACCTATGAATGCATTCATGGTTAAATTTACACATTTTAACGAAATTTAGTTCTGTTATTTTTAGTGAAATGGATGCTTATTATTTGGTTTTGTGAATTATTGAGTAAGAAAGTTAGTTTTTTTTTGAATTGGTTAAACAACTAATAACTGTTTACGTCTCAGCAAGATTTGCGTGTTTACAGCCAGTTATTAAAGTTCAAAGCCCCTAGAGCTAAGGTATTGATTAAGGAATGTATAACAGTACACTACTCATTCATTAAGGAGGTATTGATACAGACACACATTGCTTTGTAATTAGCAAGGTATTCAATCTTATCAACATTCATATCACAAGTGACGCTTATTGGAGTCTGCAAATATTAACTGAGAAGGAACTATGTTCAATAACCTTTCAAACTGAACGTCAAAACATCTCTCTTTCTCTCTCCCCGAAAAAAAATGATTTACAGATCAACAAAACAAAAACTCAATAAATTATTTTGGATATTCAAGTCTGCTTATTACGCAAATTGAACTTAAATACACTTTCTAGACAACACAATAATAATGATTTTTTTAGTCTATTGTCCACAAGTAAAGGACTTTGAACTGATTATTGACATAGTCACTATGATGCCATGAAGTGATTATATAACTGGAACATGTAATTTAGGGGTTTTGCCGAGATCCAGGAATTAAAAATATGCAAGATTCTTACCGTTAAAATTAGAGTGATCTTGGTAAAATCCTTATAGTTTGTCCAAACAGCCGTGCGCCCTGAAGGATTAAGGCGACCCTCGATCTCCAATGCGCAGACACATTCACACGCGCGACTCCGCCTACCTGCCGCTAATCGTTCTTCTATGAATCACCAACTAGCCCTTGTGCTACAAAATCAATTTTTTCTAGATTTTAACTATACTTAATTTTTACTCTATTACTGAACTCTAAACATTTTGCGAGGTAATAATATTTAGAGTTCAGTAATTAGAGTAAAAATGAAGTATAGTTAAAATCTAGAAAAATTTGATTTTGTAGTACAAGGGCTAGTTGGTGATTCATAGAAGAACCATTACCGGCAGGTAGGCCGAGCCGCGCGTGTGATGGCATCTGCGCGTTGGGGAGCGAGGGTCGCCCTAATCCTTCAGGGTGCACGGCTGTTTGGACAAACTATAATACCTCTATACTGTACTTTACATATTGCGGCACCATAGTTTGTAGAGCTGGCTAACAAATTGTAACGGGCACAATATTATTGCATACGCTTCATTTTTAATTTAAAATGCGATGTCCATTTTACTCCTTGCTCCAAAACATTTATTCTTTTGAAACTCAATAATTTTAATTGCTGTAAAACCATATTATTATATTCAGTCATATATACACTTCCTTTTTTTATAAAGGCAGGAGCCGTAACAAGTTAATTTATATTTACTATCTTGTGTCTGTAATTTTAATGATATTTAAGGTTCATCTTTTGGTGGAACCGTATACAGGATGTTTCCAAACTACGTTCCAAAACTTCTTGATATGGGTTCCTTGGTCGAATAAGTAAAAACGTTTCTATAAAAATATATTCTAAAACTCTTAATTTTCCATCTGTCATCCATTTTGTGTGTTTTTACAAAAAAAACATTGTATAATTGAAAATAAATTAGATATAAAGTCCAAATTTGTTATACATATTTTTCATCTAACCTTTTATCAATGTACCAAAAATCAGGACTTTATGTTTAATATTTTCAAAATGGCGGCCGTTTAAAATTTTAAAGTCGAGCATCAAAAACTTTACAAAAAATTAATTACGGCGGACAAAATTAGACATGCAGACATTATTAAAAAAGTAAGCCGTTGCGGGACGTTTGGCATATGTGAAACATCAAATTCATTTTTATGAAAACTATGCAAAAGAAAAAATGGAACTTGAAGGAAATAAAAGTGAAAATAAACAAATGTTTAGATTTTGAATTGAAACGATTATTATATTTTTACAAAAATACTAAAAAAAGAAAGAAATATATTATTTTTAAATATTATCAAGTGTAAAGTCAGTAATAGAAAAGTCGATGGTGTCTCTGAGGGTATTAAAATGACAATTAGTCAATGATAACGGAAATATGCGACGAAAGTGTTGGACATAACGTTATCAAGGTATTAATGAATACTGCAATTATTGTCGTTCTAGATTCTCTTGGGACTAGATTAATGTGCAAATGAAATTCTTCTTTCAGTCACTAGGATGTTGCCCGTTCCATGATTACAGTACCCACGGACCAGATATATAAAAAACGAGATGTGTGATTTACACTAAAAGTTTGTGCAAATACACTGGATGTAGATGATAAGTTAAGAGTGGAATGATGTAGTTTATTAGCAATAAAATATGTGTAATTACGGCAGGTTGAGCAGACAGTATAGAAAAAAAAAGGATTAAAAATTGGTTAAATGGAAACTAATGAATGAGCAAAATGATCCTACAATTACCCTAAATTATATATATTTTGATAACAACTATAATGCAAGTAATGTTGTTCTTGACCAAACACAAAAGGCAATCAAAAGACCAAAGGGGAAAGAAAAATTACAACTCATCCTATACTAACAATAAGACAAAAAGATTAATAAACAACTATGAGAAGAATACGAATGCTTGACCACTGACAAACATAGTAAAATTCACACATAGAACCTAAAATGTTAGTAGGTCAACAAGGGACTTGAGTTGAAGGGGGGGGAAGGGGGAAAGTCGCGGCAATGGTGTGTCGGTATCGTGTTAAGGTGCGTTACAGCTGACAATGGGCCACACAGGTCATACATATGCCGGTAACATAGTTAGTTTCTTTATTCATCCTTTTTTTTGACAAATATTACATTTGTATATGTCTTACATTTGTTACATATTGACTGAGGTCAAATAACGATCTTATATATAATAGATTGTGCACATACAGTATGGGGGGGGGGGTAACATTACAAAATTGAGAGGTATAACTTATTGGTTAATGCCAACACCATTAGTACATCCAACAAAAAAAAAAAGTATACAATCTACATACTTAAACTAAAAAGACCAAGATTTGTGATAGAAAAAATAGATAATGGTGGTGTGTTTCAAGGGGTGAAATGTTTATATGGGAAGGAGGGTTTATAAAAAATCTGATGGTAAATAAGGAGGTATGTGTATGAAATAATTAGGGTATTTGGATGAAATTGATAGGGTATGATGTTTGGGCATTGAGGTGGAAATGAGGTTTGAAAGAAGAAGCTCGGATTAGCTGCAGTTTAATCGTCATGCAGTTGTAGGCGGATCGGTCGGGCAACCCAGGCGAGGGGATGGCATCACACAAAAAAAGTAATGGGGAATAGGAAAACAAAAAGGCTTTAAAAAATCTAAATCCCCAAAGTAAAAAAAAGTGTAATACCATTCTAATCCACAAGGGAAACTCGATGAACCCGAGAATGCATTGGCTTGCCCTCTCAAAGGGGTGGATAAAAAAAAGAACGGAAAACTCCTAAATGGCCTCAATCCGCCGAGGCGCCGTTTCGTAGATGTGCGCCCTTAGCCATACTTGGTCCGCATGACAGACAAAAACCGAGTAGGGGGTTTATGGGGTGAATGATAATGGATGGTGTAGGTGTGGTGTGTACTATAGGAAGAATTGGAAAAAACTAAACTAATATCACCTAAGCCTATTGAGAGATTGTCCCAGGTAACGAAAAAAAAGTGTAAGAGGGTTGTAACCTTAGTTATCAATATTTGGGTTGGAAAAATCTCTTTAGATGAGATTGGGCTGTGCAAACCTGTCTACCAAAGGTGGGGTCGATCAGCACAACGGTAACAGGGGAGGTAAATGCGCCGATAACTAGGGGACGGGACTATAACAGTAGCAGCTTGGCATTGACCCTGTTGGAGGAGATGGTGTTCCCTAAACATAACCCAATCCCCTACCTGATATGGGTTGGAGTGTTGGTGTGCGTCATAAGCGACCTTCCATAGTGAGGTGGCGAAGAGCTGATGACCAAACTTCCTCATTGGTTAATAAAGGTGGGGATGGAATTAATTCGTCCAAATTCCAGGCCAATTGGAGAGGGTCGCTGATATAGTGTCCCCGTTTTAGCCCAAATTAATTTTTTTTAGAAAATTATTTTTTTTACAGTTTTTTTTCTTGTTTGGTGGACAAATATAAAGAATAATACAAAATTTTTGAAAAAAAAATACTTTAGGGGCTTAAAAATTGATGTTGCCGTATGGCAACGCTAGGCTAATATACTACCTTTGAAGAGATCATGTGTATAGTAAGAGGAAATTGTGTATAATGAACACTAAACAGGTTTATCTATAAACACACATGTATTGAAACAGTACATTAACCTTACAATATTTTATAGTAAATAACAAAAAACAATGCTTTGAAAAAACCTTCATAAATCATTTTCTTTAGTGAGTGACAGAGTGAAAATCTGAAAAACACGGAATGCACATTCCCAAATTACACTTTTGGCACATTGTGCGTACAATAGAAGAACAGCCTTCTCCTGCGCATCGCTTTTTCTTCTTATCAGGGACACCGATTACAAGATGGTCGGTTCTATCATAGCGAATATCATCCGAAACACGGTTGGAACTAATAGATCTCTTGGAAGAGAGTGGCCTTCCAGGACCCTTACCTGGAGTCCCATATTTCCTTATATAGTATGTGGCGAGTTCTCTCTTGAATTCAAGTTGAGGTTGGTTATCACCACTGGATCTACGAATTTGCCATGCGTTGTTGGTGCGGACATCAACCAACCATGTAACTATTGGCCAGTACCATTTCTTGCTTCTCGTTGATATTCGGTATCTGTTTATGTTCTCGTCCATGTTGTCGACGCCCCCATAAATTTATTGTACTGACTGAATACTGCCGGTCGCTCTACAAGTATATGTTTCTATGTCACCTTCTACCCAAGTTTTGATAACTGGCGTCTTTTTCTTGTTTGCAACTACCTCTACACGCTTCTCAGAAATCAAATCTTGTATTATATTATCTTTGTTTATTCTTATCGAGGTCAAAGGTGTATTTACATGTAAGCCGACATCATAGATACCTTGATCTGTGCTATCATTAGTGGGTAAAGTCCCTGGAGACACAGTACGCTCGTCACTTCTACCTGCAGTTCTAAAGCCAGGAGCCACAGTATTAGAAGACAAATCCCGCATTTCTTGATCGGCACTGCTAAGTTCAGATGAAGGTCCAGGCGCAATGGTTTCATTAGGCCTAGTTGCAGGTAAACTACTTATGACGGTGTTGTCAGGCATTCGTATTTCAGCACTAGCCATTAGTTGCCTCCCGAAAGATTGTCAAGTAGGCCACCTTCATCTTCTCCCGCTGAATCCTCGTCAGTAAGCGCGGAAGGGTCAGGAGGTGCGATAAATAAATCAAAATTGTTAGGCATGTCTTCATCTTGACCAACGAGTAGCTCTACAGTCTCTTGCAATGTTAACCCTATCCTAAAATATAGAAAAGCAAGTGTTAACCACCAAGCGTGTTATGTAAACGCTTGGTATTATATTAGCCTAGTGTTGCCATTTGGCAACAGCAAACATTACAAGGGTATAGCACACGTGAAAATAAAAGTGGCTCAGGGAGGAATATGTTATTATGTTTTTACACTATTTAGTAGTAAATTTATCATATAAATAGAAATGAAAAGCAATAAATAAAATAGAAAATTACTTACTCAAACTGGTACGTCATCGTGTTTTGTAACAAAATCACATACGAATGTTTCAGTGTGCACCACTAACAGGCAAACATAATCTATCTCCCAACAACGTCACTTCTCAATTCTCACATGTGTCAAGAAATAGTCAAGCAGGTTAGCCAACCCAAATCAACCCAAAACAAAAATTTACCCGCGATCAAATAAATAATGTTTTGTGTTGCCATATGGCAACGCTAGACTAAAACGGGTTTTAAAAACAAACCTGCTGGGGAATTTCCTGTGCTGGTGTGGGTGGCTGTATTGAACGCTAGCTGGAACCAGTGAATCATTTGGTCCCAACCAGTATGATTTTTTGCATGAAAAACGCAAAGAGCGACCTTTAAATTTTTATTAACCCTCTCAGAATGTGAGGGGTTAGGGTAATAATTGAGGTAGAAATATGCTTTATTCCGAGTTCAAGGCACATTTTACCCATAGCGGCCAACTTGAAGATTTGGGAAACCCGAATAAACTGAAAGCGTTTTTGTCAATATATTAATCGTCGTTTGGTTTTTAGTATTATGGTTAAGGAATTTGGGAAAAGCATCGACCACAGTTAATAAATATTTCTTACAGTTTTTACTCGCGGGTAAGGGGCCAATGTAGCCGATGAAAATACGTTAGAATGGGGTGGTGGGAATCTCGGACGATTGAAAACCTACATGAGTGTTCTGAGCCTGTTTGGCCCTTTGACACTGCACGCAGGATTTCACACTTTGGGTTATTTGATCTTTGAAATTTTTAGCCCAAAAGTGTCTTGTCACGCGGGCAAAGGTTTTGGCAATGCCAAAATGGGCAGAAATAGGGAGTTCATGTTAAAATTTGAACACTATATCGGTCAATTTTGACAGTAAGAATACTCTCCCTGTGCGTTCCCCTGGGGTCCGATTTAAAAGGGTGTGTTCAATAATTGAAAATTCAGGTGGGATGGGTTGGGTCATCATAATTTCGGACAGCGTGGGATTTTTGGGTTAATGCTGCTTTTAATGTACTGAAGGCTGTTCAGGCCCCACTCAAAATTATTGTTTGAGCTTTAGAACCGGCTTTAAAATGAGTAGCATATAAAGCTTCGATCACATTGGAGGCACGCTTATGCAAGTAATTTGGTGGCACGCCCGTGCGCAAACTGGCATGAACAGCAATGTGCTCACACTAATTACAAGCAAGCGCAAGTTAATTATTAATAAACAGGTCAGTTGAAATGGAGATGTCAGATGATGAGGACATTGTTTTGGAAAATGGTGTTTTAAAGTTTTTTTTTTTTGGATGAGCTGGAAATCAGGGAAGAGTGGGTGAACGAGTATTTTTTGGACAGAGAGGAAGATGGAGAGTATGCACGAATATTCAACGATTTGCTTAGACAGCATGATAAGTTTTTTTGAATACTTCAGAATGATGCCAGACACTTTCTACTATATACTGGACAAAATCACACCTAGAATAAGGAGGTAATCTAATTTCCGAAATTGTGTATCACCTGAAGAGAGGCTGATGGTTACTTTGAGGTAAGACTTTAGATTTATTAACTATTTACTTTAAAATATGCTTTTGATGAATTTAAGAATGATATTCAATCTGCCAATATTAAAAATGTTTTGGGTCTTTCTCTCCCTAAAAAGTTAATCAAATGTATTAATTATAACCATTCAAAAGTGCCGATTGATTTTTTTTTTCTTTTCTGTGAATAATTTATGAAAATAACCTGGATATCAGGTTTGAAAAATAAAACACTCGTTTTTAATATGCTTGGTCAAAAACTTTATTAAATGAAATCAAAGAATGTAAGAAAGTAATGTTTTAAATTTTAATTTTATACAATTAAGTAACGTTGAAAGTCATAACAATTTATTTTAAACAATTCCTCCATATCCTGTGATCAACTGAGTGAGCTCTGGATCTTTGTATTGTCCTGCATTCATATGACCTCTTAATACTGTTTACATCAGATTGCCCACCAGGTGACACCACGCTTTCATAAGATCCTGCACTTGTTGATGGTTGAGGACTATAGTTAAACTCGACCACAGTGTTGTATCCCTCTTCTTGTAGAAACAAGTCCTCAATCTTCCGCCTTAGCACAAGTTTCCCGTTAGCTGGTATAGCTCTCAATGAGGGCAAAAGGCTCATCAAAAAATAGTAGTCAGCATCCTGAACTTCTTGACGTTGTGTAGTGGCCTGTGAAGATGACTTTCGTTTAAAATACTCTTCGACCTTTTTTTCTTCTAACATTACCCATTTTTTGCAACATTTGTTTTTTGAAATCTTTTGGACGTTGTGGGGTTTCAGAAGTCCTTTTGGTTGGCGTGAGTTGTTTTTTATTTGTGTTTCCACCACATGCAGGTGTAAGAGTTTTTGCTGTTGTAATGGGTACAGAAGATTCCAAACAGTTTCAATAACTGTCATCTTCATTTCACCATTTTCAGACGAACAGGTTGTATCTTGAGGGTCATCGTTGGTGGTATTTCATTTTCAGAAGGTCGTGTCACATTTTTGGAGTTTATGGACAAACCAGGACCCATGCTTCCCGAGGTGTTTCGAGGAACAAACTGCTCTTGAAGGAAGGATAAATCGTCGAAGTGTGCCCACGTAGACTTTCAGTAATCACCTGCAGTCTGACCAGTTGTGCTTCGTTGTTTTGTGATAATTTGCGCGGAGGGTTCTCCATTTCTTCTTGGCGTGAACACCTGCACAGTAATTCTTTAGTAAAATTAAGTGTGATGAAGGTAAATAATTTCACATATTTTGTTTGTTTTTCAGGTTCCTATCAACAGGGCTTGCATTTCGATCATTAGCATTAAATTTTCCTTCAAATTGGCTAACAACACAATTAGTGGGATTGTTTACGAAGTTTGTGAAGCTGTTTGAGAATGTTGTTATCAAGTTCACATGCCTGAGCCGACCAAAGAATCATTAGAATCAGTGGCAGCAGAGTTTATGAGAATCTGGAAGTTTCCTAATTGCTTGGGCTGTATTGATGGCAAACATGTGCGCATAAAATGTCCAGCACATTCTGGTTCACTGTTTTACAATTATAAGGCATTTTCTCAATTATTCTACAAGGAGTTGCTGATGCTAAATGCAGGTTCATTTGTATTGATGTTAGTGGTTATGGCTGTCAAAGTGATGGAGGATTCTTCCAATCGACGTCTTTGTACAAAAAGTTAGAAGGTAAAATCATTCCGGAAGATAAACCACTCCCATTTTCGGACAATGCACAAACAACCCCTATCCTACATGTTCTTCTTGGAGATCAAGGTTACCCTTTGAAAGATTATCTTTTAAAACCATACAGTAGGTCTTTTATTATCAATGTAGGTACAATAGAGCAACCAAAAAAGCAATCAAGATTCGAGACGCATTTAAGCACTACTTCCAATGTGGAAAATAGAAAAAGAAGAAAGTGTCAACGATTTTTTTGTACTATTCTGAAATTATTCATACTAAATAATGTAAGAAAAAGGTTTGAAGAGAAATATTTGATAATTACATCAACTTATAAACTTGAATTGTATCAATCAATGTATGGTTTAGGCTTGATTAGCGAATTTACTTGAAAAATGAGCTACTCATGCCGTTAGCATGGTTATTGAAAATTAAATTTATCATTTAACTAAAAATGATATATATGTAAAATTAATACATTACTATGGCGGAAATACTTTATAACTGTCTTTAGAGCCAGAAAAGATATTTCTAAATTTAAATTGTAAGAAATCACATGGGTTTAAAGCTGTTTAAAGCTAAATGAAAAAGGCAGGAAACAAAATAATTGGATTTTCCCAACTTATACAGGGTGTTAAAAAATATTGTTACAAACTGCAGGAAATGGTTTTGTGGATCAAAATAAAGAAAAAAAAACAAGAATGACATTTCTTCGAAAATCACTTCGTTTACCAGATACCAGTCATTCTGTTGGTTCACAAATATTCTTTTATAACTTCACTGTTCTCCCGCTATTTCTGTTAAAGTTTCCGCAAGTGGCCCCCGTATCAAAACATGAGGTTCAATCATGCAGGTAATTTTTTTTTGTAATAGAGTTTAGATACAAAAGTACACCGAGTTTCAAAAATAAATGGGTGAGTGGTTTTAAATGTAAAAAATATTTTGTAGAAAAAACCAATGTGAATCATGATTTTCTCTTTATTTTGACCCATAAAACCATTTTCCGCAGTTTGTAAGACTATGTTTTGAACACCCTGTATAGTTATTTTTTTAGCTACAGTTTAGGAAGATATATTGTACTTACATTTAACATTGAGTTTATTTCCAATATTGTCCCAAAGCTTCTTGATATGGTCCCTATTGCTGTGGAGTTTTAACGATATGTCCCAAATCGGTCTTCTTCTTCTCACGGCATCGATAAGTGTTTCTGTATCCATCATATCGTAAACGCAAATCAGGAGCTCCACAACACTACACTGTCACTGCCTCGATGGTCAGAAATCAACCGAGATCACACCCGCTTGCAACTACAAAACAAATATTTTTGTTTCGAAGTGGAGTCGGATCAAGCTTGCACTTGCTTGTGAGCGGTGATGGACAAGTCACTCACTACTTGTTTCTGTCGCTCTCTTGCAGATTTTGTTTCTATGTGCACACCACCAAATTACTTGCACAAGCGTGCCTCCAATGTGGTTGAAGCTTAAAGGCGGCTCCACACACAACGGAAAATCCCAATGTGTGTATAGAGAATTTTGTTGAGGTATACCTGCAACTCCGGCGCCTGGAGGCCAGAAATTCGAATACAAAATCTTGTTTGGTTGGCCTCTGCTTCTTCGCGTCTCAAGGCCGATCGGGACGTGTGAAGGAGGTAGGCCTCGAGGCAACTCGATTACTGGAAAAAATGAAAGAAGTGGAGCCTCTAGCAAACAAAGACTGTGTAAATAAAAAATTAATAATATGCATAGCAGTTTTCGAAAAGAATTTAAAAAATCAATGAATCGATGAAAACAGTTAGTGGTGCAGACGAAGTATACCAGCAAAAGTTTTGGTATTTTGAGAGCTTACGTTTCTTGAACGACCAAAAAACACCTCGTCACTCTAGCTCCAATATAAATAATACTTATTATTTCAGTTTTTAATTACAACCTGTAGATATTCATCAAATCACACTTGTATTGATTGGAATAAAAACATTTAATAGGAATAACATTATTTTTTTTTAAAAACAATGTATAACTATATATTTTATTTTTCACAATATAATTTTGAACAAAATGTACATCTTCATTTTTTATTTAGTTTATCTTCCTGTAGCCAGAAATCGTAATGTGGCACTCAACCTTTCATGAGGTGAGATTGCGGTCCTCATTATGGTATCCTTTTTCTGAATGCTAAGCATAACCAATAAGAGCCTAAGATACGTGTCCTCATCTATACGCAAATAATTGTGCCAATATTTCGGGCTGAACTTCAGTTCTTTTAATAAATTTACATGAGAATAAAATTTCCTTTTCTGAAACCATTCCTTAGTCCACAACTTTCGCTTCACTACTTTTGATTGCTAACAACAAACCAACAACAGCAAGAGCATCATCATCATCTGTTGACACCATTATGTGAACAAACCAACTGGAGCGCCTTAATATATTCCGTAGTGTGTGGAGACCCCCCTATTTCTAGGTTCGGATTTTCCGTTGCGTGTGGAGCCGCCTTAAGATGAATCGGTGAATCAGCCGCACATCACTGTTTAACAATTTTTTACCCTTCCTGGAAGGCGGAAACCCTCCCTCCTCCCACCATACCAACACACCCTCGGCATACCTCTGTCATTTCAGTTCAGTTGTACTATACAATGTTAGAATGTAAGTTGTGATGCTAATAACAGTATAGATTACTTAGTTTTATTTTATTTATAGCAAGTTTTAGTTTTAAGATATGTTTCCGATGTATCTTTAACTGTTGGATTTGTGGTAAAGTGGTGTGAGGGAATTTTTATTTTTGTATTTCATAACAATGGGTGGTAAAAGGAACCGCTACCTTATTATCATTACTGATAAACTTGAAACTGTTAGACACTTTCAAGACCCTGTAGGGTCTCAAATTGGAATTTTTTTTTAAATTTTGAAGTTAATAAAAATTTATACATTTAGAATTATGTAGTTTATAAATCAAATTTCTAAATGCCAAAAACTTTTTTTCCCCCTTTATTAATTGAACTCTCCAGCTGTTAAAATTACTTTCAATTAGTTTTCTGATATTATATTCATTATTATGAGAAAGTTAATTATTATACTACTTGTTTATAAGAAAGTTGAAAATAAACAAAAAAAAATAAAATTATAAAAAATGTATTTTGGATATACAGTAGAACCCCTCTTAACCTGTCTTGTCGGGACTGACAACCCGGGCCGGTTAATCTGAGGTTCCGTCACAAAGCTTTTTTACAGATTCCTCTCTGTCAAGTCTTTCTAACACATTTAACCCTGTCACAAACGAAACCAACACACGCTTCCGTTTTTGTAACTTGCTCATTTTTATTTACTGTATATATTGTACATAGATCATAACCAGTCAAAGACAAGAAGAAAACGGAAAAGAAATGATATATTTTCCATAATGTATACTATATTGTCGTGGAAAAAAAGCGGCTCATCAAACGTTTTTGGCGGTGTATGTCTGCTATAACAACGGGTGCCAATGCCGTGGTATTTTTAGGCCGCCGACAATCGGATACCGCTATCGACAAAGTCGTTTGACTCACTGTCGCTCTGGTGATGCGGTGTTTTTATGCAACCGACAATCGGATATCGCTATCGACAGTCGTTTGACTCGTCGCCGCTTTGGTGACATGGTGTTTTTACACCGCTGACAATGGGATACTGCTATCGACAAAGTCGTTTGACTCGCTGCCGCTTTGGTGTTTCAATTACAATTTATTTTCGGAAACTCTCATCAAACCAGTACACTACGAAATAGGCAGGTTAAACCGAGGACCAATTGATCCGAGGCCAGTTAACAGAGGTTGTACTGTATATATAATTTATTTGTTTGTTGTATCCAATAACCTCTACAAAGAATCATGGATGGATTGTATTGCATCTTAGTTCAAGGTGGTAAAAGGAAAATTCTTTTCTTTTAGTGGTTTATTTCCTTGAGGGGTTTTGCCCTTGTGTGACGATATGGTGAATATAACTCAGGGTATATGAAATGAATCGCTTAATGTTTGCAACATTTGTTAAAGACACAGTTATTATCTTTGTATCATAATAAAAGCGTTGCACCAATGCAGTCAACAATTATGAAAAAAATTTCTATCAAGTTATAGCTTATGTCCACAGATTTAAAAAAATTAAATAAGAAATTATTTATTTGTATCATAGTTCTATATAAAATAATCCCAAATAGTCAGTGCATATATATTGGTAATGCTCTGTTGTTTTTTAAACTTAATTGTTTGCCCAATCATAACATGTTTATTTTGATACCATTTTTAAAAAAGTTCTTAAAGAATGTAAAGGAGGAAATAATAAAACATTAATTTTAAATAATATTTAATGGCTTAATTTACATTTTTTTAAACTGTTCAATTGTGGGTAAATACTATTTTCCTCCCTTTGATAAATTTTTATCAGAATACATGTACATTAAAATTTACTTCAACATTATTTCTCAAACTGCATTGAATAGTGTTAAATCAAACGAGAATTAAAATTTTTATTAAACTAATAATGTAACATCAGTTAAATTATTGAATACATTTTTTTCCAGTTCTGTCAGTCGATTTCTACAACCTATCTTTAATCAATTGTTTAAGTGTAATATGTATATTTTAATCTATTGATATAAAGTAAGCCTGTCTATAAATAAGTAAACACAACCAATACAATTAAATGTTGATTGTCATTAAATTCGCATTATTTACCTCTTTTGGTGGACCATATATTTCTGCAGCACGTGCAAGAAGGACCAAGAAGTGGCTTTTTCATAGTTTTGTGGTGTTGCATTGTTATTTAAACTTTTCATTAGACAATAATATTCATTCTGAATAAACATCATAAGAAAGTATTAGAATACTAATACTACATACAAAACTGTCAAAATGTTGGTATTTATAAATAATTCTAATAGCCATTTCTTTTTAAAATATGTTTATGAAATTCATATTATTCACAATCTCAGGGAATATATATATACTGGTGATAACGAGACATAAAAGGATATTTACTCGTCACTATAGTCAAATTTAAACCTGATATTTCTAAAAATTTAACAAAATGAAAGTTTTACAAACTACTTTATGAAATGCTTGATAATTTTTGTCTCAATAGTGTATATTTTAAAATGTTCGATGAAAATGCAATTTATCTTGGATAACAATGGATAATATAATTCCTCCTTGCAAATACAAAAAGGATCCAACATATAGGACTTGGGTTACCCAAAAGATTAAAAACTAATTTTTTAAAAGATTCTACAGTACAAATATTAAAATAACAGTTAAAAAGGTAACATACTTAAGACACTCCACTAATATCGTAAAAAGTGACACAACTTTTAGATTTATCAACCAGAATATAACATCAACTAAAGAGTTAAATAAGTATATATGAAGTAGGCTGGAAAGAAAAGAAAAAAAGAGACATAAATGTTGATTTATTTAATTATATTTGTATTGTTTGTGCGTATGAATTTGTCTTCGTGGTGATAACTTTATAAGGCAAGAATAAAACATCTATCAGTTTGTTTTTACTTGAATGTGGGAAAAAACAAACACTGTTCAAACAAAGCAAAACTTCAATAAATATTAAATTTCAGGAGAATAAAAATGACCTATATTTATTAACTCTACCAAAATTCTATATTGGCAACTTATATTTAGTACTTAATGAGAGTAAGAAGTTTATTTAACTCTAACAATTCGACCTCCCCCCCCCCCCCCCAATAGGTTTATAGCAGTTGGTGACTTTCAATCTTTGAGACAATATTCTTGTTGTTAGGACTTTTTATTATCCAGATATTATGAACACCAAAATATTATTCAATTCTAGAAGCATAACATCGATATCCGACTTTCTATAAATCAGATTTTAATAAAATAATACTCAAAATCTTTGTTAAAACAAACACAATATAATATATAAGTAGGTAGCCATTTCCAAAAGAATTGTTCATGTTAGTGATCCAAATTTTTTTAATATTTAAATTTTGAATGCAAATCTTAAACAGATGTCTTAAAAACCATTTTCTCTTTGAAACATGAAATAAGAGATTAGATCATACAATTTGTGCTTTATAATATTAAATCTGCAATGGTACAATCAACAAAAAAAAGCAATTTTTCGGATTGCCATCTTCGAGGTTGTCGAGTTATTCTCAATATTTTGAAAATCATATATACATTTTTTTTTTTTTAAAGGACGCTTTTATCTATAATTATTCACATTTTCAACCCAATTTTAAATTTAAAAAAAAAAAAAGAAGATATATGTTTAAAATAAGTATACAGTATTGATATTTTGCAGTTGTCAAAATGTTTTGAATTTTCAGGTTGGGAATAATTAGCATTAAAGTAGAAATTGTTGATTTCGATATCACTTATGGAAACAAAATTTTGGAGGTTTTTCAACATGTTTTTATGACTCAAGAATAGTAAGCTCACAATATTTATATTTATAAACTTTGATATAAAAGTTCTTATTATAACAACTTTAGCTTCTATGATGTTTTTTGCTACATAGCTTTATTTTTTTGTCTATGATACATTTTTTTTTTTTTTTGGTATACAATATTCTTGCAAAGTATGTTAAACTATTGAATTGCTGTCAAAAAACTTATTCAAATCAATAAATAGTAAATAGCCTTGTTAACCATATGAAAAGAGAAAGGATAGTTATAAAATTAAAATAAAAACAAATTTATAAAAACATTCTAAACAAATTTATAGATTAAATAAATTTATTTAATTTTCATCTCAGACATTCCACTCTAAAAATAAACATGGTACATAAAGTGGAACAAATTCTGTAAATAAGAAATAATTGAAGAAAGTAAAAGGCACCTCTTGCTTTTTTGTTTAAGTTAAGCAGTATAAACATACTTGTGGGTAGAATCATCAGCAAGAATAAATCCGAACAACAAAACATTTTTTAATGTTTATACCAAAATAATACTAATTAATGGAATTTTCTACTTTTTAAAAAACATTTATGTGCACTAATTAATTACCTCTTAGGCCTGTCATGCATAGAGATAATTCTACCAACACAGAACAAAGAAATATATTTTTGGCCAGTTCTAATCAGTCAGAACTTGTAAGAGAAAGCAATTTTATATATATATATATATATATATATATATATTCTGAAGAAAGACCAGCAGCAATTATTCAAGATAAAATCAGATCTCAATGTTAGTAGAAAATGTAAAACAGGTCTTTCATATTTTTCTTCTTTATATACTATAAAAATGTATTCTATTTAAATTATTTTTTACCATTCACATTTTATTGAAAATGTCTTAAAAGTTTATATATCAGGCTTGATAAATCCTTTAAATAAATTAAAACCTTAAAATCATAGTAAATGATTGTACTTACTATTTTTTAATACTTAAGTAAAGGAAATAATTTTTTTCACAATTTGTAAATAAGTGTCCTGTAGATAAAACTCACAGCAAACATTTTGACTTTTTTATTTGTTATTAAAAAAGACAAGGTGAAATAGTTGTGTGTATAACATCTACACACTAACGGAGATATGTTCATATTTCTACAGTGCCCCTGTTTACATAAAAAAGGATTGCATTTTAATTCTTTATATGAAAAAGAATGCAATATACGTACTTCTTATAGCCTATATAAATTATTGAAATAAGTCAAGTGAATATAATGAATTACTGTCTTTTAAATAATTAAAAAAAACTATATGTTTTAATATAAATTAATTTCGAGGTAATGGAGGCTGTCCTGCGACTTGTTGATAGTTGAAACCACCATTCATTAACGATGGTATTCCACCACTATTTCCTTGAAAGTTACTCATTTGATTGCCAAAAGATTGTGTTTGGTAACCAGGTGGCGGTGCATTAAAATTTGGTTGACCACCGGGTTGGAAATTGGCCATTAAAGGTACAGGCCCTGCAGATGCCCCATTTAATTCTGTAGCTGCAGATCTCCGAGTTCGGACACCTTTAGTTTCACCACCATCCTCTTTCTCACCCCATCTGCTTTGTCTTGTCCGTAAACTCATTCCACCACGATCCCGCCCTCCACTCCCTCCGCCCATATTACCACTTCCTCCAATTTGGCTGTCTCCTACATCTCTCCTCCGTCTTCCATATAAAGCACCACCGCCATCATCTCTTCCACCGCCACCTCTTCCAAATCCTTGGTCATTACCACCTCGATTACTATCACCAAATTTCATCTGTTCTCCTCCATGATTATCACCAAAATTATTTTGATTATTCGCAGATCCAAATCTATTACCGCCACCACCTCCTCTGTCGTCAGCACGGAAACCACCTCGTCTTCCATCACTAAATCCCCTCCCTCCTCCTCCTCTTCCACCACCTCGTCCTCCTCTACCAAATCTGCCTCTACCTGGAAATGAAAATGGTTTTAGAGACAATTTGATCTTGATTTGGTTACAATAGTTAGTAATAGTAATTGCTGCTTATATATGAATGTTATAATATAGCTGCTGATGAAATATTTAAAGTTATGATAATTTTTCTTTACTTTCAAAAATGTATGGCCTAAAGTTTACTTCTGCTGTTTACTAAAATATTTTTGCAGCTTAATATTTTGTGTGCATGTAGTTATATACTAGTAGTATTGCCCTAATAAATATTATTCATAATACTTGTATACATTAATATAATTTTGATTTTTTTTTTTTTTAATTATGTCAACTTTAGGTTTAACGTTATTATGTTCTCTAATAAAGAAAAAGCAAAGTGTGTGTTGTTGTTGGCTAAATTCAAGTCTGTAATTTCAGTGCAACGTGCATTTCGACGTGAATACAGAAAAGATCCACCATATGAAAATAACATACAACGTTGGTTGAAACAATTCGAAGAAACTGGATCAGTTCAAAAGCAGAAATCATCTGGCAGGCCAAGTGTATCAGATGAAAAAGTTGAACTTATTAGACAATCGGCAATCAGAGATTTGGCTACAAAGCCTGGATGTTAGCCACAAGGTTAGGATACTGCAATCCTACAGATATTTGTTGGAAGAAACGGTAAATTTGATCCAGAACTTGGATTAGGTGGAAGTGTTGTGGCTAACCCAACTGGAAAAAATCGCTCTAACTATTATACAAAACAAAATTTTCTGTATACTTTGACAACTTTTTTACGTAACCACAACTTTTAACTAAGATAAAAGAAAATAATTTCTTAGCTACCGGTAGAGTAAAAGTATAGAACTGACAAATGCCCTTTTGTAGAAAAGAAAACACTACAAAAACATTCAAACATTCTAGAGGCTCTTATGATTCTTATGTTGATGAAGAAAACAATATCTGTGCTGTTAGATAGAATGATAATTCAGTAGTGACTTTACTCTCAACAGAATATGGAGTAAAACCATTGAAAACTGCTCGGCATTACTAAAGAGTAGAACAAAAGAAAGTAGATATTGTGCAACCTAACCTGATACATTTCTACAACAAGAACATGGGTGAAGTAGACCAGTGGATGCAAATGTAGCAGCATATAGAATAGGTATAAGAGGAAAGAAATGGTACAATTCCTATTCTGTTTTGGTTGCTAGATGTTGCTTTCAACAACACTTATCTTTTGACACGAAGTTATAATTGCAATTTTGTAGATTTGCTCCATTTTCGATGTGAAGTAGTGAACGCTTTACTAATGAAGTAGGGGGAAGAAAAACATCACCTAGCCCATCAGGAACAAGAATTATTCAGTTCCAGAATAACGACCACATTATCTTTACAAAACAAAGTAGTAGAAGATATGCTGTTTGCAAAATAAAACAACTAACTATTGTAAGAAATGTGCCACTTCCTCTTTACTCTAAAAAAACTTGACATGTAAACTCTTTTTATTGCATATTTAAGAATAACAATGTGTGTTTATAATTATTTTAATTGATAAACGTTGAGTACATAATAAGTTGGCCTACCCTATTTCTACTTATATTAGGTTAGGTTTAGGGCATCAAAAGTATAATGGATCGTATTACTTTTTAATTTTAATGTAAACTAGCATACACATATTCTAATTATCTCTTGTATGTTTCTAATAAGTAATAAATGAAATAGGCCTAGAGGTATAATTACTAGAGGCAGGACAAAAGAGAAAATAAATAACTTTTGAAAAAGGAGTTCATCCGAAATGTGTTAACAGAAGTTAAGAAAATGTTATGAAAAGGACCTGCATGTATTCTGAATGTACTCAAATCAGTTTAAAATCATGTTTGAATACTGGAGTCATTGAACAGATTAGTGTTTACGTTTACGTAAGAAGTAATTACTAGAAATAATTACAATCAATAAAAACTGAATCACCCTTTAATTAGCATATAATACTTTGATTTCTATAATTATGAGAATAGAACAATTTAATATTTCCTGTAAACAGTATAAACATACATAACTACAATAATTTTATCATATATAATAAATTAACAATTTCAAATATGTAAATCAACAAAATTTCCAGAAATATGAAATAGGTTTTGCCTGTTTAAAAAAATGAAATAGCACTGCTTATTGGCATTGTTTTAAGCTCTTATACCTTCTAAAAATCCATTCTATTTTTCAGTTTAAAATTATTTAAAATTGAATATATGTTTGTTTAAACGAATAAGTAAAAGAAAATAACAATTTTATTAAAAGTCATTTTTGATCGGCAATATCATGAGACAAACAATAAAAAAAAAGACAACTTACAAACCAATAAAAATAAAAGTTCTTAAAACTAATAACTATCAATATATTCGGACTTACCTGATTTGCCAAAGCCTCCAGATCTAGTCATTTCTGCCAACTGATACAGTTTTGGATTAATTTTCTGCTTTGCTTCTTGGAGTACTGCTATCAAGTCATAGGCCTGCTTAGCATTGTTTGGTGTAAAAAATGCATATGCTGTTCCAGTATTTGATGAACGACCAGTTCGTCCTATCCGATGAACATAATCCTCTGATGATGATGGATAATCGTAGTTTATCACAAATTTCACATCTTCAACATCTAAAAACAATACAATAAACAATTAAAATTTGAAAAATATAATAAACAGAATATAATTTATGTGACCATACCTTTTAAAACAAAAATAATAACAAAATTTATAGAATTATTACGATTTTAATTCTGGGTAATGATACTACATAAAAGGAACAATTCTAGTTTGAAATTTAAATGTATTTATTATACAGTATATGTGTGTTAGACCTAAATGTAAATTTTAATTATTCATAAAACATACACTACACAAAGCAAAATTAATTGGTGCTCTACACTACTACAGGGAACAACAAAAGATTGGACCTCATCTTTTTGAAATCTCAAAATGACGACTATTTATAAAAACATCAGTAGATCTAAGCAAACTTTTGAAACAAGAGCTTGAATTGGACATCTTGTTATAGAGAAATATATTTTTAAATTCCACGTAACAAGTTCTCTAATTTGTAAAGTATACAATGAAGAAGAGGACACTAATGAACACTCTTCCCCAGAATCTAAAAGTGATGATGGTGCGAGAGCCATCTAGCTGTGGAGGATTCAAGAGGAATTAATAGGGAGAGCTTGTTTTATTAATTTGCTTATCACTCTGAATATTGGCAAAGCACATTTACGAAAGACATCAAGTTTTGACCAGGGATTTTAGCTTGCACTAAGCCCAAGCCTCTACCTTACTGGTCAACTGATCTGTGGAGTGTGACGGATTTTAGCTTGCACTCAGGTTATCATAGTTTTAGGTTTAATTTTATTTCATTAGTAGATATGTAAGGATAGATTTAGTTTATAAGCAAGACCCTCTGATGATGATAACCATGTTATCGAAATGTACATCAGGGCATTAAGTGGAAATAATTAATAAAGAACAATTAATCAGATAATTGTGTTTTATTAAGTTTCTAGTGATTGTGGTTAGGGGCAAATTCGAATTATTATTAATAATAGCAGACCTGATAATGAGAAATTATGATTTATAATAATTCGATTGTAGATTTTTTTGATCAAAATTGTTAGAGCCAATTTTGAGATAATAGGAATTTTGTGCATTTATTTTATGGCAGGTATTCCGAAATGTTGAGTTATTGATAAAAAATAAAGGGAAAATGGAATACGTCCAGAGATATGGGGGCACAATTGATTAAAATTCTACACAACTAATTTGATTAAAATCAGGCTATTATTCAATTGTGCTGTATAACACCACACAAACAGACATTCTCAAAAACACTTTTTAGGACTTTTCAAAACAGATATTTCTGCTAAAAACTCTACACCGGTTTTTTTGATTTACCATATAACTTAAGTATATTATGTGAGAAAATAAAGAATATTAAATATTTCTGAATAAAATCCTGTGGTAAATAGAAATAATAATAGACATATTATTAGCCATATAGTTGTGTGGTGAAAAACATATATTCTGCTATATATTAGTTGTGTGCTTAGGTTCATCTACATTTAGCAAAAAAAAAATGAATACGTTTTGCCAATAACCTAATCTTATAGAAACTCCTAACAAAAATAACCTAACCTAATCCAACCAAGGAGCTTAACGATTAATTAAATTTTTAGTTAAAAACACCATAAACAGGAAATACAGTTCAGCCTAACATAACTAGTCTAACCTAAAGTTTGATTTTTTTCCCTGTTAAGAAATATATGGACAAAGGTTATAAAAGAGGAAAATAACACAATGCACACGTTTTACAGAAATTTAATTCATATGCAGCTGCTAACACAAAAATTTGCTGTAAAACCCATTTTAAAATATCCTTGATTATTTGTAGGCCTCAAGACTGAAGAGTGTTAATGTTCTGATTTTACAAAAGTTAAATTTATTTCAACAAAATTACTTGGAGAATTACAAATTATTCAGTAATAAAAATAATAATAATAATTCCATTTAACATTTTCATCAAACTTCAAGCAACACAAAGAAATGTTATTTACACTCAAACACAAGTTCACACAATTATTAATAGTAAATGACATTATCTGCAAAATAAATTTAAAAGTAAAAATAACCTTCATAATAAAATAACTATCATTTGATATATAAATATATATTAACAGTTTGAGAGATTAGTTTTATAAGACAATATTATAATTTAGAAATAAATGTAAATTATAATTCACATTGTGACTGATAATCTAAGTTCTCAATAATGTCGAAAAATATAGTATTCATTTCTAAAGACGGCTTGGTAATTTTTTACATGCAACATGAACATGCATTTTCTCAAAAATCACTTGTTATTTAAATAACTTCTCACAATATTGTAATGAAACTATAATACAATTTTCTTCTACAACAATTTTGATTATACAATAAAAGAAATAACTAATTTTAGTTTTAAAACATGGTAACAAGATTAGATGGTGAGTATACAATCTTTCTCAATTTCAAAAGTGAAATCATAATAAAAATATTAAATAACATCGGTCAAAGTTAATTTTTAGTTTTGATTAACTCTTTATGCAAGAATTTTTCCCTGTTATTTTGATTGTACATTTCTTGTGGTCGTTAACTCCAATATTCACCAAAATATTATCAAAATTACTCGGGCCAAATAAATGGTTTTAATAAAATACCCTTGATTAATTTTCACTTTTTGAGTTAATAATTTTTTTAACAAAATTAATAATGGCTTGACAAATTCATAGATCACTCTATGTTAAAATTGGACGAGTGGTAATTGAAATAAAGGAGATAATCAGAGACAAGGACGGATGTGCTCAATTATAACATTCCTTGCATTTATAGTTACACATTTTGAAAGAAAGTATGTTAACACAGTTATAAAATTGAACTCCTCTCTTATTTACATGATAATTACGTACCTGAAGCATCGAACAAGAGATGAAGATGATCCCAGATGTAGGATGAAGCACTATAATAATGTAGAAACTAAATAGTGTAAGCAAATACAGTGTCAGGACAGAAACAGAGGCACTGCTGGACAAACAGGCATGTGCCTCTGAAAACAAATAAGACCAGACTGATTTATTGATGCCCAATAATTTGTCCAACATATATAAGCCCAAGCATTGCCCATCTTTACATTATATTTAGTCAACTTATAATAAACATTGCTAAAACTATATTAACTACAAATTCATTGCATTGAAAATTATATTCATTGAACAAAATTTTCCAAAAGGAATGTTGGTATTATAAGATCAATTAATTTCAAAATAATAGGTATAAATATACAAACTAATACGAAAAAACCAATTTTATTAAACTGTTTCTAAGGTTTCTATGCTACAAACCATTATAGTAATTTACAACGAAAAAATGTTTTTTAACTCAAAACTGTTAATTCTTTCAAAAACTGTATTCAGCAATTTTTTCCTTCCCATATTTTTATGGCCAGATTTTCACATCAGATACAATACTAATTTAACCAAGCCTTTCTTACATTTATTTTAAAACTATTGAAGTAAAGAGTTTGAGAAAGTTTCTTTTTATCCCTTCCTCCATTCTAATTTAATTCTTAAATTTGATGATAAGCAATATTCAGAGTAGGCTAATGATATAATCTGGTTCACATTTAGTTGGCATTGTGTATTACAGCTAATTGTGAGGCTGCATTAGTATGTGTTTAAAAACATCATGCTAACTAAAACAATATCTAAAAACACAATAACTAAATAATATATAATAAAACTGTACATATTCTTAAAGAGAAAGAAAAACCTTTCCTTTTAAAAATAGATGAAGTTTGTGTGGGGACCTTATTTTTTCATTAGGAATAGTAATACTGAACTTCTAGATAATATAGCTGTAAATTTGATTACAAAAAATTGACGTTTCCTTTTGTCACCATCTTAAAAAATACCAGATTGGCAGTTGCGATTATTTTCCAATGTATATTTATTTCAAGGTTTAAAATTGGTAAACGTTACAAAAGTCAAAATTCTTAAGCAGTTCAGTTTAGAATTTTGTTCACTTGCATGCACGGATGCTATACAAAATTCAATAGACTTAATAGGGCCTAACCTAAAAAGTCAAAATATGAAGATCACATTACATACAGGTTCATAAGCTGTGAATAACTTTTGTAATTAACTTCAACATATATTTATTACAAATAATATAAATCTGAAATCCCTATAAACACAATAGAGCATAAAACACAAAATAAAAAACTAGTATTAAAACAACAGCATTCTTTTTGGAAAATTTTTGTATTGTCTAATTGTATTCCACCAGGAATTTTGCCTTTTTGTAACTTCACACTTAGCACAGAATCACTGATATATTGCCAATATGTCCAATTATGCAAAATGTGATCAAACCTTTCGTCAAGTTTCTATATGAATATTTCTGCCATAACAATATTGGCGGTTATTTCCATTACTTTTTAAGAAATACTCAACAAAAAACATATTTTCTGTGATATCTCTCAGATCTAGAAAGATATAGAGTTGCATATGCACTCAATCTTACGGTCTGTGTTTCAAACTCTCATCCATTAGAGCATGAACATAATAAATATTGTACTAAGTTGAATATTTCAAAATCAGAACAAGTAATATAAATACATTTTTGTGAAAAGTGGCATTTTAGGACCTAAACCAATATGCCAAACAAACCACAACTTGAAAAAAAACAATATTAATAAATAATTAGAGAATTTTTTCTTTTTTTTTCCCTCAATTTCATGATATTAAGTTGTTTTTAGAAAGAGTTTGTTTGAAATACTGTCAATCCCAGCTGTTTAGTAAAAACTGGACAAATTGTACGAAAAGAAGTGAAAAATTTGCTAAACCATCACTTGATTTTTTTTCTCTTTTTTTTCTGTTTGTTTAACACTAATATTACCATATATAGTCTTAACATCCTTCCACTGGATCTTAAAGAGAGTGACAAGGAAAACTGCATATAACCCACAATCTTTGGGACTATGAAGGTATATATAAGATTCTCCATAGCATTCCAGAATGATATCTATGGTCCCGAGAGATAACATGTTAGAAATGATCCCTGATTTAATGAAGGGTGCAGTTATTCCTTCTCAAAACCATTTAGAGTGGTAATACCTGACAGCAAGGAATGGTTAGAGGGAAAGAAGTATCTACCTTTCTTAGCTGAAGTAGTTCACAAACAACTCTGAGAACAAACATGGGACAGGAGCTGGATTCGAGAAAGAGGACAAAAGCAGGAATGTGCCTAATGGTGTTTCAATCCAAAATTACAATCTTAATGGAGTGTGTCTGAAAAACTGTGCTATAGAAGAGTGTGTATATATATATATATATATTTTTTTCTTTTTCTTCTATATATATCCACCACTGATAGTTAGGCTGCTTTGAAAGCCCCGGATTCTATGAATTCAGGTCGAAGTTAATCTGGAATCGTTTCAGAATTACATCACAGCTGTAAGTACTCAACAATGGAGTTCCTGGACATAATGGGATTAGTGGCAATGAATGTAAAGACATGTTGGCTGTCAACAGCAAAACTCATAGGACTCGCCATTCTGGACATATTGAAGAGACTGGCGATGCAAGTCATCAGCACTTGAGCTCAGAAAGAGCACGAAAGGTAGAGGAGTAGTTCAGATCTAACAATGATTGAACTCTCACTTCACAACCTCCTCTGAGGAAATTTCATATGACCTCTCAATAGGCAGCGGCAATATAAGAAAGGGGTTAGAGTTTGTTACAGTGCTCTGCCACCAGAGAAAACATATGCATAGTATATACCTGAGAAGCCACTGTGTAAGAAATGTGGCCTGCAGAGGAAACTGCAGAGCACCTGATCAATAGGGAAAGGACTGAAACTCTTGGACTGAACAACCTCCTTAACCTTATAGAAAGAGTCTGAAATTCATGGAGCTTATGGGTCTTCCTGAAGATATACAAGGGCATCAAACCATCTATTTTCCATTTACAAGTGCAATAAATAAGCTATATGGATGATGTACAAAAGAAATAGACAGCCCAATTGAAGAAGAAATATTAATATTTAATCCATTGTAAAAACTGTTTGTAACAAATTTGGTGAAATTTAGAAAAAAGTAAGACTTCTTGAGAAAAATTGGTAATTAGAACTAAAGTTTTCTGTTAAACAAACTTCCTAAAAGCATTTATAAAATGAATTTTGAATCAAAATAGTAATAATCATACCAAAACTGTGACCACTACTAGAGATACATGAAGAATACAAGTGCAGTAGAGTCCCGCAAACTCAGCGTAATGTGGACCAGAAGTGTGCCGAGTTTGTGAAATGCCGGGTTATCGGGAATAAGGGCAAAAAATAAATTGTAATTGAAACACCAAAGCGGCGGCGATATCAAACGACTTTGTCGATAGCGGTATCCCATTGTCGGCAGTGTAAAACACCGTGGCACCAAAGCGGCGGCGATATCAAACGACTTTGTTGAGAGCGGTATCCCATTGTCGGCGACGTAAAAACACCGCGGCACCAAAGCGGCGGCGATATCAAACGACTTTGTCGATAGCGGTATCCCATTGTCGGCGGCATAATAACACCGCGGTATTGGCACCCGTCGATATAGCAGACATACACCTGCAAAAAGTTTGATGGGCCGCTTTTTTTCCACGAATCAATTTAGTATACATTATGGAAAATATAATATTTCTTTTCAGTTTTCTTTGACATATACGCACAGTATATACAGTAAATAAAAATGAGCGAGTTACGAAAACGGAAGCGTGTCTTGGTTTCGTTTGAGATGCGGTTAAATGTGTTAAAAAGACTTGACAGAGGGGAATCTGTAGAAAAGCTTTGTGACGAGTTTAACGTGGGAAAAGTACCATCAACGATTCGAGCAATCGAAGTTAATGCCCGCTTTGGGATCTGCCGAACTTTTATGAACATCGCTGTTTTTAGAAATATATTTTTTTCCCGTCGGGGTTGCCGAGTAATCCGGACTGCCGGGTTATCGAGTGCCGAGTTTGCGAGACTCTACTGTATGTATAAATTTGAATAACCCGTCAACATACAATCAAGGAACAATGGTGCCAGATTTAGGTCTCACCATGGAAATTGCAGGCAAATTTCTGATATGGAAATTATCTAAATAATAAGTATATCAAATGAAAAAGAAAAAAAAGTCTTATGTTGTAGAACAATAATATAGATGTATATTTTTAGAAAATGGCAAACAGTGTAATATAATAATTATTATTATTATTATTATTATTATTATTATTTATTAACACCTGCAAAATAAACTGAATACAAAGTTTTGACAATAGCCAATCAATACTTGTAATTATCAGGAAACATCTAAGACAAAGATGATATCACATTTTGCATTTTGTTTAAATTTATCGATAAAGTACATAACATAAAACATCAAAAATAATTGTAAACATTTCAATGTTTTAATCAAATAAAAACTTATTTGATTTTGTTTAACAAATTTGTATTTTAATAATGAATCAAATTTATCAATCCCATATGTAAATAATAATAAAATGGTAAGTTTTGTTATATTTAGCCTACAATAAAATCAGTTGAACTTATAAAATTCAGTATGATAATATATTTTATAGCAAAATTCAAATCAAATAATTATTCGATTCAAATATTTTGCCTTACTTAGTTAATTAAATAATGTCTTTGTTCATACTGAAGAAGCAGGCTGATTGGTTAACTCGTTATTCCATGACTATAACTTTTTAAGCTTCAAAGCACGATTTTTAACACAATCGTATGCCATGACCCAACAACAGCCTCCAGCCAAAGTTTAACACAGACATTAATCACCCATTCATTAAAATAAATAAGATTATGCAATGCTGGACTAATATTATACTGAGCTATAAGATCAGCAAAAGACATTCATCAATTAATTGGACAAATTATTATGTTAATTTTAAAACTGCAATATAAGTGTCAAGATAATTTGTACAAATACAGGGTGTCTACAGAAAAATGTTCCATACTGGGAGCAATACTCATTTATTTAACCTGAAATATGGGTTGAAATAAATGTTTATAGAGGGGATTTCAATGAAGTGTAGTGCATAAAGGGTACGATATTTCACATTACATTAGGCAGATTTACATTTTCTGTTGCAATATACACTACAATTTTGATAAAACAATTTTTTTGTGAGTGAACATTTTATAGCAAATGAAAACAAAAGGAAGGAAATTGAATGAGCTCACCTAGAATGAAATGAAATGTTGAATCTGTTTAAATATAACAATTCTGCAAAAAAAATACTAAATGTTATAAGGTTTTCTTTATCTTTATCTTAAATTATTTAGTTCTGAGGATAACATTCTAAATGTTTAATTAAAATTCAAACTATTAATCACACAAGGCTTGAATGACTTTACTCTGAATACTTTTGTTCACCTCTATAAACCAGATCATATCTAAATATCAGTACAATCCTTCAGATCTATAATCATTTACACCAGAAACCCATTTCAATGAATTGAATGTGTACTTTTGTGCAATAACTTTATTTCACCTACCATTGAATACTGTAACTCCCTGGCTTACACATTTTTTAGAAAGTATGTGGTGTGTCTTTTTTATGAGACTGTGTTATTACTTCAAAATAAGCAATGAGCACTAATTGTGAGCTCTTTGGCAAAGATCGTAGATATCTTTGAACATGCATGACATACTTCAACACTCTCACTCATTCAATTACTTGTGAGCAATTGTTTCTTGCAGTTGTTTTAAATTGTGTGTCGGAATAATGCTAATAAGTTAGTTGAACGTTTCAATTTGAAATATTTGTAAAATTGAACAATAACCAATTAAATGTTTTTGAATAATTACTGAGGATGGGAAATATTGTATGTCTTGTGCACGTATGTTGGATTAGCACAAAAGATTCAATGAAGGATGTTAAAATGTGGTAGAGGAAACAACTCTGGACGAACCTTCCACCACAAAAACTTAAGAAAATCTATACAAAATTAGCCAAATTGTTCCAGATGACCGTTCGAACTGAAGAGAGTCCAAATGAATTCTGAAGTCGTTAATGTTCAAAAAAAGTTATACCAAGATGATCACTGTAGTCGCATACCAGAGCAAAATTAATACTGTAAGGAAATTTTCATTAACATACTGTAGGAACCTAATGCCGAACCGAACCTAAAAAATTATTACTTTGAGAAACCTGGATCTCCCAGTATGGTCCTAAGACGAAATGACAATCAATATACTGAAAAGTCACCACAAAGAATGAAAAAAGTTTGTCAAAGCAAGTACAAATTCATAGCCATGCTCATTGTTTTTTTTTTTTTTTTTTTTCCAATACTGAGAGAGAATTTTAAAAAAACTACTCACTCAAAATGGTTACATTCAACAATGATGCACATTATGCTCTCAAAACACTGAAACATCCTCCATATTTAACAGATTTGGTACCATGTGACCTTTTCTTTTCATTAAAGTGAAATCTTTGCTTTACTGAGTCATTTGATTCTGAAGATGTAAAGATGTGTTAAACAACTAAATAATAAATACTGATCTGCTCCACTGCTTATGAAACTCTAAAAACCGGTTCGTGGCAGGTTGTATTTGATCTTTATATCTTCTTATTTAGATGACGTTACAAAATATGTGTGCATTATTTTTTCCAGTGCAATGTTACAATTAAATAAATTTAAATCTGCTAAGATTGTAAAAAAACATTAAGAAATAAATAACATTTACTGTTAAAAAGTTCTTTTCACACATTGCAATTAAAACTTGCGGCCAATGGGTGGAGGCCACTCATTTGACAATGTTCTAAAATAGACCTATAAAAATTAGCTGTGATCACACAAATTGAAAATGTAACCATGCTATAATACAACCAAATTAATCTACTCAAATATTTAGATTTTTTATTATAAATTCTAAAACGAAGGTTTATACTTCATATATATATTTTTTTCAATTCAATTAAAAACTAGTCACAAAATGACAAATTAAGAGAGTACATTTATTTCATATTTTTGCAACAAGTTGAAACATAATATCTTTGTGTGTAGATATCAAATTGAACTATAAAATATGTACCTTGAACTTTATATAATAAATACATTTTAAGATTAAATTTGACTCATCAGATAACGATGGCTAGTCAAAATACATTAGAAGCCAATGTATCATTATATTGTATATAATATACAAAACGGCCCACCAAAAACAAAACACTTGTGTTTCCCATATTTAATTTTTTTTTTCAAAGAAAGCACTAACCTGGATATTTTATTTTTAAAGGGTACAATTTTATTTCTTAATTTGAATATTACTACTTCAACCACTAAAAGCTAATAAAATCAACCCCTTAAATCTTAAATGGTAAGGGGGTCGAGCAGCACATAATTTTAAAGTTGTTTAAAATTTGAAACAATAGTTTTAAAGAAATTGTGATATAGTTATTTTGCTAAGAATGTGTTTTGGACTTTCTTGTGCTTAAACGACAATTCTACAATAATAATTGTTGGTATAAACTTTGATCAGTTAAAAGAATTGGTTATCTATAAAAGGTAAAGTTAACCCTAGATCTGTCAATGTTAATTTTCTTCGTTTGTTTAAAAATTAATAAAATATATTATTTTATACAAAACCTAACTTATAGGATATCATTTTTCTCAGAAAGATACCTAGAATTTATCTATGTAAAAAAAAAAAAGTTATATTAAACGGTTTTGGAGTAAGTATGTTAGGTGTCAAAAAATGAAGTTAACATATTTCAGAAAAACCTGTCTCATCCAAAATCAATAGCTTACCACCTTTCAAGATATACAAAAGTTTTGTATAATATTTGTGAATATATTTAGAAAAAAAATAAAATTAATTTGTTACATTTTCAAAAAAAAATTGTTCTACAAAAAGGGAAAATGTTTTGCCTAATTTGAAAAAAATCACCAAAAATAGTAATATCATGGAAAACACAACTTCTATATATCATTATATTCAGAAAGGTGCATAGAATTTAGTTGTGTAGTGGAAAAAAATTTAGAGTTATTAGTTCAGGAATCAAAAAATCGTCCGGTGGCCAAGGCAAATATTTCACAGAAAAGGTAACGTAAACCATACAAAATTTGTTTTTGAATTTTTTTCAACTATTACTAGAGATTTGTAATATATTTGTGGATAAAAGTTGATTAAAAAAATAATAAATTTGTTACATTTAAAAAAAAAAGAAAGAAAGAAAAGATTTTATTGAAAAAGGTAAAAACTTAGGCCTAATTGGGAAAAAAAAAAGTAAGGATCTGTAACTAATAAGAAATCAAACACAATATAAGGCAGTAAAAGTAGAGGTTCAGGACCATATTCCTCATCATTGAAGATTTACGTTAATAAATCGTTACGAATCCATATCGACCTTTCAAATGACTCTCATCAGTATGTGCCATCAATATTTTCAGCATAATTTTTATTATTTCCATGAGGTCATAACGTTGTACATTAAATAAAATAACACATAAATCAATAGTGTAATAAACATATTACATTTGGAATGTTATTTCTCTAAAACTATTAGTCCAAATTTAAAAGTGAATCACAAATGAAAAAAATATTTTGAATGAATTAAAATTAAAATGATGTACTGCTCAACCAACCTCATGATATTTTATTTTAAATTTTAGGGTTTGATTTCACAACTCCTTAAGAGTGATGTAGAAATAAAATTGTCCTGAAAATAAAAGGGTCCGTAGAACTTTTGAAAAAAAAATGAATATAATATAAGAATACAGGAGCGTTTTGTTTTTGGTAAGTATTCGGTATATAAACATTTACCCTAATACTAATTTATCATTGAACGCAGAACCTAACTACCTGCAACTGTATCATTGAACTTATGAGTTTTAAGTAAGAGAAAATGGAACTTAATCATAAACATTTGAATTCTGTGAATAGATTTTGTATATATAAGTTCCAACTATTAATTACATATTAAAACAATTCTTTTGAAATATTTGACGAAGGACTAGATATCTTTTTAACAAATGGTATATGAAATTCCCCATATTTGTAGAAACAAAAATTACTTTCTCATACACAAATAAAAGCATTTTAAGAATAATGAACTATAACATTGTATAAACATGAAAAATTTATAACCAATATATGAAATTTAAAATTTCAGAATTCAGATTACATTTTATTGCAAAATTATTTCAAAATAATTTTTGTTGTAATATTAATAGTGTAATTCTCCATTAACATGATTTAACAAAATATGTTTACTAAGTGAACAGACTAAAAACAATCATTTGTTTTTACCTGTTACTAGATGGACAGTACATTGGAAAAATGTTAGCACTATTGTTCCAAGATATAAATAAACTCAAACAAATCAATAAGAATTTTTATCCTAACAGACTAAAAACAAAATGCTTTTTTATTAAAATTTTTATCAGTGTACAAATAAAATTTTTAAAAAACAGCCAATATAATGAATTATTAACGTTAATTTGATTATTAGTATATTCTACAATAATCCAACCAAATTACACACATAGAAAAAAAATTGTTACCTGGGCTTTTATAAGTGGAAATGGTAAAAGGACTTATAATAAACGTTAAAAGAAATAAATGTGTGAACGGAGGGTTGATTTGGAAGGTTGAAAAGGGGTGGAAAATGGTATTAATGTGATTTCTGGTGACAGTTGATTTGTATCCAATTTTGTTGTATCCAATACAAAAGTTGTAGATCATACAAAAATCTACAACTTTTATAGAGGTCACTTTTTATCATAACCTCAAAACTTTTGAAAAAATGTGAAAAATCTCTTCTTGTTTTGTTTGTTATTTTTCATTTCAGCAAAAATAATTTAATTTTAACAAAATTTTTAGAAAGTATACCGTTCTGTTTCATAAATAACCGCAAATTGTTTTAGATAAAAATACCAAGACGTTGCCCAGGTATTCATTTTTTCCGATCCAAAACACATTTTGATTTTTATTCAAAAACAAATTCTACTTTAAAAAATCATTGTACAGAGTTCATTTTTTTCGTACCTAAGTATGTGTTTTTGCTCCGAAACGAGACTGAGAGGGAGTCCTACCACTTTCCCCTATAGTCATATGGAGAATTCTCAATATGACCGGAGAAGCTGCTCCAGAACGAAATCAAAAGCTGAAAAAGAGAGGGGGCTAATCCTGTCTTAGACAACCTATTCGACCTTCAAAAATTTCAGTTCACAAGTTGCACGTCCACTCGCCTATCTTGTTTCGATCCTTCGGTACACAAAATTATTCGACTTAGATGTTTATAGCAATACTATACAAAAATAAAGTTTCAGATGAAACAATGGAACACAGTGTCTTTGTATTTTTTCAGTACAATTGAATGGTGTATCAGTTTTTAATTGTTAAAAAAAATTTAACACAATTACTAAAAAATTCATTGTTGCAAGTAATTCTTTTTTTTTTTTTTTTCATTTTTGAGCATGTTTTTGAATTGTGATTAAAGATTTTGTTTTTATTTTACCAAAAAGTATATGTTAAAACGAAGAGAAAAAAAAATAAATAAATAAAAAATAAAAAAATAAATAAATAAAAAAAATAGCACTAGCAGAACTCTGTACGAAGATTTTTCTAATTTAAAAGTGATTTGGACCAGGAAAAATTAATATCTCGGGAAACTTCTTGATTTTATCTTTTAAAAAAATTGTGGTTATTTAACATGTTAAGTGCCAAGCCAGTTGTGCCACTTTTATCATACAGTGCCAACTTAAATAAACAATTTTAATGACATAACCTGTATATATGTGGTCTTATGGTTATATGGAGAACTAATTTTTTGAGAAATTGTTTTACAAAACATTAAAAAAAATGATCGGATGATCGGCCCGGTATGTCATTTTAAATACCATATTTTGTTTGGTATTTGTTGACATGTCGGACAATTGGCCGACCGTACTTTTGATAGATTTCGTAGGATAATTTTGGTCTGTGATGTTGGTAACACATGACTCAGTGACAGGAAACACGTTGAGTAACTGCACGTTAATCTGCAGTGTCTTTCTTGTTAATAGCTGATGTGTGCATTTGCAGATTTTTTTTATCGTTTCAGACTATATATTTTCTCTGTGACAAAGTGTTTTTGTTAGTATTTTTTTAAATGAGTGATTTTATACATTCATCGGTAATTAACAGGGAATTGGATTATGAATTTAGTGGAAATGAAGACTGTGAGTCAAGAGGAAGCTATTTTACACCTCCCGTTAGTGATTCAGACTGCCTAAATTCAGGTGACAAATCCGATACTGAACTGGACCAAACAACTTTAGATTCATAATCAAAATCAAGTAAGTTAATTAATGATTCATTAGACCTTATTCAGTTAGATTTAGAGCACTCACCATCAAGTTTAGATTTAGAAATTGCTAATATACCAATGCAGTATGAGATCGAGGAATGCGATGAAGTTAACAAAACCTTATTTATTGTCCCAGACGTCACTATACCGCCTCAAGATAACGTTCCTTGTACATCTGAACATGTTACAGAAACTAATATAAATATATCTAGAATCAATGAGCAGGACGAAATAGTTGATCAAATTGTCCAACAATGCGGTAGCCAATCCCCAATGACTCAGAGGGCTAAATAAAGGGGTAAAAAATAAAAATATTGATACAAGTTGGGGTGCTTTCCAAGGCTTACAAAAAAAAGTCTTTGTTCACAAGAACTCCCAAATATTTGTTTAGTTTAGCGGGAGATAATCCTCCAATTGAGTATTACAAGCTTTTTGTTTCAGACAAAATAATTGATCTAATGGTTCTAGAAACCAATAGAAACGCAGACCAAACATTAACCACAAGACGACTTAGTCGCAGTAGTAGGCTGTGAAATTGGATGCCAACTAACCCAATCTAAATGAAAAAATTCCTGGGACTGTTAATTTGGATGGGCCTAGCAAACTTTCTTAGAATACAAGATTATTGGTCCAAGAAAGTCTTATATAAAAATGATGTTGCGAGTAAAGTAATGAGCCACAACTGATTTCAATTTTTGCTATGATTTTGGCATTTTAATGATGACAATAACCCAGGGGATTATGGAAGGCTTGCAAAGATTGAACCTTTACTTAATTTACTCAATGATTTGTTTAAACAACATAAAGTAACTTTAGCAGACCCTGTAGTAGACGAGCCTATGGTCCCATTCAGAGGGACTCATTTTTAGGCAATATTTGCCCAAAAAATCTCCCAAATATGGCGTCAAGTTATTTAAAGTATGTGACAAGAGTGCTTACACTTACAATATGAAAGTTTACTCAGGCAAAGGTTCAAATATGACTCCCGAACTTTTCATGGGCACATCATTAATTTTAGAAATCGTACAACCATACCTGAATTTGGGAACACAATCTACATTGACAATTTTTATTCTTCTATTGAATTAGCCGAGCAACTCTTGAAACAAAATACTCATTTGGTAGGTACAATGAGATAAGATCGTGTAGGGATTCCAAAAGACTTACTTGTGCCTGTAAAACTGAAGCGAGGTGAGGTGGTTGTTGTTGAAAATAAAGACAGCATAGTCAAAACAAAGTGGAAAGATAAGCGTCCAGTGATAACCATTTCAACAAAACATCAAGTCGACATGGTTCAAACTGGAAAGCGGGATCGAAGAGGAATGTCATTTTCAAGCCTCTTGCAATAACAGAGAACAATGAGCAAAATCCGGCATTGATGTTGCTGATTAAATGTCATTGTACAACACAGCAGTACGAAAGATACTAAGATGGTACCATAAAGTTGCAGAACATTTACTATTTGGCACCTGCATTGTAAATGCTTGGCTCGCTTACAAAAGCAATGTAGGACCACGACCGAAACACCAATACTTGTCAATAACAGATTTTAAAGAAAAATTGTGTATGGATCTAATAGAAGTGTCAGGACGAGGAACCAGTTCCTGCAGTAAAACAGACAAGCCACCACTATCTAAAAGAGTCAGACGTCTTTGTGGGACAAGGAAAAAACAAATGACGATTGAGAAAAGCATGTAAAGTTTGCTACATGGAAATCGCTTTGCAAAAGAACCGAAAAAAAGCTAAAAACATGACAAGAGTGACTACATTTTGTGCTAGTTGTCCAGAGCAGCCGTACCTCTGCAGAAAGTGCTTCGAGGCCATCCATAAGTAATTTATTTTAAACATAATTTTGTATACTGTAGATTACAATGCTTTTATCTTACAGTTTAGACAGTAATAATATAAATAAATGATTTTTTTAAAACTTAATTGTAAATAAATAACATTGTTAAACATAGTTTTAAAAAATTGCTTTTTAATTTTGTAATAGTTCAATGTTTTTCACAAAAATATGCAAAATTTATTGTTTGCTTACCGTAATAGTAACCTTTTAAACGTTTATTTTTAAAAAATAAATAACAACTGTAGAATGTTCAAACTGTATATTACTTGTTTTAATGCATTAATCCATAATTCCAACTGAAAGTTTCGCTGCCGTACCAATCGGTATGATGAAATTAACATTATTGTTGAGGTATTTTATTTCGTTGCAACGCAACGCTATTTAAAGATAATAAAATGAAATTTCTATGGCTATTAGCTACAATTTTCTACATTTCACTTAGTGTACGTGTTTTCCGCTAGGTTGCAACACTTACTGGTAAAAGACTCTAAAATAAAATCTTGCATTAATGGCAGTGTCGTACCGATCAGCCGACATGCCACTTTAACTATGGGCTTCCTGTCGTACCAATCAGCCCTCTATGTATGGCACTTATGTTAACACACAGAAAGGTATATTTTCACCAAGTTTCATCAAAATTCAATTATTGCGGAAATGAAAACAAAAAGAGAAAAAAAAGTTTTTTTAACATTTTTCATATATTTTGAGGTTATGTTAAAAAGTGACCTCCATAAGAGTTGAGGATTTTTACATGATCTACAAATTTTGAATTTGATAATATTGTTTGACGTCAACTTTCGCCGGAAATCACAATACCATCCCCCCCTTTTCAACACACCAAATCAACCCTCCACTACCCCTGCTCACATATTTATTTTTTAAACATTTATTATAAGCCCCTTTACCATTTCCAATTATAAAAGTCCAGGTAACAACCCCTCCCCCTCTAAATGAATTATTTTGATCGGTCTACAGCATAGCATTGTTTATTTGCTAACACATTTTGAAAGAACTCCATTTTCAAAATTATTTACAAAAAATTGAGAAACTAAAATCACTTTCACAGGAAATGAGACATATCAAATTAAATCATATAAAAGTGAAGGATTCAAATTTCGCATTACTTCTGTTTAAATACATACAAAAAGAAATGAAATATTGTATAAAACTATTATACTAATAGTTTAGCTTAAGAGTAGACGGATAAATAAATTGGAAAATTAAAAAATATTTTTTCTAAAATTAAAAGGACAAAATATTATAAATGAGCAAATAAATAATAACCAAATGAAAGAAAACACAAATAATCAGTCACTTAAAATGTTTAATTATCCAAAAGTTTAAGGGTAAACTATATTGCATCTACAACATAACCATTGCAAACTAACCAATAACCATAGAATCATGATGTCAACCAATCAGATAAGAAGACAAAGCCTACTGGAGGAGAGGGGAGGTTACGTGAAAGTGTATAAGAAACTTTCTCTGAGGCAGTTTCATAGCTTTTGAAAATGAAGTTTGTCCAAACTGCATTGGCACAAGTTAAGACAATGCTGGAAATGGCATACAACTCAAATTAATTATGTATGTCCTAACAGAAATATTATATTTTCATAATACACATTAATTTATTAGTTATTTAAACTCTACTCATTACCTTCAATTTCTTTTTCTTTTTTTTTATTGCCTACTGGGTGGCTAAAAGTCCCCCCCCCCCTATTTTCCCTTCACAATTTTCATCATATCGATTTGGTACCAATGGATTTACACCAGTTTCCTTGTACTAATTTTTATATTGGCCACCTTCTTAGATTTGATATGAAACATTATTGCCAATGCTATGGTTAAATTATATATATATATATATTTGTCTCCTATATTCAAATTGACAATTTTAAAATTTTGTTAAAGGCACTTTTATTTTTGAAACTATATATAACATGTAATATTGAATAAAACACTAATGATCATCTCAAAGGTAGGACCTGTTTAGCCAAGGTACTCATTTAGAATATAGAAGAAAGTATTGCAAACTACATCAACCTTAAGCCATTTTGAAACAATATGGTTTACGATTCAACGTAATTATTTAAAATTGAAAATGTTTATCAATTTGAATGGTCTAAATATTACTTGGCTGGTTTAATTAACTAAGAATACAAGATCATGAAGAACAGATTAAACCAGTGAAACAATCATTATCTCATATGCAGTATCAACTATCACAAATACTTAATAACCTTGAATGTATGGGGTAGTATTAATAAACAAGTTTACAAATTTTAGATTGTTTTTCTTGAAAAAGATAAATAGAAGGCAGATATCACAAAACCAATTATCCCATTGAATTCAGCGTTGAAAAGTAATATTTAATCTTGTGTCACATGACCTTGTTACAATTTTTTTTTTAAATTGACTCAAATCAAAGATTGTAAACATTTAAAAAAATCATAAAACTTAGGTAAGAGGAATCAGGTATAAACTTCATTTGGCCTCAAATCAATAGAAAATGGTGAAATATAAATATTAGTCACATAATAAATTTATGATCAATTTACACAAAATTAAATATATTCAAATTAAGCTGTAGATTTTACTTAGTAAAAATTAAACCTTTAATAGAAATTCATCAAACCCATTCTGAATGTAATTTAAAAAAAAATAATGATGATATGGTATTTGTGAGAATTGTATTAATTTAGTGATTAGTCAGAAATGACAATTTGTTTTAGAAGTTACGCAAAACATTCTTTCCACACCAATTCACTAAATGAATGAACCCTATCAAAAATGTAAATGGATCCAATAGTGATTCAAAGCAATTGTTTCACTACCTGAATATACTATTAAATTCCTTTAAATGGTATTTGAAATCTGTTAAATGAATCTTTGTTTTGACATAATAAGTGCATTACTATTCTGCTGTCAACTGTGGAATCCATTAAATTACTTCGTAGAATACAGTCTACAATAAAGTTGTATTGTATCAATCTTAATCTCTGTACTTTTAATAAATGAGCTTCTGTAATGCATTACTTTCAAGTGTTTTACATTATATAATATATTGAAACTAGGGAAATAAAATCTTACATGAATATACCAAGATCTAGAAGGTTGTGATTTATTCCCTTTCAGTCTGTGACAACGAAGAGGTGGGATAGCAAAGTAGACACCCTGAAACTCTGAAGGGGCATCAATGTCTCACCAGTCTAGGTTTAGTTAGGTCTGACACTGGTTTCTTCATAAACCCATATTGAACTGTAAAATAAAAGAGTACTTACCTAAACCTCGAGCTGCAACATCTGTTGCTACTAATATGTTTGTTTGCCCATTTCTAAATTCTGTAAGAACAAAGAAAGAAGATTAGAAAACACAATGACAGATGTTTATATACAGCATACTTATATAAATTTCTAATAATGACATATAAAGTCCTTATTTTTGAAGCAGAGAATTTAATTTAATATTCAAATGTTTCCAATCAACTTGCTTGAAAACACTTTTTCCTTAGTATCAAATGAAAGAAACAAATTTCCATAACGAACAATTTATTATCAACAATACAAAATTTCTAAGACTAAGTGATCATATTAAGTTAAACCATATTATATAAGGACACTATTTCTAATTCATGGTGAAAGCAGTGAGCTCTTTCTCAGGGACCTTTGAACTTGTCTAAACCTGCTTGATATATCTGTTAATATATATATATATATATATATATATATATATATATATATATATATATATATAAACACTCTCTGATGTTTAGTAAAATTTAACAAAACGTCCCAGGAATGTTTTAAAATGTTTATTGGGGCTTACGGAGAAAACTGCATGTCTTTTGCACCTATGTCTAAACACAAAAAATTTCAGCGAAGGATAAAGTAACATACAATTAATGTCCTGAATGATCATGAACTTCAAGAAATAAAGAAAGTTAGATGACATTAGCCAGATTATTTAGGAAGACCATCAACTAGCTGTATGAATGATAGCTGAATCCATGAACAAAAACATAGAGACACTGTATGGAAAATTTTGTGACGAAATGTATTTTGTATAAACAAGTTCATGTCAAAATGGTCTTTATATACAAGCTGTCATAAGTCAGGTCCGTTGAGACAGGAGCCAGTAGATAGCCTGATCTTGAAGAAACTGTTAGGTATTAGAATAGTTTTAGTTAGAAATAGAGTCTAAGTTCTTTTTAAGAAGATTGAATGAAAACAATTATTGTGACAGACCTGGAAAAATGACGAAATTGCTTACCTTGTAAGCAAAGCAGACGTCATTGATGCTAAAATGATATATAAACCCTTGGGTGGGAGGAAACTTGGTCAGTGGGCCAAGATTGATCAAGGGAAGGTGCTGCAGGAATTCTTGAAGATAGCCAGACAGACTTGGCGAGCTAGAGCTTCCTGGGAGAATTGAGAATTTAGATGAGCATCCATAAGAGTGGCAAGCAGGGTGAGCAAACTTCATGTATAAACCTTGTAATTATTTCAGAATCATATAAATAAACTATAACGTAGAATCAGATCTGTGAATCACAACAATTAGTCATTCTAGATAAATAGTAATAAGAAGAAGATTGGAGCATTGTAATAAATAGGAGATAGCCATTCTGAATAATAATTGTTAATAAAGATTAATTAAGTACTGAACCACTGATTTGATTATATTGAAAATAAAGAATCCAGGCAGTTTAGAGAACCAAACCTAAAATAGCCAGACGGACTTGGCGAGTAAGAGCTTCCTGGGAGAATAATACTTGAAGATAGCCAATTCTGGGAGAATTGAGACTTCGGACAAGCATCTATAAGAATTGTAAACAGGGTGAGCAAACTTCGTGTATTAAGAAACTTGTAATTATTTTCAGAGTCAGCTAATTAAACTATAACATAGAATCAGATCTATGAGTCACAACAATTAGTCATTCTGGATTAATAAATAATAAGAATAGTGTAGCATTGTAATAAGATAGGAGATGATAATTGTTAATAAAGGTATTAATTGAGTACTGAACCATTTGATTATATTGAAAATAAAGACACCCAGGCAGTTTAAAGGAATGAATCCTAACAAATGGCGCATCAGCCCTGTTTTAATATGTATTTACTAAAAATTTCTTTAACATTTTGTTTTTGGTTCATACATTAATGAAATAAACCTCATTTATTTCAGTTTACAATTTATTTGGTTTTTATTAGTTAATTTTCTGATTTATATGTGTCACTTAAAAGTTACAAGGAGTTAGACTTTACAAGAAATCTAAGAAATTTTGTGTATGTTTTGGCATAAAATTGTATGATATTTGTTGTACTTTTTAGGTTGTAAATTTTGTTGTTATTTCTGGAAATTATTAATTAATTTTATTATGATGATTTAAGAATATTTTATTTACTACACGGTTTGAATTATTGATTTTTGAATATATATGAATGGTTGTTATGCAATTTGAAATATTTAATGTTAAATGTGAACAATTATGATTTAGTTTTTCATGTTTAACCAAGCAACGTTAAAACTGTGTGGGCAAGTGAAATACTTGCGTCAGGCTTCTTACATTTGAAGTGTTATGTGAAAGTTAGAATACATGCTGCATAGGGGAATTTCTTGGTGTTTGATTGTTTATTTCCGTATGCTCAATTTAAAAGTAAAATTTACTTCTTCTTTCTTTCCTCGTTAAGTTACAAGTCTTCACAGGTGAACGCTTATAATACTTAGCACAAGTTTATTTTTAGTTTTAGGGAGTCCATTATTAAGTATAGGACGGATATGGAACTTCTGTGTGTACGAATAGATAATAATATGGATGAACAGAAGTTGTGTGGGCATATCTTGAAGGATTTCAACCCCGCATTGTTGCAGCAGATTGCAATGTTGGATAATTCAACATTAGTAAAATTGGTGGCTAATTTTGCAGCATATAACAGGGCGAACTACCTTTTAAGGGAACACTAGAGATTAATTCTGGAATACAGGGGAAAGGCGAGGGGAGTAATATGTACGACAAAATTAATATGTTGATATCTAAATTGGAGGATGTGTTACTTAGTAATGACAAACGGAAGAATGACTATTATCAGGTTTGTAAATCGATCAAGGCGTAGGCTATGTTCGGTTTCCACCTTCAGACTTCAATTTCTCTCTTCATTTAGTGTCATTTTAATTGCAATACTCTCCTCTTCGGTTAACCCTCTAACTGGTGAATCTGGCGCATGTTAATTTGTCTTAAAAATTCTTCGTTCGTTTAAAAATTAATAAAATATATTATTTGTATACAAAACCTAACTTATAAGATATCATTTTTCTCAGAAAGATGCATAGAATTTATCTATGTAATAAAAAAAAAATTGCAACGGTTTTGGAGTAAGTATGTTAGATGTCAAAAATGATATTAACTTTTTTTCAAAAAAATCTGTATCACCCAAAATCAATAGCTTACTACCTATTTCTAAGATATACACAATTTTTGTGTATTATTTGTGAATATATTTAGGAAAAAAATAATATAAATTTGTTACATTTTAAAAATGTAAAAAAATATTTTACGTAAAAACTGAATTTTCTCTTTATTTTTTCCAAAAAACATTAAAAATAGTAAAATATATTTTATACAGAACTTCTATATATCATTATTTCCAGAAAGGTGCATAGAATGTAGGTGTGTAGTGAAAAAAAAAGTTAGATGTATCAAATTTGGAGTTTTTTGGTCAAATACCAAAAAATCTAAGAGTAACGGAGCAGAAATTTCACAGAAATGGTGATCAAAAACATACTAATACATTTTTTGCAATTTTTCAACCATTACTTGAGATTTCTAATATATTTGTGAATATATTTAGGGGAAAAAAATAATAATATGATACATTTTCTAAATAAAAACAAGATTTCTCAAAAATTGGTATTCTGACGTTTGAAGGTTAGGGTGACACGTCAACCTTTTAGGGGTAATTAGTAACTTTGTAAAGCTAGGCCTAAGACAATATCATTAGATTTTACTAAGACAATATATACTTTACAAAGAATAACACACATATTCACTTGTATAATCATATAAAACACTATATATAAGACAATTTGCATATCGCCTAGACTTACCAAATATTTTCCTTTTAGGTTATGACAAAAATAAACCTTTCACAAACTAGAAATTCACTAAAAACATAAACTTTAGATATAAAAACACATATATTGTAACTTGTATACAAAATATATACAATTTGTATAAACAAACCTTCAAAATAAAATAAATATGTATTCCCAAACTATATGCGCTAAGTCATTTGTTACAGTATTTACATCGCAACATTGCATATGTTCCGGGATCAAAACAAAACCTTAATTTTCAATGCACAAGTTTGTAACATACACAAAATTAAAGATTGAAACCTAGTCTTTCGAATGTAGTAAAATATAACGGCAAAATCAATGCCGGCAACGTAGAAATATAGAATAGTGTCTAGGGACTCCGAAATCTCAAGGAGACCAAAATATTCAGTAAGCCACATCGTAGACTGTATATAACTCGTAAACTATATAACTTAGGATGATTTCGTCTTCATAGTTCGAAAGAGGAAGAAAAATACTATATAATATTGTCAACTTGTAACATTTGGACAAGTTTTACCATTTCGAAAAAATATATGAACATATAGGTGATATTTTCTATATAAAACTCGCCGCGGCTAATTCTCGGAACCTGGCGTTATGAATGTCAACTTCAGTCAAGTCGTGTTTTTCTATTTTACGCAACTTTAATTTTTCTAAACCTGGTTATGAAAGATTGAAAGATTACCTATTCAATGGTATAGAATACATTTCGATAATATAATATCTACTAGGATAAAAGTTGAATTGCAAAAAATGTAATTTTTAGCGTGTAAAATAGCGTTTAAATTCTTGATTTGGTTTAATTTTTATATAATAAAAACTATACTAGTTGGAAACATTTGAAAAAGACGGTTTTGAAGAGAAAGACGCGATCTATAAAGCAGTGTTAGGTTATATATGACTGACAGTAATTTGGAAATAAGAAAATTAGACAAACGAGTGGTAAGTTTTGCTTAAAACTTGTTAACGTAAAAGTTGGACGTTTTGCATCAAAAATATGCGAACTTCATCAATTTTTGGAATATTATTTATAACGTTTTGTGGTATTTTTTTTGCATGATATGCATCTACGGAACATTAGCTTTCCAACGGTATTTTATTTATTGTGACGGGACAATTTTAAGTGGGTGTAACGTTGAATTGCAAAATACGTGTTTTTTAGTTGGTGAAGTGAGCCATGAATAATGAAGCGACCACTTTTAGGCAAAAAGTGGTCGATCACCAGTTGGAGGGTTAATGTCTTGCATTCATCTTTCCTCTCATTCTGTACTTCAGAAACATGTTTTTTCAGGTTATTGTTTTGAGTCTCCATCTGTAAAGAGATCTCCTTCCTGGTCCGTTGATGTGTGGTGGAAAATTCGTCTCTAATCGTGCAGTGTTGCGTTCGTACTTCTTCGAGTAAGGTTTCTTAAGGCTGCTCGGACGTAACTCCGGACTGTCGATCGGAAACAAATTTTGAAGCCAGTGTGGACGTATGGCATTCAATTATGGGGCTGTACAAAGAACACAAATGCTCAGATGATTCAAAAATTTCAGAACAAAGTACTGCGAGGAATGGTCAACGCGCCATGGTACGTAAGAAATAAAGATCTCCATCGTGACCTGCGAATTGGCCTGGTAACGGAGGAGATGAAGAGGTATGCATGTGGACATGACATGCGATTGCGGAAGCATGTAAATCCTGACATGCTAAGTGTACTAAACGTAGGCGGTGACATCCGTCGCCTTAGCAGAAAGAAGCCTCATGATCTAATGGCTTAATGTAGCGGAGAGTATTTAGCTATTAATTCTCTCATACACAGCGACTCTTTGCAAGAAAATAAAATCGTTTGTCGGTCTGGTGGACTGGTTATGATAACCGGGGGTGTTTTTAGTGGGTAAAAATCCCACACTACCATTGCGTGCAATGGTGTCTTTTTGAAGATTTTCACCTCCACAAAAAAAAAAAAAAAAAAAAATTAGGGAAAGAGAAAAGATACTCTTACCTTGAAATATTTAAATTTCCTGGTCGTTATTGTAAAAGATAATACTGTAGTAATGTAATGTTGAGTAAAATAGGATGAGAATATAAATATGTTTGAAAAAATATATATTATTTTAAATAAACATTATTACGGATTACTATTCAGTAATATGGACTTTATAAAAAAATAATAATAATAAAATACACTATATGTTTAGATTAAATGATTGATGATGAAATTGAGAATGTTTCGGGTAAGATGCTTTGAAAAAATGTAAAATAATTATAAGATCGGTCGTACGGTTTTCAAAAGCTGACCTTAGGGGGCTCTGTAACGTTTCATAATTTTTTTGTAGATTATGTTCAGTTCAGTTGAATGGAGTACATAATTAGAAGATTAAACTTTTTATGATATCATTAGAGATTATGGGAGTGATTGATTCTGGTTACGTATTAATTTGGTTTGGACAGGCGCACAGATGATGTGGATTAGCAAAGTCATAATTTGTTTGTAATAATATATAAAAATACTAAGATTTACAAGTATAACTTAGAAATTCAATGATATTTTCTTAACCCTCCAATGGTCGCATGTTAAATTTCTTCGTTTGTTAAAAAATTAATTAAATATATTATTTCTATACAAAACCTAACTTATAAGATATCATTTTTCTCAGAAAGATGCATAGAATCCATCTATGCAATAAAAAAAAAAAAATTTGAAACGGTTTTGGAGTAAGTATGTTACATGTCAAAAACGAAGTTACCAATTTTCAGGAAAAACCTGTATATTCCAAAATCAATAGCTTACTACCTTTTTCTAAGATATACAAAAGTTTTGTGTAATATTTTTGAATATATTTAGGGGGAAAAAAAATAAAATTTGTTATATTATCAAAAAAACAAAAAATAGTTTACGAAAAAATGTAAAATGATAATTTTTTTTTCAAAAAATCACAAAAAATAGTAATATTTATCTTATACAAAAGTTCTATATCTCATTATGTTCAGAAAGGTGCATAGAATGTAGGTGTGTAGTGAAAAAAAATGTTAGATGTATCACATTTGGTGTTTTTTGGTCAAATACCAAAAAATCGAAGAGTAACGGAGCAGAAATTTCACAGAAATGGTAATGAATAACATACTAATAGATTTTTAGGATTTTTTTCAACCATTTCTTGAGATTTGTCATATATTTGTGAATATATTTAGTGGGAAAAAATAATAATATGTTACATTTTCTAAATAAAAATACCGATTTTCCCTAAAAAGGTAACTTTTACAAGTGAGGTTAGGTTTGTAACCTCCACAGTTTAGACTCACTAGTACCAATTTGAAGATAGATCAAAGACAAAAGTTATAGATTTAACTAAGAAAATATATACTTTACAAAGAATAACACACATATTCACTTTTATAATCATATAAAACACTATATATAAGACAATTTGCATATAGCCTAAACTTACCATTTCGGCCTAGGTTATCGCAAATAAGAACGTTCAAAAACTAAACTATCACGCAAAAACATAAGCTTTAGATATAAAAACACATATATTGTAACTTTTATACACAATTTATATACAATTTGTATACACAAACCTTCAAAATAACAAATATCTAACCCCAAAACAATATGTGCCACGCCTTTTATTACAGTATTTACGTCACACAATTTGCGTCTGTTGAGAGTTCAAACCAATACCTTCTAAGTATGTATTGCCAACATCAAGTGGTACCAACTTGTAGAATGGAATTTCCCCTACAACTTAGTGTAAAGAAATATAATAATAGAAAACAAAGAGAAATGCAAACCTAATGCCAACAAAATTTCGTCTCGTCAAGTTTGTTCTACGTTCAAGTAGGAATATCTCTGGATCTATGAGACGCAGAAAAATTTGTAATCTATGGTTGGAAAGAGAAACATGTGATCTATAGAACAGTGTTTTAGTTGACTTCAATGACAGATAAATAGAGTTGGAATAATATCGGGAAAAATGGCGTCGCGCTAACGATTAGGCGCAGAGTTCAAATCTACGATTTTACGCATCAAAAATATGCGAACTTCACCAATTTTTGGAATATTATTTATAACGTTTTGTGGTATTTTTTTTGCATGATTATGCATCTACGGAACATTAGCTTTCCAACGGTATTTTATTTATTGCGATCGGATAATTTTAAGTGGGCGTAACGTTGAATGGCAAAATACGTGTTTTATAGAATGCAGACTAGTTATGAACGGAGCGCTGAGGTCGATTCGGGGTCGAATAACCGTTGCCGGGTTAAGTATAGCTTTTTACTTAGTGTTTATATTCCTTCTGTATAGAATCAGTAATGTTCACTTCCTGGCTATAATTATTATTTCCCGTCATCTCTCCCCCCCCCCATCGCTGCTTTACCTGGGTTGTTCGTTTTCTGGATGATAACACTTTTTTAATTTTTATTGCGTCCCTTCTAACAATAATGTAAGGTTCTATTATTTAAACCCCCTCCCTTTTTTTAGGTTTTATAAAAGACCTGCTATAACTAATTTGACAATATTAATTAATGACATGTACTACTAGATAAATGATGTGAATTATAAATTTCTGTTTTCTTGAAATTTAACATAATGCATATAAATTCAATTATTCTAAGAGTTATAATTTTGAAATCGGAGTTTCTTATTTAGCTGTTGTTATAAATCTATTATAAAATGGAAACATTTTGGTTTCCATATGCCTTCAGTGATGCGTGTTGACATTTATGGTCACATTTGAATCTGACAAGTGGGGCAGCTTACTTCCTATCTCCTGGTAACTTCCTGTTATAACATTAATAACTCAAAACACATGTTAATACTTGTTTTTCTCTCATAAGAAGGGTGACTAAAGATAAACATTATATCCGTGTGTTTCGTTTCGTTTCCGATATCAATTTTGACTGTCATCTCATTAATTAGTTCATGTTTTATCGTGTTTATTCCAATATTATTCCATCAGTTTGCGCCTTGTTCAAAAACCAAGCCAGGATCAGAAAGCAAAACCTACTTGGAAAACCGTGATAAAAATTGCTAAATAAAATTTATTTGAAAGGTTTTTAAATAATTTGTTGTATATTTTGTTAAATCACAGTTATACTCAGTTCCTCAAATTTCAGATTAACAATATTTTGGTTTCTAAAAGATGCATGTACAAATGTTTCTTCAGATATGTAAGCATTGTAAAAAACTTTAATATAAAATTCGTTTCCTCAAAACAAAATCATATTGATGTGTGCACTCCTTTACAGGGGTCTTTTACTATGTGCAATATCGTCTAAACTGTATGTAACATTAAAAACTAGGTTTTGTTTTGATTGGGTCAGGGAGCGAAGGCAACACAGCACAACCAGGGACAATAGAAACCAGCTTGAAGTGCTAAAGTAGGAAAACCATTTCAGTCTTCAATGCTTTAGAAAAATTGAGAACAACAAATATAAATATAAACAAAAATAAGACAATAACTAACAAATTAAGCCAAAAACCAAGATGAATAAATTTTTCAAAACCAACAACACAAAACTCAGATAACAGTATAAAATACAATAATAATGAGTACTGTAACTACTAATCATTTAAACCTTATCAAAAACGTTCAGGACACAAGAAGGACAACATCCGATCAAGAATCCCAACGTCAACTTAATCGAATTTAGTAGGACGAAAGTCCTACACATGTATACACAAAAATACATGAATTTTTACTTAGGTATTAGTTTCAATAATTCTATCTCTTCCTTTAAAAATGAATTTAAAATATAATTCTCTACCTTGCAGAACATAGTCTCTGTCTTGCTGTGATTTATCTCCATGTATACTCATTGCAGCAAATCTGAAATATTACATAAAATAATTAAAATGTAGTAAAACTCAATCACAAACGTTAAGATAAAAAGAATAATTCGTAAACATACCCAAATCTATTAATATAACGGCAGATTTCATCAACTCCACGTTTGGTTTCAACAAAAATTATAGTCTTATTTTCTGGTTCTTCCGAAATTTCTTGAAGAAGTTTTTGCAACCTGTAAAAAGACATAAATTATAAAAACAATAATTCATTAATGATTACATTCAACTTAGAGCAAAGTCACTGCAAATAAAGTGTATGATGCAGATATGTAATTTTGTTTATAAGGTTTTAAGCCCATGAAGATGTTTAGCAAACAATCCAACTTAATTCTCTAAACATTTAAATATTATAATCAAATATCTTTAGAGTTTTATTTAATTTTAAACTATCCAAAAAAGGACAACACATTTGGAGATGTGACTAAAATAAAATATACTGAAACATAGATAATATTAAGCAAAGTTCCAGTATGACTGCCCCCGCCAACATGATGTTAATGTAGATGAAAACATTGTTGTTACTGTTTAACGTAGTCCAGGTATAAGTATAAGACGTATTTCTAAACGGGTTAGGGTTTCGCAAAGTAAAGCATGGAGAACACTTAATAATAACAATCTTTACCCCTACCACAAACAAAAAATACAGCATTTATATCCAGGAGACAATGTCCATCGCTTGGAGTACTACAATTGGTTAAACGCTCATCGTCAACTTTTCAAGTACATTTTATTTACCGATGAATCACAGTTCACTCGTGATGGTATTAGCAATTTACGAAACCAACATTGATGGGCAGAAATGAACCATCATGCAACAATTGAACGTAATTTTCAACAGCGATTTAGCAATAATGTATGGTGTGGTATTATTCATGATCAGCTGATTGGTCTATTTATTTTCCAAGAGCACTTAACAGGTCAGGCGTACTTACAGTTTCTTGAAGAAGAATTACCAACATTGCTTGAAGATTTTCCTCTTGCAACGCGAGGACAGATGTACTTCCAACATGATGGCGAATCGCTACGTTTATCAAATATTGTTTTCACCTACTTAAATCAACAGTATCCAAATAAATGGATCGGTCATGGAGGAAAATGTTTACAAGGTCAAAGTAAATTCCCGTAAGGCGCTACTTGCCCGTAATAATGAAGATTTTATGAAGTTAAAGGAAAGTCCTTTTGAACTACGAAAAGCAACAAGAGCAATCCTTAAACGAGCAGAAAAATGCATTGAAGTTGATGAAGATACTTTTGAGAATTTACTGTAATTTTATTGAATAGGTTTAGATTAAGGTTTTTCTGTTTGACTTTACTTTGCACGGTTTTAAATAAAAATTAATTTAATCGAACATCTATTCACTTTATGTATACCTTATTTGCACAATTTTGTTCAGAATTAAATTTTCTACAATTTTTATTGTAAAATATGATCTGTCTATTGGTAAATTAACAAAGTTATTGTTATTGGCCAAATGTAAAAATATGTGTTTTTGACTCCAATTTTTGAATTTTACACTGGTTTTCTCAAAAACTACTTAACTTACAGTTCTGGAACCTGTTTTATTTAATTTGTTAGGTCAAAATCCATAAGAAACAATGGAATTTGCTTTTTAATTTACATTTCCAGAATTCCAGGAGGCCCTTGTTTAACCCAGGGTACAAAATTCTGGGCGAAATCTTTTGTTAGCCATAACTCGCTAATGAAGCATTTCTGGACCTATGTTTATATAACTTTTTTTCTTTACTTTTACATGTAGAATGAGCTCCCGAAGTTTCTGCATATCTTCGTGAATCACCCAAAATATATATATATATGACCACCAGGCCAGACCTATTGTTATCTTGCAATACATTTTTCCGTGAAAAAGTTAGCTCCACATTCAAAATTTATTTTATTATTTAAAAATGTGGTATGTAGAATATGATTTTTAAAAAAGAGTGATTACAAATTTTATTGTTTTAGCATAAACTTTTTCTTTAGAGATAAATTATACCAACCTGCAAATTCCATAGAAACTTGCTTCAATTATACTTTATTTTTGTAACGTAATTAAATATAGAATCTCTTCTTTTTTTTTTTTTTAATCACAACTTTATCCAATGTTTGCCTTTAGCTAATGTACAACAAAAACACAATATTTTCTTTAATCTGTTTTTCTTTGACACATGTTGAAGGCAACAGGATGAATAAAGCAAGTATATTTCCTGTCAACTTTCAGATATATCTCCTTCCAAAGGTCTGCATTGTTTATTTAACTTTTAAAGAAGGAAATTATTAGTCTGATAAGGCAGAGTTTAATCTAAAGCTCAGGTAGTTATGTGTCTGATCTTACCATAATGTTTGGAGGTTTTTACTTGAACTGGTGATTTTTTATAGCCTTTTTAAAAATATAATACTACCCATAATTTCAATACCCTAAACTATACATACAGATTTTTATAAAGAATAAGACATTAAACCAAAATATAGATATAAACGTTTTGTTCCTAGTTTGACAATCCTAGAATATTTTTGATTTAGAATTTTTTTTAAATTACACAAATTCTAAAATAATTTTAGCTAGTTTTTTTTACAAATAATGATCAAACAATTATATCAAAACTAATTGTACTATTATTAAAGTCAGATGTAAATCGTACTTTCCCCTACTACAGGCGACTATAAAATGGGTGTAAATGGGAAGTTTTGTCTGTTGAGGTGCATAGACCTGATAACAAATTGATACAAACCCCCGTTCAAGGTGAACTAGTTCTCCCACCTCATTTCTACTAGACATAACACTAGTCAGTGTGATAACACTTTGTTAATTATGTTATTAAATACTTAAATTTTGCGTAACATAGTTAACCAAATATTTGTAAGTTCAAATATTTGTGAATTATATTAGACCAAAACCAGAAGTTTTTCTTTTATTCAGCTACATTTTTTTTCCTCTCTCTAACTACAAATTCATAATTAATGATCTATAATAAAATACTTTAACTGTAACAGCAGTGACTCCAACTTTGCTAACCACCTGTTGGACTCGGGTCATAATTTTGATCCTAATCTGAATGTAAAATTATTACACATTCAAAATAAAAGTATTAGACTAAATAATCTAGAATGCTTAGAAATAAATAGATCTATATTACATAAACCTACTTTTAATTTAAATGATCAAATTTTATTAAACTCTTCTCCACTTCTTAAACCAATAGTGTAATATGTTAACCTTTCCCCTTCCTACCTGCTTGGGTTTTCCAGCTATCCCTTCCATTGTGTTACTTCCGGACCTGTCTCTCTGTACCGTTAACTTTGTTTAGGCTTACTATTACCATTAGCCCGTAGATGCCGCAAGGCGAAACAATTGTAGCTAATTAAGTTATTAAATACATTTGAAACTATAGCCTAGTGCTTATTTTATCCTTATAATAAAATATGTATTTGTTAAAAAGTACGAGAATGAAATGGGTTTGTAATATAATTTCACACCAAAGGAAGTTTGTATCTTTTACTTATTAGTTCAATCGAGAGTGTCTATTCCCGCCAATTACAGCTATTTTGTCTTTCCCACTACACTGGTTTCTCCATATTGCCCATTCCAAAACAAAAGATGGAAATTATACTGATTATTATTTAATCTAAAATTCATTAGAAGCTTTAAAACACTTGAGCTCGTTAAAAGGCTTGTAAAAGTTCGAGCTTATAAAAAACGTGACTCAGTTAAACTTTAGACTTGGCTCGAATAAAAAAATCCGCGCTCGCACACCCCTAGATCATGTATCTTTGCAACGAGTAAAATTATTATAAAAACTACTCTTTTGAATCCTAGACTATCAAAATTGATTTAATATTCAATTTCACATACTCTTCTCTTCCTTCAGTTATTATTATTTTTATTGAATATATTTGTTAGAGCTATGTAATAAACAATTTATTTTTGTACTTTTTTATTTGCTTATTAATCAACTTTGTTTTGTCCCATCATATCTGATGAAAGAATTTATCTTAAACTATTAACATTGTAGAGGGATTTTGTACTCAAAGAAAGGGAAATGATTAATAAAATACTATAAACTGAAACATCACTTAATTAAAAAATAAAAAAGAAATGATCAGAGAAAAACCCCCAGTTTACAAATCTCACATAAAAGAGAAAGACGATTTTTTAATATATAAAATATACATATTTTTTTATTTAAAATGGATTACTTACTTTTGAGGTTTTTCATAGTCTTCGCACACATCAATAATTTGCAAAATATTGTGATTGGCTGAGAGCTGGAGTGATCCTATATTAATTTGAAGATAATTGTTTAAGAATTCCTCTGCCAAATTACGTACTTCCTTAGGCCATGTTGCTGACCACATGAGTACTTGCCTATCAGGCTGAAAAGGTAAAAAAAAGCAATTAACCAAGATTTTGAAAAACAGTTTTTGTCAATATTCACCAATAAATTTTCATTTTTTAAATAAAAAATACATTTCACCAACTTAACTGAACATTTTCAAAAGTTGCAAAAAAGATTGTTTTATTTGAATTATTTCAAATATCGAAAAATAATCAAATTTGTCTTTTCTCATCTTTACTGCTCTATAGTTTATCCACTCGTTCATGGTGATTATGATAAGAGTTATTACAACCACACAAGCTAAAGAGACCAATCCCAGATCCTCAGCCAGTCGTATTTATATACTAGATTTCTTGACACTTCAAACACTCTTTATAAGCAATGTAATTACAAAAAACTATGTTAATTGAATTGCACCATCAATTCTAACCAAAACAATACCAAACACAATATATGATACAACAAATTTTGTTTATGCAAAGTGACTAATAAAATAAAATGAGGAAAACTGTAAATAAACCTGTATTCCACTAAAATATATGTTTCTGTAAAAGTCTGTAGTAATACATTTTATAAATGTTATAATATAATAAATGTAATTTTGTATAGATCATTAACATGTTATTACACAATATTTGATTTAACATACTAAACTATTTTGCTTTTAAATACAGTATACAGAGTTATTAATAAATGTAGAGATTTCAACGTTTATAATCATAATGTGAAGTATTTCAATGTTATAAAAACATGACCTGTATATCACTGGATAGAAAACATTTAAAATTGTTATTATCATTTAGGTTTAACCCTGTGTTTAAAACATGTAAAACATTCTACATTTTCTTCTTCTGTGTTACCCAAAAGTATACCATAAAACAGTAGTATTACTAAACACAGCTTGGTATTCATTCTATGAGGCTGGAAGTGGTTATTAAGCTGAGTAAAGATGAGCAATAATAATCTTCCTCCCCCTCCAACGGACACATTAGTCAAACTATGACTTATAAGGGTAATTAACAAGAGTATAACCATATAACTCGAGGGCTGAACTTTATCAATTCATTCACTAACATAAACTACCACTTCCAAATTATGTTATAGATCATAAAGCTGCAGACCATGGATTTAAAGTGGTTCAACTTCTACCATATCACTGCCATTATAACCTGATTTAAAATGGTTTGGTCTTTACCTTATCGGTATCGGTTATGTAAAAGATAACATAATGTATAAATTGAAGGATGTGAAAATCCCTTTTGAGGAGGCACTTTAAAACCAGATATGTGGGCCAAATACATGGAACACATTTGAAGAGAAATGGATCAAGAATGGAGAGCCGAGGGCCTATACCAGAGTTGTGTGCAAGACTTATTTGAACCCGGTGATTTCGATGAAGATGAAATCACTTAATGGGACGTGAAAATAATGAAGTTTTTTATTTAGTATTTTTGGTGATATTTTTAAAAACAAAGTTATTTAAATAAAAAGAATATTTTTGGGTTTCTAGGCTGGTAGTATTGTTTAAAAATTATATTTGAATTTATTAGCATAATTAAATGTATCTTTCTTTTTTTTGTATAATTGTGTTTAGATTTTAGTGGATAGATCTTGTGTGTGTTTTTCTATTTGTACACTAGGTAATCCTATGTTTCCTATCCATACAAAATCTAAACATAATAGGCTATGTGCCCTATTAAATTTTAACCTATATTATGTATATATTGTTAGGTAATGTCTTTAAAATAATATCCCTATATTTTAAGTATAATTTTAGTTTTAGTGCTAATGATTGAATTTATGAATTACTAGTGATAAAAATGATCTTGTTGATATTAACATATTTTAAAACCTTAAAGTTGTAATGAATCTTTAAATAAAATTATAATTCATAACTATTAGTAATATGTCTATGTTTTGTATGATTTCATGTACACAACTGTATAATATAGATGAGCCAATTTTATGACTAGCCTCTTGTACTAACAGGTAGAGAAACCTCGCTGTAGCATCCATGAGCAAATGGACATAACATAAAGTATTGGAATTCCCAACTAGAGCTAACTCTGCAGTAAAACCCAATGATGATAATAACCTCTTAATACATTAAATAATTATTCATCACAATTAATGTGTTTTAGTTATTGTCCCTAATGTTTTTGGTTATGATAATTATTTAACTATTTTGTAATATTAGGTTGATTTAGTAAACCTAAATGTGTAACATTTCATAAAAAATATTTATAATTACGCATACAAATGTTTTTAATTTTCTTGAAAATTACCCAAGATGGAATATCAATAAACTGAAAATAACTTTGAACTAGACAGGTTAATAATTAATTTTGACTTTCAATATAACAAATGTATTTCTATTTATTTATATTTGGAATGCCAAGAAGGGTTGTTTAATTATTTTTTCCCTTATCGTTGTCAGAGATATTTCCTTTATAATTTAGAGATTTTGTACTAAAAATATTTAGGCTACTTACTTGAACAGACATGATATAAAATTTGTTACAATTATAATTATTGCCCAGAACAAACAACCAAATTTGTTTTCCATGCAGACATAAAAACCAAAAACTTGCTTCTATTTGGTGAAACATCTAATGGATCACTCTAGAATAATTATTTTTCAATTTTGTAAGCTTTTCATTCTAGTTTTAGAACCTATTCTATAAGATGAAAAAAAAGTAATCAGTTGTTTGGTTTTTCAGTTTTTGGTAGCTCTTTATTAAACATAAACTAATAACATATTTCACTTAAGAATGTTTAAAATCATAGATTATAAGATTACATAAAAATCAATTGAAAAACTACCCTTAAAAACTGACGAAACTGTCATTTCTTTATGAATGGATGTCCAATGGTACGTTTTGTTACATGGTTGAAATTAGTTATCTTTAATTCAATTAGAAGAAATTCAAGTATTTGTTTCAACTTATTTTTACTCATTTTGACAAAATTTTGTACAATGAACGTAGAGACAAAATGTTTTAATGCAAAACCAAAACAAAAGCGTGGGGGGGGGTCCAAGAACTGGTTTTTACTAACTTTCTCAAATTTTCAAGTTTATTTTATATTGCCAAAGCTATCTACAATTTCATTAACAGTATATATTAGTTTTAATTTACTGATTAAAATATCATTTACAGGCCCTTACACTTGTTTATAAAAATATGAACTACTGTAATGCTAGGATAAAACATCTTAAATCAACTGACAAGTCATATGAAGAGGAAGGACACCCTGGTCCATCATTCTTCTTTTTTTTTTCTTTCAAAATTTCAGAGTTACAGATTTATAGCTCAAACCCCCCCCCCTCCATCTTTTAAAAACTGACAGTAAAAAATGATTAATATCAATCAATAAGATTAATCAAAGAATGTCATTGTAATACAATTACTTGTTATACAACATCCCAACATGTGTATAGGCATATCACAAACACATAGTTGTGTTTTATCTCTACACATGATGTTTTATCACATCCATAAGCAATAAAAATTCCATAGTGTATGAATTACAACACTACAACATTCACAAGTTTAAAAATATATAGGAAATATGCATTAATTATTGCATTAATTATTAAATATTTTAAAACATTTTCATACTTCTTGTATAACCAATTAATTATCAACATTAAATGTCCAATTCTTATATTACTTTATTATTAAAAAATATATAGATATATCTAAAAATTTTGAATTATTTACAAAAATTTATAAATAGATTATTTTTTTGTTTTAGATTATTTTTAACATATTCTATTTGTTTCAAAATCTATTCATTCATAACACTTTTGAAATGAAAGTCTACAGCATAGGTTGAATAAATCCTATTGTTAGACAAAGTTTTTAATTAACTTGTTTTCTAAAAAGTAAAAATGTTAGGTTAGGTTGTGGAAAATAACTTACGGAAATAATGTATCGAATATCAGCAACGAAGATGGCTCTTGTCATGGATCCTGTAATACACCACTTTCTAACCAAATCTTAAAAATGCTTGCATTTAAAAAAAATCAACCAATAATTCTTTGAAGGATTCTGAATAAAAACAAGCTTCAACTATTGTAATCTTTTCTTAAAGAATAAGACATTTTAAGATAACATAATTATAACCCAAAACACACTGTAGGCTACTGAAGCATTAACCATGATCAACTGGTAGTAACAAAAAGGAATAGTAATAATACTAACTGATAGGAACGTTAATAGTTGTATCACTATAATCATAGGACACAATCATGAATGTCAATCTGGGGCTGGTGTTTTCTTTTTTCCTTGTTGTCGTTATACCTAATCAATATCATTAAAATTTCAAGGTTTATCGATATTTGTCTCAATAAAGCCTTACTTATCAAAATTTTGAGACCATTACTTTAATTTAAAACAAATACTCACTCTAATTTGTTCAATGATTTTGCGAATCTGAGGTTCGAAGCCCATGTCCAACATACGGTCAGCTTCATCCAAAACTAAATAAGTACATCTTCTCAGGTTGGTTGTTCCTCTCTCTAGAAAGTCTATGAGACGTCCAGGTGTAGCAATTACAACCTCTACACCCCGTTCTAAATCTCTTGCTTGAGGTCCTTTGGGTGCACCACCATACAAACATGTATTTCGAACATAAGTTGAAGACCCAAACTCAGTAGCAACCTGTTGAATTTGTTGTGCTAATTCTCTGGTAGGTGCAAGTACCAATGCTATGGGCCCATCTCCACGTAATAAACGCGGTTGGTAATTTATGTGAACAATTGCTGGTAGAATATACTGTTAACAAAATGAAATAATTGCATTATAAACAGGTTTTAAAACTATTAAAAGAAATTGTTTTGAAACTAACAACTACATGTTGTATCAGTACATAATAGAATAATAACATTAACATTCATAAAAGTATGGAAAATATTAAGCTATTTTCAGAAAAATTAACCCTAGTAGTAAACGACCTTCCTAAATAATATGCACCAGAAAACTGTATCTATATATAGACCATGAATTAATTTGTTTTATTAAATTTACAAAAATAAATTATTCGTGTTTGTATAAACAATGGAAAAAGTTTTTTAACACATGGATGCACAAAAACAAAGTACTAACTAAACAAATGTAGCCAAAAATACAGTTCAATGGTTTTTGCTAAAAAATTAGAAAATGACCTTGAATTTATTCAAAAACATTTTAAATACAGGGTGTTTCAAAAATATATTACACATCCGGTACTGTTACGGACAATAAGAAATCTGGGAGCAGGTCCTCGACTCCTTACGTACAAATTTCTATTCTTGGCTTTAACACAGATAGATTCCTTAGACGATGATGATAGTTGTGTCTTATCACATTCCAGGTTGTTTGAAATTTAAGAGACCATCCCATGAATTTACCCACCTATCGTGATAGGCAGTTGCTGATGAGAGTCTAGGAAAGGGTACAACCTTGGATCACTTTCGATCATTTCCAAACCCCAGAACTCTGGGACTCAGAGTATCTTCTTTAAGTAGACTTGTTGGATACCTCTGTATAGCTCGGGTTCCACGAGGGATGCTAAACCCCTATCAATAGGTGCAGCTTCTCTGCAACCCCCCTGCGATGAGTGCGGTAAGTTAAGGTGAAAGTGTAAGTTACGGTATAATATAGGTGAATTGGGTGTATGACTATTTGGATGATAGTTTATGTGTTGTTGAGTGTTTAACTGGGGACGGCAAGGGTTACCAACCCCTCTTATTAGGTGAAGTTAGTCTGCAACGTCCCTGCAGGGATATACTTATTTCTCAGATAGTTTATATAAATATTATTTACTTTAATTTTGAATCCACCCATAATTTTAAATATTTAACATCATTGTGTTCCACTGGTTGGCAAACACTATCATTTATATTGTAATTTATTTTATATTTAAACGGTGATGAAAAATAAAATTGTTTTAAATTAAATTTTTAGTTTTAGAACTCATAATACCATATAATTTCTAATGAACCAACCATGCAATTCAATCAAATCACTTTACACATCTAGATTTAGTTGCTCAATTGAACAACCTCATAGAACAATGCAGTATCTTCTGCAAAAACTACAAAATTTCCCTTAAATTTTCCCTCAAAAATTGTTATTATAGACTAAAAATATATAATATAACTATATGAAACATGTTGTTTTGGCTTTAAATGATGAAGCCATTAAAATTAATCATTTTCAACTCTTGAACACCAGTAGTTGTAGATAAAACAATCTTGGAAATTAGTGATATTTGAAGTCTTGTACAGAAAGTCTAGGTCTTTATAAAGTTAGGAGTTTTGTAATGAAAAACCTACATTACATTTTTTGAAATAAAGTTTAAACAATAGTTTTTTTTTAATTGGTGTTACATCACTTCATCAGAACTCAATGGAAAAAAAAAGTTTGATTATTTTAAATTGTTACATCACTTTATCAGACCTCTTTTATAGTGATGTAACACCAATTTAAAATAATCTAATTTTTTTTAAACTTTATTTCAACAAACCAACACATTTCATTATTATTATTATTTTTCATTTATTTACATTTATTTTCATTTATTTACATTATCATTTTATAAACTTTTATTTAAACAGAGATAATGCCATTGCATGACTAAATTTTCATACACATGAGATCAATGCAAAGTACATTTTTTCTTCTATAAAAATTCAACAGAGCAATGGAAAGTACAATTCGTTAGTAAAAATTAAAAGGAATAGTTATTATCAATTAAAAGCCTATCAAAGTAATCAGAGATGTGAAACCAGGAAAACGAGACCACCATGATGAGATTGCATGCTTCAAATTATATATTTTGTTATTGAAACCTATACTGTTTTCAAAATTCAATTTAAAATAAAACACTTACAGCTAATGTCTTTCCAGAACCAGTCTGAGCTATCCCCACCATGTCCCTTCCACTTAAAGCTATCGGCCAACCTTGAGACTGAATTGCTGTTGGTTCACCAAAACCTTGTTTGCTGCAATCAGAATTTATATTTTTTAAATGCATAATGAAATTATATACATTATTTTTTTTTTTTTATTATGTTGGTAAGCCAAGGGTTTTTTAAAAGGCAGGCTCTATCATTTTCACAAATAAAATGAAAAACTTTTCTAATAAAACATAGATATGCATAACAGTATCAATATAAAACACCAGTAACACCTTTTGAAATGTGGACCTTGTCACTGTCCAAGTCTGGGCTGCAGAGAAGCTATACGCACGTCTTAACAAATTTTGTCATGCCACTTCTGCAATTTTTAAGAAATGGTGTTAAAACAATGTATAAGCTTAAATCATTATTTACCAATACACAAAAACAAATACTAATTAACCAAAAAGTATTTGATACAATTTCCCTAAAAATATCAGATCGGCATGTAGGGCATTGGATGGATAATCAAAAGTGTAAGATTTTATTCTCAGACTAGCTGATGACCACAGTTTCATCTGAGGATAGTTAAGATAGTTTTATAAAGAAATAATTTTTTTAGCACATCCCTAATGGTGCTATGGAAATAAATAATGCCCAAATATAGCAACACACCAATTTTGATCAAAATCAACCCATAAATACAAAGATATGATACTTGTTTTAGGGGTAAAAAACACCCTTGGAGTGGAACATTTTCAAAACCCTTCCTTAGTACACGTCTACAAACCTACCCCAAACCATGTTAAAAAAAATCATAGCTCTAGGCTTCTTGGATCCAGAGATATGCTTCAGTGGTAAAAATGCATAATGAAATTATATACGTTATTTTCTTTTAAATTATGTTGATAAGCCAAGGGTTTTTAAAAGGCAGGCTCTATCATTTTCACAATTTTCACAAATAAAATGAATTAAACTTTTCTATGGAGTGGAACATTTTCAAAACCCTTTCTTTCTGAGTACACGTCTACAGACCTACCCCAAACCATGTTAAAAAATTCATAGGTAGCTCTAAGCTTCTTGGATCCTGAGATTTCGTGATCAATCAGTGGATTTTAACTTTTATTATATATCTTAAAACTGATGTTTTTATTTCTTTTTTTTTTATTATCCCTGCAAGATATTTTTTTTACAAAACTAATGCTATTCCTCATACTTTTTTTAAAATTATACCGTGGAAGTAATAAGATATTTTAATACGGTTTATGGACAAATGTTTCCACTACTTAAAAGTTTTTATATGACAATCAACATTTAAAACAAAACAATTTAACCCCTTCATTGCTGTAAATGTGTGTGTGTGTGTTGTGGATAAGTTTTCACTTATAATAGTATTAGCGATGTATTCTTCATTGCTGCTGCTATCTAAACGATTTTATTAAAACTATGTCAGTAACACAAGGTTGACTATACTATCAATTTGGATATTTTTATATCAACTGTATCTCATTGTGTTTTTGTGTCTTTTGTAATGTAAATTTCCCTTCTTGTATTTTATCTTGAACGTATTTGTGTTTTATTGTGAAATACATTTCTCATCATGTCTAAGGACAAAGATAATGAACCCGAGATAAGAAGGTATTTAGAACTTTCGCGTTTGGCGTTAGGTGTTGAAGAATTTGATTATTCTGAGGATGATTACAATGAAGATGCTGACCCAGTATATTTGCTAATAGATTCACTGAGTGACCCTGAATATGAATTCGATAATAGTACTACAAATTTTGATGATAATTAAATTGTTATAGTGGAGAATAACGATAATATTAAATAAAGAAGATGTTTTGTTGGTTGCCAAGCTTTGCAGAGTTCCATGAACTTAAAAATTACTAAATTATATATACAAACTTTTTGGACACATAATAATTTCTATATAAGAACGTTTTTTACACATTTTAATAATTTAGGTATAAAAACATTATTGGAATATTATAATAATTTTAGTATAAGAGCTTTTTTTACACAACTGAAATTATTATTTCAATATTGCAAGTAAATTTATTCAATATATATTTTTTATTAAATTCGCTTCAAACCCCTACCTTCCCTTCACCCTCCAAACCAACAAAACATTTAACGTTAAGTTACAACATTTTTAAGCGATTGTAACAATATTTCATTTAATGTGCTAATTTACTGTTGTAGTTATAAAATAGTTCAATTGCAGAAATACCCAACAGCAGGTTATAGGAGCCACATAGAAAATACAGCAGTCAAGGGTTAATAAAAGTTTCATTTCAAATCAGACAAAATTTTTTTATCTGAAAAAGTCAAGATGTGTGACTTTTAGAGCAATAACAACTTAATGATTTTTATTAATCTTTCTTTCAGTACTCTAGAATATACTACAAAAGCTAGCTTGTTGAATTCTTGTTCGAACCCATGGTAGTCCGAAAGACTTAAGTGACGTTATCAAATTTTCATATTGCAAATTATTTTGATTCTGTGTGTATATTAAATTAGCATTTTTACTGAATTTTTTGGTTTATAAATGTTATTTTTAAAATCCAAGCAGCTCGAGGAAGCAAAAACGTTCAGATTAATATGACCTCACTATATCTTTGGATAACCTAGTAATTCCACACCGAGAACCAAAATAAATTTAATGTAATGGGTTTTTACATGTTTTAAACACCCTTTATCATAATAGAAAAAAAAATGTATTCTATGAATATAAATTTGAATATGCATGTTTTCCTTGTTGTTTAACCCTTCAAGCGGCGCATGTTAATTTTCTTGACAATTCTTCGTTTGTTTAAAAATTAATAAAATATATTATTTGTATACAAAACCTAACTTATAAGACATCATTTTTCTCAGAAAGATGCATAGAATTCATCTATGTAATAAAAAAAAAAATTGGAACGGTTTTGGAGTAAGTATGTTACATGTCAAAAAATGATGTTATCATTTTTCAGAAAAACCTGTATCATCCAAAATCAATAGCTTACCACCTTTTTCCAAGATACACAAAATTTTCGTATATTATTTGTGAATATATTTAGAAAAAGAAAAAAAAATTGTTACATTTTCAAATTTTAAAAAATTATTTTACGTAAAAACTGAATTTTCTCTTTTGTTTTTCAAAAAATCACTAAAAATAGTAAAATATATTTTATACAGAACTTCTATATGTCATTATATTCAGAAAGGTGCATAGAATTTAGCTGTGTAGTGAAAAGAAATGTTACATGTATCACTTTGGAGTTTTTTGGTCAAATACCAAAAAATCGGAGAGGTTAGGTTGGACACCTCGACAATTTAGGCGTAATTAGTAACTTTCTAAAGCTAGGCCTAAGACAAAATCATTAGATTTCACTAAAACAATATACTTTACAAAGAAAAACACAATTATTCATTTGTATAATCAAATATAACACTCTATATAAGAAAATTTGGTTATAGCCTAGATTTACAATTTACCTTTTAGGTTATCCCAAATATAAACCTTTCACAAACTAGAAATTCACTCAAAAACATAAACTTTAGAAATAAAAATACATATATTGTAACTTGTATACAAAATTTATATACAATTATTTGTATACACAAACCTTCAAAATAACAAATATCTAACCCCAAAACAATATGCGCCACGCCTAATATAATATTACAGTTTTTACGTCACACAATTGCTATGTTTGGAGATCAAAACAAAACCTTCTAAGTAAGTATTTGCCTATATCAAGTGGTACCAACTTATAGAATGAAATTTCCTCTACAACATACTGTAAAGAACGAATACGTTTTTCTGACATAGAAAAATGGATTACGTCATTTCGTAAACTGCACCGAATGCCAAATGAATTTTGTCCGTCAAGTTTGTACTATGGTCAAGTAGAAATATCTCTGGATCTGTGAGATGCAGAAAAATTTGTAATCTACGGTTAGAAAGAGAAACATGTGATCTATAGAACAGTGTTTTGGTAGACTTATTTGACAGATAAATGGATTTGTAACCATATGGGGGAAAATGGCGTCGCTTTTAGTAAAAACCGCACAGTTCAAATCTATGATTTTACGCATCAAAAATATGCGAACTTCACCAATTTTTGGAATATTATTTATAACGTTTTGTGGTTTTTTTGCATGATTATGCATCTACGGAACATTAGCTTTCCAACGGTATTTTATTTATTGCGATAGGACAATTTTAAGTGGGCGTAATGTTGAATTGCAAAATACGTGTTTTGTAGTTGGTGAACTATGCATGAAAAATCGACCAGCACTGGGTCGGCTAATCGCTGAAGGGTTAAAGGTGAAAAACCTCTCAATCAGCATTATTAAAAAAAAAAAGAAGAGAAATTAATTTAAAATAAAGATCCACACCCCTATAAAATACTCTAATAGTACCAGGATCAGAAAAAAACAAAAGTTGGTCAAGGGAGACATGATAGGAAAGTGAAAAAACAGGTATCTAACCCAAGACTACATGAAAAAAAGTATAGATCCACATAAGTTCCTTTGAACTTATCAAGCCTATATTCACTATAACAACCCCCTGAGGTGATAAATTTTTATATTCTTATTATTATAATACTATCATAATTTATTTGCTTACTCGACTTCCGTCATTACATATGAAGGAAAGTTGACTTCATTAAAATGAAGAATAGGATTAGGAATATTTTCTCCTTTAGTTGTGATTGCCATTTCTGATTTAAACCTAGCAATCTCTGTGGCTGACCTGCAATAACAAAATTAGTTTTAATATTGTTTACAATAAAAAAAACAGAACTAGAATATAATAAGATGATAAAAATTTAAAACAGATACTTGAAATTTGGCATGAGTCAGTTGTGCTAATTTAAAACCCTAAATTCATAACATTCCAACAAAATTTTCAAATGTAATCATTATAAAAATAGTTTCTTTTGTAATTAAACTAAAAAGGTTATAATGAACCCAATTTGCTCTACTATATACTATGAAAAAAATAAGTTATTGTCAAAATTGGATTATTATGCTTGACAAGACATTATTTTAATATGTGAGCAAGCAATTATAATTGAATTATTATAAATATTAAGTGATTATAATGTATAAATGTTAAATATTTCTATCAAATATTTTTCAATACACAACATCAAGCCTACTTTAAAACTGAGAAGTAAAATAAAATATGTTAAATTTAAACATGGGTTTACCTATTGGCAACATCAGTATGAGCTACATAGAAATCCTTCCGGAAAGACTGGAGTGAATTCATATCCCAGTTAGGGCGCCTTAATCGTCCACCAGGAAGTTGGTTTCTATTGTTCATACCTCCTCCATTATTATAACCACCACCACCTCCTCCTCCATAGTTATTGCCTCCTCTTCCCCAACTATTCCCTCCACCATTGTCACCTCCCCCACCCCTTCCTCGTCCACCACCACCTCCTCGGCCTCTTCCACGTCCGCTGCCACCTCGATTACGATACCTATCAAAACAATACAAAAAGATTACAGACAATACAAAATTAAGATAAAAATCAGAATTAAGATGTTTTTTTTTAGCAAAATTACAAATTTCTCAATATTTAGTAGACAAGAAAAAATGTAAAAATATGTTAAATAATTTTAAACAACTCTGAATCACTTAATATGTGTATCAACTTACGTGTATCTATTTTGTCTCCAATCGTCTTCATAATTACCACCTCCATAATCCATAACCCCTTTGTTTAAAAATATATTATTCAATATCTTATTACACCCATTAGTTTCCAAAACCACGTCTGAAACACGTTATATTATTGCCTAACATTGTTCATTATTATTTACATGTTTTGCTTTTTCATTTGAACTATCTTTCATTAACCACCTCCCATAGAGAATGTAAGTTTAATAGAAAATTGTATATAATATATACTAAACTAATTTAAACAATCTTATACTAACCTTATCTTCTAGATATAAAATTAACATAAAATAGTATATTTCGATACTGGTATGAAAAGTCATAAAAATATTGTTTTTAAATCAATAGCTTCTAAAATTAATTATTACAAAATATCAACCAATTGGTTCTATTATTGCAAATTTGTATTATTTAAAGAATTTTTTTTTCTTTTGTAGAAATGGATAATTGCTAATTTATGTGTTGCTAGTAAAAACAAGTTTTTATTTTGCTTAATGGAAAAATGTGAAATTTTATTTAATAATATCATTAATAATAACACTATATTTTTATAATTCAAATGTTTACAGTAATATGAATAAAAAGATGCAAAAACATCGCATAATCTTTCACACACATCCATTTTCAATCAAAATACCAACTAAACAAATCTATTCATTGTCAAATATCAAGTTGTTAGTAAAAGAATGAAAATCAAACAAGGATGTTATCTAGATTTTATACCATAAACTCATCTTGAGCATAAATATTATAAGATGGAATCATTGTTTAAATCAAAGTTCAATTTAATTTATTTTTAAATTATTTCTCAACGGTAATTTTCTTTTATTTGCAATATTGCATACTGTTTGTCATTAATCCTCACATTTAAACAAAATTTAAATTACATCTGTAAATCTGTAGAGGCGATTTTCAGAAATTATGACTTAACTGCTCCATGGCCAATTTATTAGTTAGCTTACTGGATAATTCATGAACTCACATTTTTTGGAGAGATGGTGACCATGTGTTAGTGAATCTTTAGAGTGTACACTTGAGCAAAATTTGAGCTGATTTTGGAGAAAGTCTTAATTCTGTGCTTTTTGTATGGCAGATTCCTCTAAGTTTTGAGTTACAGAAAAATGGAATAATGTTTTAAGATGCCCACACACCAAAATGTATTAAAATCGGTCTACTTGTTTCAGCTGTAGAGCATTGCTAAGACAACAGACACACGTCATTCAAGAAACAACTTTTTTTTTCATCACATACATTCATTATATACTATGTATATGTGAGAAAATGAAAAACAGTATTATATTCTAGACTACATTATATATTCTCTGATTTGGTTTACCAAGGACAAGACTACTATGGATGAAAATACTTCATTAAACACCTGGAAGGTGTCATTCAGAGCACTGATATATTGGTAGGAGGCTCCGATACACTCAAAATAAGAGTCCTAATTGAGGTATTGACAAAATTAGACAAATATTGTAGAAACACTTCCAAGTATGGTAACAAGATGTCACTGAATGTGCGAAGACAAAAGTTGCATTATTAGTAATTTTTTATAACACTCTTAGCTATTGTAAGCATGGGACATTCTCCAACCAGTAAAAAACAAATAAATTAAAAAACAAGTAAATTAAGTTATTAAGGATTTAGTTACATATTTAATTAATTAAGAAGTTTACATAGAAATTAAAATTATTTAAATGACAATTACAAAAACTTTGAATAAAAAATATTTAAAACAAATAATGATAATCGAACAATTTAAATTAAGCACCTACCATGAATAAATGTAACACCCTCTAGGCTGCAATTGACAGAAGGCGCGAGTTGTCAAACACTCAGAGTCCGGAGCCAGTTGGAACGTAAAAAGTAGAAAATTCTAAGAAATCACAATGCAACCTAGGCAAAGTCAGTCGAGCGTTCTGTTCTAGGAACATTCCAACTTAGCGTTCCTTAGAGTCTAGACGCATATTCTGAACGCTCTGCGTTCAAACAATTATGGAGCGATTTAAAAGTATAAGAAATTAGAAATGCTACACAGTGAAGTGCTTTTAAAAAGGGTGTTGTATTAATCAATTTATTTGGACGTAACATATGAGTAAGAAATATTCTAACCTATGTACATTGATAATATGTAAGTGTTTGAACTTTGGACAGTGAACCAGATTCCTAATATGTAAGCTTCATGTGCAAATTCAGAAACGTTTTTTATTAATAATAATAATAAAATGTCCATCCTAGTACATAAGTAATTTGATGTTAATTGTGATTCTTTTGTTAAAATTATAAACTATGTTATTTCTGGTTATAAAAGAAAGATATTCATTGATATATATGAGTGAGTAAATCTTCATTGAGTATATCCTTCCATTCACGTGTCACAGTAGTTTACCTGGTGAGTACAGATTAGAGCCTGAACCTTAAATTTCCTTCTTTTAATAATACTTGATAATCCAAAATGAATTAAAACTCGTAAATTAAATAAAAGCATCTTACAAAATAGCGCCCGAACAGTGGGTTAGCTATAAACACATCATACACTATTTTTTGTATGATTTTCATCAAATTTAGAATAAACATTATGAATAGAGATTATTAACATTAACAATTTCTTTAGGAGAAAGAACAAATAAAATAGGAAGTTCATTTATAAATGTTAATATTTTTGTATAAATTTAAAATTTTTATGAATAAAATATAATAGTATTTGGCTTTAAATGAAGAAGAATTGAAAAATGAGCTTTTACAAGATGTTATATTTTTTTTAAATTTCCCAGATGCAACATATTCGCTGTTGGCCACATCTCCGGCGAGTAGTTCACTAGTCGCTACAGGATAGGCCACTCACCAGTTAAGGTTGTTTTCTCTAAAATGAATGAATGTGTAGCAACATTTATAGTACAGTCAATTTTATGTTAGCCTGTTACTGATTTGTTGTTTCAGCCGATTGTTTCTTTCTGTTTTTTGTTTGAATACATACCATTTAATTTCTTAGTGTTTAATATTTATTTTAAATTTCAAATGATGTTGAATATGTAATGAGATTTGTTGTTGATGCATCATGCAACATTAAAAATTATCCGGCTGACTATAAGATTCTTGCTGCCATTCGATATGTTGGCAAAGAACCAGCACTACTGAAATTTACAAGCAACTAAATGAAGTTTAGAGATCACGTTATAAGTAAAACTAAGGATATCCATGACAAAGAATGTTCGTCAGCCCTTAGTAATGACCACCGATTTAGTGAAAAAAGTTAACACAACAATTTGTGCAAATTAGTTTATTTTTCACAATTTTCTACCTATCCACAATGTTTAACATTCTGCAACTTCCATATTGTAATAAAAAAACTTAGTTACAAAAATTGTGTCTTAGATAGTGGCCCGTAAGCACAAGTAGAAACACCCAACTAATACTGTCAATTTCTGCAACACTACCAAAAGGTAAGAAATGCATTTTATTGCTACATCTTCACTAAAGATAAGACAAATGTTGAGTCAAAACAACAGTCAATACAATGTCACAGCACAAATCAACCTTTAATTAAGCAAGAACATTCAGTCAGAAAAATCATGGCCACCAGATTTTTGGCTACAAAAGGGATATTGCTTATAATTACTTATTTGAATGTGGAAGGACCATGTTTTCTAACACTCCAAAATAACAGGTTATGCAAAATAAAACAATTGGATAGCTATCCGGTGGAATTATGTTTTTCTACTGCTCATCAACATTCAATTGCTGCTAGATACTGTTGACTGAATTAAATTTTGTTTAAAACTTGGAACATCCAACTTATTTAAGGAAACTATTTAGATGATTAGATGATTATGAAGGCTTTGGGGGATGGTCCAAAGAGTGAACTTAAATTAAATTGTGGTACAAATGTTTCAGGATGTCAGGAGCCTGTTGAATCCAATTCACGTTTTAGAAGGCCTTCAACAAGCATAACAGTTGAGAATGTTGAATGAATGCAGGTAGTAATCTAAGAAAATTGGCGACTGACGGTGGACGAATTAGAATATAATCTGGACTTTCTAAAACATCTGTTTCAAAGATTTTTAGATTTTTGCATGAAACCAGTGTGATAGTAAAATTAGTTACTCAGATTCTGTAACAGACCAGATGGAATGTGTGCTCCAGTTGCTTAAAACCAGCAACAATGATCTGTAACAACAAATGAACATTTCCTCAAACAAATCATAAATAGAAATAAATTGTGGATCTAAGGCTAAATCCTGAAACAAAAGCTTAGTCCCCTAGTTCTCCATATTCAAAGAGGCTCTGCAAAGTCAAGAGCATAATGAAGGTCATGTTCGTGGTTTTTTTTATCACAAAACTATTGTCTACCATCAATGAGTATACACTCCTCATTTCTTAAAAAAATAAATAAAATTTAAAAAATAAAATAAAATTTAAAAAATATACTACATCAATGTTCCCTGCCACATGAGAGATGCAATAAGAATAAAATGATGGCTGTGTGAAAGTTGCGACTAAGCTTAATCACGGCACACAATACACTTGCCCATTCATCCTATCTTGTCTTTGAATAATTGGCAAAACATGGAATTACTCAAGAGCCTCAGCCTACTAACAGCTCAAATTTATCTGCCTGCAAATTATAGTTTTTCCCATAGCTACAATCAATCATCTTTGAAAGAGATAATATATCAGACTCTAGACACAATAATTAAGGAGAATGCAATATGGCAACTGATGACGATTCCAAAAGAGGAGTTTACAGACTATTTTAAAAATAGAAGAAACGGCGATTCCAAAAGAGGAGTTTACAGACTATTTTAAAAATAGAAGAAACACTGGGATAAGTGTTTGAAATTCAAAGAGGAGCAAGTTGTCATTCCCTAGGCGAAGTAATATATTTGTTAACAATAAATGACTGGATACTTACCAGACAGACCTCTTACTAACAAGAAGATGCTTCTTCCTACTTCCAAGTTAAGCCAACATATTAGAAATAAATCTATGAGAAATTACATCTACTAGTTAAAAATTAGTTCATTAAATTTGTATTCAAATGAAAAAGCAAATGATTCAATAAGCATTAATGGACAACAACAAAAAGTAGGCTCTTGTGTGTTATATACAGCTGCAAACCAAAAAGTTTTCTTTCTAAACTAACTAATACAAACCCTTAACACAATTAAATTATAATATGCACCTTTACAGTATCAACTGAATTTGTAATAAATGGGTTGACATTGAGTCCGTTGAAACTACATTTCTTAAAATCAGATAATCTACTTTATATAACATTAAGCAGTACAATTAAACTGATAAGATTGGAACTCCATTCTTTGGGATATTTATTACTAAATGTTAAATATTCAATTAGAGTATAATTTAAATATATTTAAAAATACATATTTATTTGTCAAGTTTAGGTAAGTGGTCCAAGTTATTTCATTAATACATTCACACTGGTGGGATACTTAATCTAGATATATAATCAGCTATTTATATGAACAAATATTAATAGCTTTCAGTTATGTATTTAAAAATTATATTGAAATTATTTATTATAACTGTAAAATTTAAAAATATATAAGCTTTAAGTTCTTTGCACCTAAAATGTGAAGACTTGTGAACCTATAACTTAAAGAAAAAAATGAAGTGAAAATGATTCACAAATATTCAAATTGTATCACTAAATTTTGTATGAATGATATATTAAACTTAAATAGATCTTTCAAACATTCAGAATCGAAAATGGTCTAAACTCACCAATTGAATTAAATAAAACAACTATATTTAAATATTTATTTATTTTATTTTTTTGAAACCATTTTTAGATAGCAAGTATCAAATACAGTTTGTTATAAAACAAAATATAATAATCAAAAATATTACAATTCAAAATTGTACAAAACATCTGTTCATAGCATAGAAGTTGTTTTACGACAAATTCAAAAGACAATAATTATTATTCAATTGTTAAATATTAGATTTCAACATGAGCCACAAGCTGATAGATATCAAATACTTTATTAATTGACTTTAACTTACAATATGAGATATTTTCTCATAGGCTTATTAATTGCATTCCTACTAATAAATTAAAGCAATTAGTGTCATCTTTGACAATAATAAGTATTTTAATTAAATATCTTGAATTTATTTAAAAGTTCAAAAATTTCAATATCCTAACTAAATTAATAGCCTATAATCTGGGAATATTGGTTATGTAAATCACTCATTTTTTTACTTGCAGATTGAATAAAAGGAGGGTATTACCTTCAGATCTGTAGTCATACAGTGGGCTTATTTGTTTTACTGTATTTTATTTGGTTATTCTTCATAATTCATACTGTATCTTTTCAAAATCACAATATTTACATTCACTTTCATAAAAATTTTACTTCCAATGATATTTTTTTATGCTAATTTATATGAGATTATCTTGAATATATTTTCAGCAAGCTTTCACATTTAAAGACAACTTGGAAGTCCCCAACTCTAAATATAGCCCATGTCATTTACAGAAGGGGGAAAAAATATTAAATTAAAATAAATAAAAAAAGGCCTTTGGGTGACAAAATTTATAGTAGAAAAACCAATACTAACATGTTCTAGGGATAGCCTAAAATATAAATAATTGGCATAAAATTCAATATTTTTTTATCACTGCATTTTTAGTTGTTTTTTTTTTTAACAACAAAACCCCAAAAAATGCTAAAAATTTAGTTGTTTCAATTTTGCATAAAATCTACCTGTAAAACCATGTTTGTTACTATGGACAATGTTGTAGAGAATTGAAAACCTATAAAATGGGCTATATTAAATTCTATTCCGCTAAATTTATTGCTTAGATAATTAAACAAGATGAAAAACTTCTTTTTTAATGCTTATAATTTGTTTAATTGTATTTGTAAAACTTTCTTATTAACTGAAAACATAGATCTTTTCATACCCAATCTAAGGATAGACACTGTAGTCTCGTTAGTTTTTGCAAAATAACAAACCATAGGTAGCCCTTTCTTTTAAAGGGTAATATTACCTCAGCGGATGGTCCTTCATCATACTGAATGAAAGCAGCATTGGAAAGTAGAAGAGCTGCCCTAAATACCTCTTTTCTCAGTTAATCAAAATTTTGAGTTTGAAGGGCCCAAAAAAGCAATTAACTTTAACCTAACCAAATAGTTGGTTCATTTTCGATGGATATTCCAAAGATGTGACAACTTCAACTAAATCTGATGAAAGATTGTGTCGAAAACAATGCAATTACAGCTCAAATTCATTGGTTGAGATATACATATTGACTCAAACACTAAAATTAGCAAGCCAAATGATTTCTTGAGCAATGAAAACAATAAAATTCAACTTCAAGCTTTTTATGGCCAAAGAAAAAAATTAAAATGTATCACACCCATTAAAAGTGTATAAAAAAAAACAATTATTAAAATCAAATCTGTATGTTTAAAACTATTGCTTGGATAAATATCATTTTGTTTTGAAGCTTTGTTTTCAAATTTTTTACATGTACAAATTGTGAAATTAAAACAAGTAAATTGTAGGCCATATCTTGGCCTACAACTACAATAGTCTAGTCACTATGAATTTAAGCCTCATTTATTGCAGTCCTAACAATAATTATATCTGCGTCTTCCTCACTAATTTTACCTTATAATAATAATTTACCATGTATAGTCCATGAAGTCTTGTGACTTCAGTCGATTTCTACATTATGACATGTTTCAGAGTCATAACTGCATCATCAGATATATGTTTAATTGTTCACTCAGAAGACCTCGTCGTACATTAAAATGTTTACAATAACATTAACACTAACACAAAAATTAATTAAAACAATGTCTCTTCAATTATTAAAATACATAACTTCTTAACCCTCTAAAACTGCTACTATAAAGTTGGGTCATTTTGCTAATTTAATTTTTATTAAAAATAGTAATATTATGCAAAACACTACTTGTTATATACCACTTTTTTCAGAAAGGTGCATTGAATTTATCTGTGCAATTAAATAATGTTAGATGTAAAGGTTTTGGAGCAAGTATCTTCAGAATCACAAAATGTGCAAAAATGAAGTGAAAATGGCAAAAAAAGCCTCTGCAAGACTATAGATTTACGAACAAAAAGATATAAAATGTGCCAATGAAACGTAATTTCAACTTCACAATGCTCATCTAATATTAGGTCTATGACATATTGGTACTAACTAAAAGACCTAAATTTCTTGTTTCCAATAGTATGCAGAACGGTTACAAAATATTATTATAAGTAACCAATATTTCACATTTCATTACCACACCGAAAAAGAAAATGAGACTGGTTTATCTTGGTTATTACTTCGTAGATGTAATATAGTCTATCTCAAAAATTATGATAGCAACAATAATTTGGAATAAGTAGTTCAAAAGAGGATGAAAAATAGAATAAAATAATAATATAAGTATTACTATTTACAAAAATTATATGATCAATCAAATCATATTTGTTATATTGCGACGAACCACATAGTGTTCCTTCTAGCAGTAAAACACTCCAACTACATTGAATTCTTTAATGTTTACCTTTCGTTGTATAGAATTTTGGTTATATGAGATTTTGGTTATATGAGATTTTGGTTATATGAGATATGAGATTTGGGAGATTGAAACATTAGCTTTACATTATTTTGAAACGATTAATTTTAGTAGCCTACTCTAAAAGTTAAATTGAAAAAAAAAGTGATATTTACATTGTAAAAATTCTTGATTTTGTTTAATTTTTATAGATAAGAAACTATAACAGTTAGGAAGGATTTGAAAAGCACAAATTAAAAGCTGAAGAACCGTAGTTTAGAACAGTGTACTGCAGATTTGTTAAGACTGAAATATAGACTTGTGAAAATTAGAGGAAGAATGGCATAAATTTGTGTTTCACTACTACAAGTTGTTGCGTTACTCGTTAGCGGCGAAATACACAAACTTTTTACCAATGAATTAAATATTATTTATAACGTTTTATGGACTTCGGTTACCTATATGAATATGAATGTTGTAACATTAGCATTACAACTAATGGTAGGCTATATAAAATATTGTGGTACGATGATTTTTAGTGGGCGAAATGTTGAATTGAAAAAAGGCATTTTGTGTCATTTACCGCTACGGAACGGCATTATTTGACACATTACATGTTGAATGGTGTTTTGAGGGTTAAGCTTTTGCTATTTAGATTCACACATAGTATTAATATCCTCTAATGCAAGGATGGAGGATTAGTTAGTAACCCAATCTATAAAAATTCCAACGTTAAGTAATCATCTTTTTATTATTGTTTGTACTTTATGTATAATAAATTTTTAACCTATGTTAGGTTTTTAGTTATTTCAAAATATGTTGTTATGTATTTTTTAATTTTTTTAAATAGGCTTGATTTTTTCTTTTAATCATAAATAATAAGAAACAAGAAATTTGTTAGAGATAAATCATTTTAAGAAAGCTATGAAAAGTATATAATACAAGGAAGCATTAGTTGTACTGATTTTACAAATTACAAAATAGTTGAGCTGAAATTACAAAGTTTATTAACTACTGTCTTGAAATTTACGCTGAAATGACATGACATATTAATCAGTTCATTTTTTGAATTCATTACTCTATTCAACTACTCATTGTGTGCTGCCAGTAGCAAATATTTCGGAAACCATTAGATTTTTTGGTTACAACAATACTAGAGATGGGTTAAGATAGCTGAGGTTTTATATTATTATGGACAGACAAAAATAACTAGTACAGTAGCACGGACCAATATGCGAGCTTATGACATCACGAACCAACAGTGCTGTGATCCATATTTGTAATACTCTTCGCAATAACAATAACATTGTACTTGTTCAGTGACCATGTATTTCGGGGATATAGATTTATACTGATGTTGATAAAAAAAAACCATAATATTTATAATTGTAAACTATGATAATTCTTAAAACATTGTCTAATGTGTTCATAGATTCTTCCCATAGATAAAAATAGTTAACATTTTTAGGTAGTAGGCTTATAGTTGGTTCATGACGCCACAAGCTCGTATATTGGTCCGGACTACTGTAATTAAAATATAAAACCTAACATAACCTATTAAGTGTTGCCATAACTAAAATCTCTTTACCCCTTCCTTCACAAGTTTATCTTAATTTTAGGCCTTGTTTATCGCAAGGTTGTTAATCTGATATATCAAGGACTCTTCAATTTTACAATAAACTTGTCCTCAAAAAACCTTATAAATTTTTTAATGTGATAATTTTAAAGACGATTATATAAATGAAGTGGATTTAAAAAGTAAAAACAAATTTGTAAATACTGACAGATAAGGTTAGAAGTAAGCCATCGCCTACATTCACATTGTTAATTATATTTCATTAGAAAAACTATCCAAATTAGATACTTTTTAATAATCTAAATATTTATTGAGTGTTCTTCATTTTAAACAAGTATAGTACTGATAATTATGTCCTTTTTAACGTTGTGGGAAATAGGTAGTCAATAAGGTAACATTTTAACTAGGTAGTCATATACACAATTTTACCAAAGCCTTGACCACATGGAAATAGAACACCATAACCTGATAAAGCAATGCAAACTGCAGATTAGAAAAAAGAAAAATTTTACAATGCAATTATTCGTTGTAAGGATAAAACAAAGATCCATTTTTTTTTTAAAGTGATAATAAAGCCACATATGTAAAATATACATTACACATTTTGGATTAATAAAGAGAAATACTGTGTTAAGATAATATATTTTTATGTTATTGCTTGCTTCTTAAATATGAAAGGAATAAATATAATTCGAGTAAATTTAATAAATTTAAAGTGTAATAAAACCAAAGCAACATAATTTAACTTGACCTAGATGTCAAACAGTCTTGTGTACATTATAAAGCAAAAAATTATATTCTATAGTTTTGAAATCATTCAACCAGTATTAGATACATTACGAGCTCTCGCAATTAATCTCCTGTTTTGTATTAGCTTAGTTCCCGTTTTGACATTTCAACCTTCCCTTAGACCACACCCAATGACCTGTCGCTTCACTTTATAATAGCCTATATTATAAACTTATTTTATTACTTGCTTATTATTCTTAATATATTACTATACACCTTCCTAGCTCATATATTTATTTCTTAAATACTAAAAAGCATTTACTACACTTCTTAAATACTAAATATATTTTTTATAAAAATGTCAGTAAATATTATTTTTAAGATAAACACAGTAAAATTAAAAGTTACTTAATATACTTAACCCATCTTAAACGTTGAAGGAAATTGAACGTCCACAGGAAATTACAATCAAATATATTTAAAACTATTCTTTGAAAGAAATCTTCACATCATACACAAAACACACACACACACAACACAAAATCGTGTAACACAACTTTATGTGTATATAATTGTTGTGTACAGGATTTTGTGTTGTGTATTGTGTATGATGTGAAGGTTTCCTTCAAAGAATAGTTTTTAATATATTTGACTACAATTTCCTGTCGACGTTCAAATTTCTTCAATATATAAGGTGGGTGAAGTCTATTAAGTAACTTTTAATTATAAAATTTACCCCACCTATAATGTCTTTCAAGGTTAAAATAAACACAGTATTTTATTACTTTTTAACATCTAAAATTAACAAATTCTATCAGTTCTTTATTCAATTTACCTCGACCATCCCATGTATTACAATTTTTTTTTTTTAATTTAAAAAAGGCGAATGGACAATTTAATTTATATTAAATAAGTTGAAAGTGGGTAACATAATATGTTTTATATAACCACTACCTAAAGTTTGGCACAACATTTTCTGACACTGTGTATAGCTATGAAGTGAGTATAGAGATTTTAGACCATAAATTTATTCACTGTTTTTAATAACTACTCATAGTTACCAAATAACAAAGGCATCAGGAAGGGGGGAAGTATTTCCTGGGATCCCCTTATCATCCTGTTTACCTTTACCACAAAAATATAGAAACTATTACATACCATTCTTAGATATTCAATTAGCCTAACCAGTACACCCAGTATTCATTCGAATATTTCTAGAATATGCCTAATCTAATTGTAAAAAATAATAATAATCTATCAACAAAATAAAATCTACTACAACTTTCTTGCAGGAAGTTATCATTTAGCCGAGAAATATAAATTTTCCTCCTTTAGAATATTTGTGTCATTATTTTTATTATGTAAAAACTTTTTACAGTTTATCATTACATAAACTTACTTTTTTACACAACTTTATACTTTGTTGGTTTTTAGTGTGTTTATAACTTTTTATAAATAAATATTATGTGCAAGCAGGCAAAATCATAAGATAAGTGAGATGCAGTCTGTCACGAAGTTGTAATTTTATGAATTAAATGTAGCTAAGCAATAATTTGTGTACTTAGTTTTTTTGGAATGTGTTGTACCATTTAATCAAGCTAGGGAAGCAAGTCGAAGGGAGGACACGCCCATTACACCAGACACACTCCTAGTCTGAGGGTACTGTAGTTGTTTTAGTCGCCTATTAACTAAATTTATAAATTAACATAATTCAATAAATTTGGATGCTGTAGATAATCAAGATGTTTTGAGTTTTCTGTCCATAACTCAGGTTATCAATTGACCTAATAAAAAAAAATAATAATAATAAATGTAATTTGGCATTAAGAGGAATTTTTTATCTTATGTACATTTTTCTTAAAACAAACGATATTCGTGTAATTTAACATTAAACATTTTTAATGACAGTCATTTTTAAAATATCAAGATAAAGTTTTAGTTTTTGGTATAGCCTACTGGTAAAAAAAAAGAATACAAAATTTGTATAGCTTACAAATTTCGACTCAAAATCTTAAAAATTTCACAAACTTACAATTATTTTTCAAAAAAACTCATGTGGGCGAAAGATGGAAAACGAAGTGTTTCCCGGACATATGTTCACAGAAACTTTATTTTGACCCATGTAACCAATATAATGTTTGGCACAACATTTTCTGAATATTCTGTAACGAATAGTAAAGCTTAGACCTTGAATGAATGACATCAATTTTAAATAACAAATATTGACTAACGTAGTCATAAATATTAATATAGGCATTCATAACCTGAGATGGATTTTGTACGTTTATATTTCTTATATATAGGCCTACTACTCAACTAATTTATTTTGGTACTTAAAAAATGTCTTGCAACACCTAATTTGATCTAATTGTTTCAAAATAAGGTAGGCAGTAGACGATTTCGATGATTTTTCTTAGCTAAATTTCAAGGCAAGGTAGAATGCATAATTACTGTCAAAACCAACCAGTAAATGTCCAGTTCATATCAAATTGTAATTTAATGAAATTGTGTTTAACATAGATCATTATTAAACAATTGGATCATCATTTAGCTGGGAAGACCCTTTACAAGTATCAAAATCCATTATTTCTGTCTAAAATAAGCAATTTAAAAGTATGAAATCCTAGGCTTATGAGGTTAAGGCATCTTCTATATTAATTCCTATGGCAAGTAAGTGTCTTATCCGCTCACTAAAGGTCTGGTAACCTAACCAGACCTAGTAAAGGAACTATGGGTTTGGGAAGGCGTATAATATATAGGTAATTGTTTATTGTAATGCCAAAATTATAATTTTTTTCTCCATTATTTTTGTACTCCATACCTCTTCATAAGAATAATAACATTTCTTGGCGAACAAAAATATTTTCACGGCAAAAAAAAAACATAATTTCAAGTTTTCTAAGTTAAGGTAAATTAGGTGAATTAAACTTAGAATAGGTTTGTAAGCGAATTGTTTTTACCTTACAAGGTCAAGTAAGATAGCTATATATAACCACCTTACTCGACCTACGCGTAAATAAACTTATATATGATATAAGAACACTGATCCCGTGTAGTAGTGTTTCGAAGCGAATAAATAGTTACCTTATCAGACCTATAGTTCCTTTTTACGAGGTCAATATATATTTACACACACACATATATTTACCTGCCGAGACCTATTTCACATGATTCTGATATCATACTGCATAGTAATATTAACCTGTTAGAAGACAGTTAATGCGCATACATCTCATGACACGCTATTCTATTAGCTATGCATAACTAATGAAACCTAGACGCATAGGCTCATTGTATATTCTGAACATTGAATACAAACTTGTAAATTGGTTAAGTTATTTTTGACAGAAATAATGGATTTTGATACTTGAAAAGGGTCTTCCCAGCTTAAGGATGATCGAATTGTTTAATAATGAGGTATGTAAAATACAATTTGGTAAATGTTTACTTAAAGGTAACTTGTAATTTTCGTTTTTTAAAATTTTTTATACTAATAGACCTTACTTCTTATTTCATTATGCAGGTTACTCTTTTTCACAATTTACAATCGATGTTTTTATAGGTTACACATAATGGCAAGACATGATATATCAATGAAAATAGTGTATAGTAATGTCTATGATAGATCGCTATTCATGTGATCAGTGATCTCAGATATAAGCATTGGCATTTATTTAGTAACATGAGACATGAATGTGAACATTAGAAATTATGGATAACTTTTAAACCCATCAATTTCAAGTTTTGAAATCATGATTTTTTGGTTAAAAAGAGTAACCTATGCAATGAAAACATTATTTATTCTAGAAGTAAGGTATGTAGTATACAATTTTTTTAAAACTCCGAAAATTACAAGTTACCTTTAAGTAAACATTTACCCACTATTTCATGAAATTTCTATATTAAATCGTAACGGAATATGAACTGGACATTTAGCGACCAACCTACATTGGTGAATAAGGCTACTGTAAAAATGGTTTCAAGACCTTAATTATGATTATTATGGATAATAATCATAATAATATTATCATAATTATTATGAATTCATATTTTCATAATTTTCTTTCATTTGTTCAATTATTATACAATTAATCAGTTATCCACTAAAAACATATTCTAACAGATTCATAAGTTAGAATAACACTAATCAAAACCAAATCATCTATCTTTAAAGATAAACTAAAATTATTCCACATCTAAAATTAGTTACCCATTGGGGCCATAGTCTAAAAAGTCACCTATAAGTACTTTCCCACAAAAACAATATAACTAAAAAAAAATTTCCTCTCTTTTTGCCTAAGCTGGGAACTGATTTGTAACTAGAAATATTATTTGCAATGTGAAAATTAAATACACTACTATCCTGATATGAAATTACTCAAATCAACTTACATGTTCACAAATTAAGTTCCTGGCGGTTCTTCTGCAAGTTAAAGGTCTTTGTTTCTCTAGATCAAAACGGTATTGTAACCTGTAAAATAAATAGGACCTAGTCTTAATAATTAGAAAAACAAAATATTGGCATTAAATATTACAAATAAAATTTTGGCTTACCAGCTTTAAAAGTTATGTAAATATTGAAACACCACAAAAGCTTCCAAGGAGTAAAAAAACAAAATGGCAACTAACTGGCAGTCAAAGGAGACGAGAAAAGTGACACAATACTCCAAAGTGATCAACACATAAGTACATAGAATTTGTCACAGCCTTTTAGACCTATTTCTGTGAATAAGTTTGGACCATTATGATAGTAAAAACTTTAACGTAGTCATTTTATCTCTGAAGCTTTTAACTACTGTATATCTTCAAAATATATATATTAAATAAAAGAGTAAAATAATAAATATAACTGGAATTATTCCAGTCTTAGTTTTGTATCTGGTTTTTCGGTTCAGAGAATATTTGTTTTCCTTTTTTTTTCCTTGTTGTTTAAAGTCGAACACTGCTCGGTCATCATCATGAAAAGGAAGAAAAATATATGTACTTGAACAAAAATGTGATCTATAAACACATTATTAATTTATTAAGAAATTTAAACTCCAAAGAAAAAATAATTAAGATAGTAAAAACTTTAACATAGCCCATTTTATCTCTGAGACTTATAACTATTTATATATATAATCGAAATTTACTTATAGGTAATATAATAAGTGGAGTGCTGAGAATATACTGGTGTGTCAGAGAACTTATATTTTTCATAAACTAGTGGTTTGCATTTACTAAAAAAATGGACATCACTCAAAATGACCCCCTTCTATCTGCTATGGTTCTTAAGAAAATGGACAACGCCTTTAGGAAACGGTTCGAACAGTTCCATTCCTCCAATCCCATCATTGAAGGTGAGGATGGTCCTGTCTTGCCTAACATCGCAGACATAATACAATTCCTCAATCAAGATTGTAACGAGATTGAAAATGATAGTTTGCATTCAGATCCTTTCTCAAAACCTGCTTCTGCAGAAACAAGCCCTGACTATATTTCAAAACACCAATTTTCTAAAATCTAAAGGGTTCATTGGAAATCAAAAGGTCTCTCTAATGATCTCCAACACTGATGTAACTATACGCTCTAAATCAAAACCTCTTCAATGTTTTGTTTGTCAAAAAAAACTGATCATAAGGTATATACATATCCCACCTTCAAGAATTAGGATCGTAAAGCACTTTTCAAATCGTTAAAGAAAATAAACAATGCTCTTCATGTTTAGGCAACCATAAACTCAATGTCTGTATGTCAACTTCAAGTTGTTTCAATTGCCACAAAAGGCGCCATTCATTACTTCATTTTGAAAGAAAAATCCCTACACCTACAGCACAAACTCACATCAAGAAACTGTTCAAACTTCACAAGAAACTACAACAACAGTTACTCTAATCACCAAAGATAAAGGAAGTCTCACACAATGCTCCATAACAGTCTTGTTAGGCACTCTGCTTGTAAAACTCATATCTGCCAGTGAAATTATACAGGAGTATGAAATATCATACTCTCATTAACTCTAGAAGTCAGTCATACTTTCTTACTGAGCAAGCTGTTCAGTTTTTATATAGTCCCCGTATCAAAGGTTCTCAGGTCTTTGCAGAAATTTCTCAAACTCTAATCCGCTCTAAGGGCCAAACGTATCTCAACTTAGAGACTCTAAATGGAAAAATGATCTCTAATAATCAAAATTTTCTCATTCTTGACAAAATCTGTGTAGACTTACTTCGTGTTTCAATTGCGCCTGATGTTTTGAATAGAGTCAGACCCTACATACTGGCTGATCCTACATTTCACATGCCAGGAGACATTGACATTCACCTAGGTGACTCTATATTCCCACTAATGTTTACCCAGGTCGTACACCACCTCGGCCCTGGCCTACCAGGTGTGATGGGATGGCACTTTGGATATTTAGTCATGAATAATGCACCTTGCACACCTTATACTGATTCTACGGCCACCTCTCAGATATCAACAACACTCTTATCTATTAATGACATCAATTTACACAACTCCTTACAAAGATTCTGGCACTAAGAAGAGCCCCCTATGATGACAAAACAATCTGAAGGAGACAGGCTATGTGAGGAACATTTCTTAACCACTCATTCTTGATATCAATCTGGCCGCTATTGTGTTCGTCTACCATTCAAGAAGGAACACCCCTTTCTAGGCCACTCGAGGTTAACTGCTGAACAGAGACTTCATTCTTTAGAGCGTAAGTTCATGACACATTCTGAATTTAAAGGATTAAATAAAGCAATAAAGCTAAAGTTTCAAAATTATTTTAATAATATAAATGAGCTACAATTGTTTCACCTTGCAGCATCATCGGGCAACTGACAATTAACAGGTATTGACAAAAATTTATACATACACAAGTAACAGGAAACTGAAATACAATAGAGAAATCGGGAAGGGTTGGGGGAATGACCTATCGGTAGATGAAGGTTGATGGACTATGTTAAGGATGGGTTTTAGAAGGTGTGACGAGTTTAATAGAATTTGGTCATTTAAGTTGAAAATAGGCCTAAGTGAAATGGATCTATTTATTTCTAAACATTCTAAATTATTTAATATATTGCTTTTATTTTCTATATGTAAGAGTTTAACATTCAATTTTGGATCAAAATTATGACCTGAGACCAAAAGGTGGTTAGCAAAGTTAGAGTTTCTATAGGCATGTTTCCAGCTAGTATTTACATGTTCTTTAATCCTAACCTTTATAGATCAACCTGATTGACCTATGTACTCAGAGTCACAATCTTGACAAGATATTTTATAAACTCCACTATTTTCTAACATTTCTTTTTTATCTTTATTATTAACCAGCAACTTTACGATTATATTTAGTTGAAATAAGGTTACTGATTTCATAACTAGTTCTGTTGATATAAGATAATTTACAATATTTAACTACTTCAATGCGATCATTATGGGAAGAGTAAACTAAATTTTCAGCTCTTCGCTTTAATTTAGGGTCAATTTTATCGTTAAATTTGAAATAATTTTGACTAATGCAAATTTCTATGGCTGTTTTTAATTCATTACTAAGTGTTGTATCACAATTGGTATCGCTAATTATGTCATTGACGATGTTTTTACATTGGTTAATGGGTACCTATACTTGCAAAAAGACTTTTAACATCAAAAGATACAATTTTAGCATTAGAAGGTATAGTAACATTTACAATTTTCTTAATTAAATCTAAAGAATTCTTAATACTAATTTAAATGTAAAACTAGTGGCACTTACCTCGTTTATCCGGACCTCATTCAACCGGATGTCTGGATTATCCGGATCGATCCGGTACAAAAAATAAAAAATTTAATCAAGGATAAAATAAAGCAAATGCTTAAAGTTTCTTAATATTTTAATAATTACTGTATTTTGAATAACATTTATAATAGGCCTATTTTGAAACTATAAGCTTTTGCTTTATTTTATCCTTGAATATGGAGTTTCAACAAGAAATATCTGCTATTACATTAATGTTGATAAAAACGTGATTTCCTCAACACTACAGTGTCGCCTCGAGGTATTAGGGCGGGTTGTTGATGCACTGGGAAGAGAAAGTGGAGGAGCAATGACCTCTGCGTCACCATCCCCCTACCCCGATGCGGCATGACAGTGTGAAATAAATACAAACCAGGTGCATGTTTACAACGCATCATAAACCATCATGTCATTTTTACAACTTTATTGTTGTCTGGTTGCTAAGACTCAAGGGTGTAAATCAGTAAATGTGAACATTTTGTCACATCTTAAAGCGGTGCCGCCAGCTTTGGGAACCCCCGTTCTTTTTTTTGGCAGTTGGCACATCACATCCCCAGTCGGGAGTATCGAGGACGTGAATGAGAATCGGCATAGTATTTAGAAGTGGGCGTTGTTACTGCTATTTATTTATATTCGTGTGTTAGCGTTTGTGCGTGGAAATGGCGACGAAACGAAAACGTAATGTGCTTACAATGACCCAAAAGTTAGACGCATTGAATCGTATAGACAGGGCCGCATTGAAACGTACTAACACCAAATTAAAACAGATGAAGATAAATGACTTTTTTGTAAATAACAACTAAACCCTGTGTAAATTAAAAGCATGTGTAAATATTTCAGGTGTGTAAATAAAATGTTTTTCATCATTTACAGTACATTGTGTAATTTCGTGTATTGTGTAAAATGAATGACTGTGTAAATATTGTGTTTTTTCATGACTTATAAATGGTAAGTTATCATTTTATATTTTGTTTTATTTATCTTTCTATAATTTCGGATTATCCGGATTTTTGATTAACCGGATCACTTCCGGTCCCAATTAGTCTGGATAAACGAGGTTGTACTGTATTGACTTTTTGGGCCAATTTATAAGTAGGAGCATTGAATGATACTATGGGACGAACAGGAATATTAGGTTTGTGAAGCTTAGGTAGGCCATATAATTTGGGAGTTTGGGGGTTCATAACAAACTCTCAAGTATTTGCAATCGTTATTAGAGAACAAATTAGTACAATTCTTAATATAATTATTAACTAGTTTACTATAATTAGAAGTAGGACCACTTTTTAATATTTTAAAAGATGAATTATCATTTAGGTTGTTATCTTTCACTTTGTTTTGTATTTGCTTAATAATAGTAACTTCATTGTTAAAATAACACTTATTAGCCGCAAGGCGAAACAATTGTAGCTCATTTATATTATTAAAAATAATTTTGAAACTTTAGCTTTATTGCTTTATTTAATCCTTGAATATGGAGTTTCACAAAAAATATCAGCTGTTACATTAAAATTTAAAAAAACTGAATTTAAAGCACTCTACTCAGACTTTATGTCTTCATTTAATACTTCATTTCCGGCCACATGGAAGCTGCTAACAACACTAACCTAACTGTTCCTCACTACTTCCTCCATCACCACAGGGTCTTAAAGGAATCCAGTAGTACTACTCGTTTGTACACTGTACTACCAGTTCTAAAACATCTAACAGTTCTCTCTCAATAATATTCTTCTCATCGGAAGAAAAATGCAGACTAACATTTGCCATTTTTTGCTCATCTTTCGGACTCATAATGTTGTGTTCTCTTGTGACATTCGTCAAATGTAACGGACACATAAGAATTCACCCCAATGACTAGTGTTATCAACTGATACTTAAGCGTGATAGTCCTGATCCACCTCTTTCAATTTTCAAACACACTACAGTGACAATTGTATGGAGTCAATTGTTCTCTCTACCTTGCCATTCAGACTTTACATCAGCTCGGCACAGATGAAGGTGATTCCTACCCACAGCTGCAGAGATTCTACGTACTCAAACATTTTTAGATGATACCATCGCAGGGGGAGACACCGAAGATGAAGTATTGAACCTCCAGCACCAGCTTATTTCACTTCTGAGACGTGGAGGCTTTGAGTTGCAAAGTGGATTTCAAAATCCAGTCAACTCCTACATAGACTCCCAGATGGTCATCTAGAAACTCCTGTATTTTTCCAAGAATCTCATCAACCTCATTTCACCATATTAGGCCTACATTCGTCTCCCTCGACATACTCTCACTTATAACTAAGCATCAAGTATCTATGACCCCTGCGGTTTCTTGTCAACCATTGTTATGTGGGCGAAATGCTTTATACAACTCTTATGGACCAAAGGAGTAGCCTGGGACCAACCTCTTCCCTCTGAGCTACTTGAAATGTGGCAAATGTTTATAGAAACCTCAGAGAGCTTACAAGATATCATTATTCCACGTCCTCTAAAAATCTCTCATTCACATGACATGGAACTGCATGGATTCTCAGATACTTCTGAGAATGGATATGCAGCTGTCATATTCTTAAGATGCCAGCTCAACGACGGATCTGTGACAATAAGGCAGCTGTTGTCAAAAACTCGAGTGGCTCCTCTCAAGAAACTCACTATTCCGCGCTTAGAACTGAATGTAGCTTACTTACTTGCCCAATTAGTGGCATATGTCATCTCAATCTTCGACGAGAAAATAACCACTTTCATTGTGTAGTAGCTGGCCAGTACTTCCTCTTGCAATCACTTCACAACAACCGCACTTAACAATTTTCAAGAATTACACTGTTTAAAAACAAAAGGTAAAAATAATAAGTATGAGGTAGCCGGGACTTAAGCCCATGAAAGACGGCTGATGAAAAATGCAAATACGTCCGACTCCAGACATAGATAGAGAGAAAAAGCACAAAATGTGTACAGGTATAAAGTGAAAGTTGTTGTGGCATGTAGCCACTAAGAATTGAGAATAATCTTTGGTACTATTTAAGATTATTTAAATCTTTAATCTTTAATTTAAATCTTATTTAAAATCTTTAAGAAGATTATTTGAAATCATCAATAATTATACATTAACAAGGATTCAATCTTAAACACTATTACGTAACAAGTAAAAAAACTCCATACATTTAAAAAAACATTTCTGATTTGTATATGGTTAAACAAGTATTAAACTATGCTTGTGTTTTATAATTATGACATAAATGTAATTTAGGACTGACTTACACCATTATGACATAAATGTATTTAAGACTGACTTACACCATTATGTTTCTAGGTATTTTGCCTATGTTTAGAACAAACAAAATTGTTATACTGATTTGAAATGAATATTTTATTTGTACGAACAATGACAAACATGCATTTTATTCTATATTTCATTATAATTATTTATATTTTTCCAAAAAAACAATGTTCTACTCATAAATATTTTCCTCTTCTTCTGATAGTGGAACATGGACTTTTACTTCTTTGGAGCTTCTGAAGTTTTTGAAGGAAAAAAAATCATAGATTGTTGGTATATACGAGGCATGTTGAAATCTCTTGTGAGTCTCTTGAAGCTATAGTTTCATCCCAAACATACATAAATGTTAAACTTTTGATAACAACATGTATACCAAAATTATAGCAATATATAAATCGCCTGTAGTAGGCTTTAGAAACAGTAAGTCTAGGAAATTGCAAGGATTTTTGTAAATCAATGGTAATCATAATATAAATGTCAGGATTCTCCTTTGCTTTTTCACTATCATATTTTAGATTATCTCTGATTTTTTCAGTTTTTGTCAAATGTAGAAGGTGTTAACGCTCCAAATCAGCTCTCTTTTCCTGATTTTCTTCTACTTCAACCAACAACCAACTGATTATATTTATCACATGACTTACATGGGTCTTTTTGTGGTCAAGAAAATGTAAATTAAATTCTCTGTTGAAGACAAACCTGTAAAACAATTCCTTAAATTTAACTTTTTTCACATCATTCCTGGTAAAAATTGTACATCTTTCTAATGTTTAACTCAGGACTAAGATATTCCTGTTCGGATTACCTTTACGCGTATAATGGCTTTGAAAAGCTGGAAATAAATTTATGTGGTCTTTTACTAACTGTCTTTGATCAGGAGTTATCTTCAATGCTGCTAAATGCTTTCCTCTCAAATCTTCACCATGTGATTTACTGAGGAGCCCGAATCACACGCCAATCACTTATACAAGAAACTTTTTTTTTTTATTTATTTCTTTTTTTGCACACCCAAATAGTGCTATCTTCTTTCTGAATATGAAATAAGTTTGTCCTGTGTTTCCTACCTTTAGTATTATCATTAGGATGTCTTTACTTAATAGTTGTTTGGTGTATTAAGTCCACTTAAATGCATTTTGTTGGAAAAATCAGACATTTTTTGAAAACTCTCATATTGTTCACATCTTTTATCTTCATTGAGTAATGTGATACATTTTTTGGTACATCCACAATCAATGTTCTCAAATATCTTGGATGTGACAAAATTGCCTTTAATATTAATGAATGAATTATGGTACCTGAGTTTCGTAGTTTCTTTGCAATAACTCTTTTAGACTCATACCTTTCACATTTCCGAGGTTTAAAAAATGTATTGGGAGATGATTCTAAATTGTTTTCTTCTTCCAAAGTTAGTAGCCTAACATCATGAATATTAATGTTATTGATAAACAAAATAGCATCTTGTTTTAGTTTTGAAAGATAGAAAAATTCTGCACTATCCACTTATAGTACTATTAAATCCTAACTTACATATATATTATTTTATCACAATAAACTGACTATATAAACATTATATTAAGTAAATATTTATCTGAGGTATCATTCTCTGGATAAACCCAATCTTTATCCTTATCACTATTATCATCATCATCATGAAATAAATAACTCATTATTTCATTATTTTGTAGCTCTTTTACTTTTGAATATTCTATTGTTTACAACTTTTTACATAATTATTTAAACTGTTTAGGAACAGAATGGTGTACCTCTCACTTACACCACTATGATATAAACGGAAAGCTCCTTTTGTTAAGTATGATTGACATGAGCTGCCATCTCTTGTCGGCATATGGAATTATGATTTACTTCACTATGAAACTAACCATGTAATGGTTTTAGCAGTTAAAAAACGTAGTTAACTCAATTTAACAAAAATGTTGACTTACACCACTATGATTCTCAGGACCCCAAATATAACTAGATTTATTGCAGTCTTAGTTTTGTTTCTTGTTTTTGTTGTTAAAAGAATCCCTGTTTTCTTTATTTTTTCTTTTTGTTTAAAGTCGAACACCACTCGATCATCATAAAAAGGATTAAAAGATATTATGTACTTGTACTAAAATGTGATCTATAAAAACATTATTAATATATTAAGAAATTTAACTCAAAAGAAAGAATAAATTAAATCATTTGTAGGGAATAATAATCCTTGTTGAAAACGTGTGACCAAAAAAAAAAAAATCTTTGAAGTTCCTGACCCGTTTTTGATTCTGTCATTATTGGGATGTATGATTTCTGTTTGTATGAGCTCTGTGATATAAGCTTGCAATGATTTGGTAATGTCTTCCGACCCTGACGCCATTAGAGTATTGGAGGGCTAGGGGTTTATTTTATGTTCTTTTCTTCCTTCCTTTTAATAGGTGATGATGTCTACTAACTTTTAAAAAAAAACGGTGATATAATAAATTTAAAACCAAAGTCACAAGCAAGTTTTGAAAAATTTCCATCTGTTGTATGAACTGCTACAACCCAAATGCGTGAACCAATTTTATTCTATTTTTTGTATTTGGGCAAGTTTTGGTCATGTCTTGGGACTTTTTATAACTCAAAATTTGGGTGTAGCTGACATTAGAAAAAAAATACTAACAATTTTCACAAAATTTGCTATAACGATTATGATCAAATTTTGCTCAAGTGTAGTACCCAAGCTAACGTATAAAATAAAAAATCAGCCATGCGGCTGTTATAAAAATAAAAAAATAAAAATCTAAACATTAATGATGCAAAATCACAACTAAAAAATATACAGTTCAGGAATAATTGGCATAAAACAAAACTGCATCTTGACCATCACCATTTAAAGCTTAATTTTAACCAAATATAATTTACACTGAATGAAAAAAGTTTAGATCGAATTTAAATATATAAATATTTGTTTACGGATTCCATTGTTAGGATTGGTATTTTTAACAATAAATCAGTGGTTCAGTTATCTAATTAATGGTTCTTTATTATTTAATCCAACTATTTCTCTTAGTTATCTTATATAATAATTACAAATATTTAAACCATCTTAATTACTAATAATCCAGAATGACTCTAATTGTTGTGACTCACAGCTCTGATTCTACGTTATAATTTATAATGACTTGTCTCTGAAATAATTACAAGATTCTTAATACAAGAAATTTGCTCACCCTGCTTGCATTCTGTGGATGCTCGTCCAAAGTCTCAATACTCTTAGGAAACTCTTATTCGCCAACTCTGTCTGCGTATCTTCAAGAACTATTCTCGCAGGAAGCTCTTACTCACCAAGTCCGTTTGGTTATCTTCAAAAATTCCTGTAGCACCTTCCCTTCATCAGTCTTGGCCCACTGACCACGTTTGCTCCCACCTAAAGTTTTATTTATCATTGTAGCATCAATGACGTCTTCCTTGCTTGCAAGGTAAACAATTTCATCATTTTTCCAAGTCTGCCACAATAATTGATTCCATTCTGGTTTCTTAAAAATAACTTAGACTATAGTCCTAACTAAAACTATCCTAATTCCTAACACCGTCCATGGTTTATTTTCACTTTTTGACTGACAACTAACTACCATACCAAAATGACATTTTTGGTGATGATTAGTTTTGGTTCGTTTTGAGGATGAGTTTATGAGAAAGTTTGTGCAATGTTTTTGCACTGTTTATTATTTTTTGGTGTTAAATGAATTATATCACAAACACCACAATTTATTCAACTGAATTCACCATCTTGTTTTGCAAAAAACAAACATGGGAAATAGATCCTTTACATTGTTAAGAATTAGGATAGTTTTAGTTAGAATATAGATCAATAAAAATAATATAATGTTATATTAAAGTCAGAATGGAGACCAACTATTGCAAAAGATACAAGTTAGTGTAACAGTAATTATGATGAAATGCTACCTTGCAAAGGCAGTCAATGTCATAAACAAGAGGGAGCTATATAAGCTTTTGGACAAAAGAAGACAGGGGTCTTATGATCACGGAAGGAATCGCTGCTGGAGGAGTGTTTTGGAGATAGCCATACTTGGCGAATTAGAGAGAGAGAGCCTACTAGCTCAATAGCTTGCAACGTTGAAAGAACTTTGCAAGAAAGGTGAGCAAATCATCGTGTATCGAAAATCTTGTTTCATTTAATACAAAAAATAAACCGTGGAATCATAATAGTTTGAACCATTCTGGATTTATATTTCATTTTATAGTTGATTGTATGCATTTAAAGATCAGAGGAGGGATAAGATTAAAATTGTGATAATATACATATATATATATATATATATATATATATATATATAGTTATTATGATTCCTTAAATAATTAAATATAAAGATAATTTACTTCATCTCTGAACCACTGATTTAATTAAGAAAGGGCGATTCCTAAAAACGTTCACAGATACATAGATGTTTATCTCAAATATCATGCTTAAATTCTCTTAAAAAGTCTTATTTTGTTATCTCTACAACTCTACAATATTGAACTGAAATTTTAGTCTACCACTTTGTTTAATTTCTTTTTCTTCTCAAGTGACAAACTGGAAAACTGTAACTCTTTTACTTTACGAACTTTCATTTTACCAAGAGCTACTATATTCATAACTGAATGCTACAAGTTGTTCGCCATGACTAACTTGTTCTCACACCAAGTCAGCCAGCTGCTAGTTCCTCCTCCACCTCATCACTAGTTGACACCCAATGAAACGCTATATCCTTGTCATTCCACTGCTCTGGTACAAAAAATAACTTTTTAGTGCAAACACAGTTTCTGTCGGCTTACGTTACATAGCAGTATTATGCGTGTACTATATGATAGATTGAAGAGATTTAGATTTGAGGCCCCTGCAAGTCAACCAAGGTAAATTGTGCTCCTAACAGGTCAGCCCAGACTTTGAGCCTTCAACAGTACCCATCAGCATCCTCTCCTTGTTAAGATGTTCCAAAGAGAAATTTTCTCTTAGTCTCCAAGTCTCATACAAATGGTTTGGAATCTCATCAGACTGTTTGCATAGGATAGCCTCAATTATGCCCAATTTAAGTAAGTGCTTTCAAAAATGGCTATGTTCAATAATAAGCCAAGTTACTTGCTTAAGATGTCCCCAACTAAAATTCACCTTACAATTTAAAGGGAAATTTGATAGTAAATTCCATTGTTATTTAGCTGTAGAGGAAGTTTTCACAGAAACTCAGTTGTTTCCTATATTTTGACATTAGCGATTTGACAACCCTCAATCTTACACACCAACTTTAAAACATTTCTTATGATTCATATGTGAAAGATTCTACACTTGACTTTTTATCAGTTAAAAAAGATTGTTAGGATAGAGTCCTTATTTTGTAATAACAAAAATTTATATTACAAAACAGTAAAATATTTTAAAATCTTGGAAGCATTTGAGCTGTAGAATTTGAGTAAATATAAAAACCTGGAATATACTCCCTTGTTCGTTGAACTATATAACAATGTTTTCCCCTAGATATTTATTACATTACAAGGCCGGTAAGTAGTGTTTCTCCTTGTAAGTATGAAAATTCCCATGCGAGGTGGAGCTGAGTGCAGGATTTTCATGCAAATACGTAAAAGACTTATTGGGTGAGTTATGTATAATTATTTTCATTTTACTTCACAAAAAATATAGTATATTCTTAACTCACTACATCATTTTATTCAAGCAAACTTCAAGGTAAAATGATTCAGTATTACTTCCTAAAGTGAGCCCCTGAAGAATGCATTTATTTTAAACAAGAGACTTGTGAATGACTAAATCTCATATCCATTTGTTAACTTTACACAAAAAGATATAGATTCGGCTAGGATCCCTCTGTATTGATTACAGCTGAAATCTGCTGGTGCACTGTAAATTTTCTATGTAGTACCTACAAGGTAAAGAAGAACTTTCTTGTCTATGAACAGACTAAGAAAAGAAGTGTTTTCTGTGTAGTATAAAGAAAATATCATTAGACTTTTGTGTTTTCAACTGTATTTGTTCAATATATATATATATAGTTTTTTATTAAGCTTGTTATATCTGTGTCATCAATCTGAACTCCTACCATTAACAATTGAAACATAATGGTAGAATAATATTTTATGCTTATGATTGGAATCCACATTACATATGCAGCCCGTAGAATTGTTTTTTTTTTTTTTTTTTTTTTTTTTAGCACACATACAAATTGTCAGGTTTAAGGTTGAACAAGTTAAAGTAGAAGCTATAATGCATTAAGCAGATTTACCATTTAACAAGTTTATCTATCATATGCAAATTTTCTGCATGAATGAATACATTTTAACTCTGATAATGATGTAATAACATTTTACTAATTTCTCTCTGTTTTGTGTTATTAATTACAAATCACTTTATTTGCATTAATTTAAAATGTAATTCTTCACAAGGCACATAAATTTTATAACCTATACTGATGTCTACAGTCGATAAGATAATTAATAACCTATAAAATATTATGTTTTGCTTAACAATATGACTTAAATTTATAGGAATGTGTCATATTATGTGTTATGAGACAATATTAAAGGACAAAATAAGTAAATAATCTCCGTTTATTGTTTGTTAATAATAATGCAGAAATTTCCAATGTACATATCAATTCCCTCTAAATATAACTGCCAATGAAATGGACATAATCCTTCCCTATTCATGACCCATTTTTAATAACGACCATTTTTATAACAACGACTCATTATTAATATCAAATTAAATTTCTCACAAACATCATGTTAAAATTGGTTACTATCAATTTTTGTCTTCTTTGTACGGAATATATTTTTTCAACCTTTATATGGAAAAACAACTAATAAGAACAGTCTTGATTTTATTGTCCTAATCGAAAAATCATGGTATCATTGGTAAAAATGTCATGGTGCATAAAATGAGGTAGGAATTTTTGTATGAAAAAAACAAATATTTTAGTTATCATAAACAGTTAGTGGACTTATTGAAATCATTTCTGCAATTGATAATAGGAATCTATACTGGAATATCATTACAATAGGTTTAGTAGTTTTTGAGAAAATAAGATACAATGGAGGATAGATACAAATGAAGATTTTTTAAAAAAATCAGTGTTGATAATACAAACGAAGCCTTGACTTTCTTTAATAAAGAAACAGTATGTTTAAATTAATGTTTTGTTTTGAAATCAACCATTAAAAATTGAGGGGAGGAGAGTGGGATAAATTTTTGTCACCAATAAATTCTTGTACAGTATTTACCTCAGACATTTTGTTTGAATTGGGTATAAATGTGAGTATATTTATCTTTACTTTTGACAGAAAATATAAAATTAAAAATTTGTATAAATGTGATAGATTTTTTTAAACAAATAATCAAGTGTGTGTAAAGTCAGTCTTTTATAGTTGAGAAAATTTATATTGTCTTATATAAATTTGTCTTATATAAAGTGTATTAAAATTTCATAATGCAGAACTTACTGATAATCTGAAAGTCATAAATTATTTACAGTTTTATAAGATACCCAAATTGATCTATTACATTAGGTTCTAGAGTTGATTATAGACTGACTGATACAGAATGGTGATTAACTACAAATGAATTTTATATACAAATAGTCTTAGCATGCAGCTTCATAGCACTGATAAAAGTTATGGAAATAATATGATCCATTCTCTAGACACTTTGGAATAGCGACATGGAGACACAAGAAGTGTTCACTATAACTTAATCTTATTGAAAGTATCTGTTATTAATTTACTTTCATTGCAAAAAGTTTTCAATATGCAATAAATAATAATAATAATAGTAATTTTACTTCCATTGAGTTGGTTTCTGAATGGAGACACAAACACTCAAAACTGATGGTATTTTAAAATAATATCAGTTCCACAAAACGTTTTGTGAAATCACTATTTACCCTCCCAAGTTTTTCAGAATATGGTCAAGAATTGCTAATGGATTCATAAAGCACCAGGGTCGGAAACTTTCCACCAATGTTAGAAAGAATTTGTATGATACGTAGTGGCAATTCTAATAATTTTTTTCACTTAGTTTTAGAAGTGTGTATTAGGTGACACTACTTTCTACATATTTAGGGAAATTACCTGTTTGTCAGCCATTTTAAGAATACTTTCAAGAAAGCGTTTGTTTGATATTAATGTGGGTTTACACTATGTAACAAAACCTGCTACATATAACATCTAACAAAAGTTATAAAACATTGTTGTACAACATTGTTAAATGTAGCAAATGTTATATAACTTCGTGACTTTTATGCCCATGCTAAATGTTATATGTAGCAAAGGTTGTTAAGTCACTTGGTGGTCATACTACAACCACATCAAACTTGCAGAGAAGATATCTAGGGCTCGCGTCAGCCATCACAGTGATCTTAGCAAGTCAAAGAAGGGAACAGAGATTTAGAGTGCGGCCATCGCTATCTGCCAGAGGTAAATACAGTGGCACTGATTTGTTAAATAACCTCAAGGCGGACGATTATGAGAGTAATCCCTCATTGGAACGTGAAATAATATAGAATGGTAGTTTTAAGAACTTTTTGCGCATGACGAATGAGAATTTTGAGTACATTATTTGTATGGTTGGGCACAGGATTGAGAGAAAAGATACCACATTCAGAGGTGCCATAACTGTCAATAAAAAAATGGCAGTAAAGTTGATATTTTTAGCAAGCAGAGATTCATACCAGAGTTTAAGCTACCTTTTTAAAATCTCCAAGCCCACCATATCACTTTTCATACCTCAAGTTTTTGAAACTTTGATTTATTTACTTCAGGACTACATCAAAGTAAGTATACGTACTACTGTTTTTCTTGTATTTTATTATTTATTAAGTTATTAAATATTGACATAAGCAGGAATTATGTTTATAATCTTAGAAGAAAACAAACTAAAAGATATTTTACAACCTAAAAAAGTATTCCTCAATTAATATTTTTAAAAAAACTTAACTTATACAACTTAAAAAATGTAGGGTAATATAAACATGAATTCTGTTTGTAATGCCAACTTTAAAAAGTAGGCAAATAAGATTAACATGAAAAAACTCTGTTTAGAGCTCTCAAAACTTTAAACATTTTGTCTGGAGTTTAAAATGCCAATGAACGCATCAGTTAGATACTGTTCACCTTCATCCTTGGGTGGCTGAGATCCAATCTGGTCATTACTTGGGTAAGCGGTGGTGAATACACTAACATGTTGATATGATGAAGAGGATTGTGTATTTGTACTGGAATTGTTCCATTTCCAATTCAAATAAAAGTTGAAAAATTCTGTGTTTTGAGTTTAAATTTCTAAACAAGCCACATGAGCACCAAAAATATCAAATTCGTCTTTTGTACGATCCCCCTCCTCCTTTTCCTTTTCTATTTTTTTATTTTTTTTTTATTACTTCATATGCCTTTTCAGCAATTTCTTTAACTGTTTATTTTTTAGATGGTCTGGGCAGCGGCATAAAGAGACTTTTGGTAGAATTTTTGCTTGGTCCAACTTAGCTCTCTTTTTTTCCTGGTCCTCCGCATCTCTGTTGGGTCAATGCAATAAATGCCCCCAAGCCCAAGATTGATATTCTTGGTCGTCAGTTTCATCCTAAAATAATTTTTAAATATATAACTAAAATCCTAATACGTTGTTAAATGTTATGTTGCGTACTGCGATGAGTGTGTTCCAGTTCTACATGTACCTGTTTGTACTAATTCTAATATTTATATTAGTACATTTGAATTAAACATTCTAAAGAGTATTTTCCTTAATAAAATACATTAAGGTAAAACACTCTTTGGAAATGAATTATGCGTGTTTCAGATACCGTCTTCAGAAGAAGAATAGCTGGCAGTTGCTCAGCAGTATAACAGCTAATAGAATTTTTCTCATGTTCTGGGAAGCATGGGCGGTAAACATGTCATATTGCAATCTCCCATAAATAGTGGCAGTGACTTTTTCAATTACAAAGGATCTTTTAGTATTGTCCTTTTTGCAATTGTCGACGCAGATTACTGCTTCTTATATGTTACCGCTTCTTATAAGTTACCTATATGTTACCGCTGGATGTCAAAGTTGGTTATCAGAAGTAATACCTCTAGTAACACCTACTCTCCTCCGGGCACCTTCGACTCACAAGATTATAAGAGTTTTGAAATTATACCAGGTCTATGGAGGGTTGATGGTATACTATTTGACACACTACTGAAATTATGACATCTACCAAGGAAGGCCCCACAATTGGTGAAAGAGGTTCGAGCTGAGTTTAGTAACTATTATCTGACTAGCAAAAGATTAGTTTGATGGCAAAACAATAAGTAACTACAAAGGATCGGTTAACTCAAAAGTACCAAAGGTTAAAACAATTATTATATAAATATGTAACAAACCTGTATGTGTAATAAGGTTTTCTTATGTGATTTGTTATTTGGTCTTTCAAAACTTCAATGAACTTACAAAAACTATCAAAAAAGACAGTTGTATAGAAGGAAAAGGCTAAATATTATATTTATAAATCCAGGATAAATTGTTACAGCTTGTACTCCTACCGACCTGAACTCTCGTGGTTTATTCTTCTATTAAACGCAAACCACTTCAGTAGAGAGTGGGGCACTTGAGATCAAGAGTGCTGGGGTTAACCACGTGACTTAAGCCCCGCCCTTAACCCCGCCGCTTGCCCCTCCTCTCCGCCCCATTCCCCACCCTCCACCTCTTGCCCTGTGCCCAATTGTGTCTCATTCATGGTTTATCAAGTCTTTCGACTGCACCAGTGACCTTCAAACAGGTTTACGGGAGAATCAACTCCGCTCCAGGTACCTCCATCCCACCTTGCGGACTTTTTAGGTCCACACCAGAGGGTAACACACACAGATGCTAGTCAGGTATTTTCATACCATCCCCACGTCATTAGGACATCAATTTAGGCAAGGAGTAAATCGTAAAAACATTTTGCGCTTTTTAGTGTGCACATTTACTATCTACGATACTATTATGTTGTGGTAATAAGCATTTAAGGTCTCCACAATGGGAGAATTTCTCCCCCTGAGGCAACTCCATCACGCGAGGATGGAATTATCTCAAAAATTGAGTCTTTTCCAATCCTTTGGTGAAAAGTGTTGCAAAAGGCTTGCACAAAGTGCATATCGTGTACTCGTTGTAAGGTACACCTCCTTCATCCCATCTGATACAGTGAAAATGAGATTGTAACCAACGAGCCGATGTTTGCGATTTATCGTTAAGCAGGGAAAAATTATAAGGCAGTTTGAACACCGTGACACTGTGAAAATGATCATTGACAATAGCCAATTCCTTGACGATATACTTGTTATCGTTATCTTGAAACGCGTGAAATTCAACTACTGTCGCTTGCATGTTTTTTAAACAAACTCACTTCGTCGTATAATTTGTCCACTTCGGGGAGTGCTAGATACGAGCTCGTTGCTGGCCAAGATCTCAATGATGTATGAGCACAACACTTCCTCGATATAAAACAATTCGGCTACACGTCTGGACACGAGCGGTATACTATCCTCTAGTAGCTTGCATTTGTCAGCGTTCAAGTTCATACAATGTTGCCCATCATACAATTGAACGTAACGTTTGCCGAAAAGATTGCGTACTATTACGTCACTGATAGTCAGATTGAATTTACACGTTCTCTTATCGCTGATAGCGACCGTTATAGATTTTGAATAAAGTGATAATTCGTCAAGTATTAGGTGATTGAAAAAAACAAATTTTCTACCAACTTGCACTAAAAGTCCTAGATCGAAACCTGTATGCTGAAATAAACCGGTTGCTATGAATTTATTACACTTAGTGTTTTTGAAATGAACAGATTTAAGAAATATTCCCAAAGGAAGGTTAGGTGGTACCTGCCGCTTGGTAGGAGCTCGCTCCACGTCCAACTTGCTCTGCTCCATGGTCTCGACTGAACTGTGAGCACACTGGTCTCTCACTACTACCACTTTCACTCCCACAAAAAGAGTTTTTCTTGAAATGTTTGCGTACTTTTAGTTAAATCAATGTCAAATACCGGATTGATTTGTACAAGAGGAAACTCGTGTAATCCCGGTTCATCGTCGAAATCGAACTGATAGTATATCACGTCATCAATCTCATCATATTCACAAAATTCATAATATTGGTAGCGAAAAACCACTCCTACAGCACCCACTAAAATGTATAATCAACGATTTCACCCGAAGAAAGCCGAATCTTTAACGCTGCATAGACGTGTCTCGATATTTGCATCTCATTGACTTGAAACTTACTTTTGTTGTGGAGCAGACCATCTTCGATGAATGCTTCGTTCAACACTTCGTCGATCGGACGACAATCGAATGAATAGATATTATCCTTGCCAATTATGTCATCTAAATCGGATAACCTATCCTTAGGCACGAGCCTAAGGAAAGCGTGAACAACTCCTGGATATGTGGTGCACATGATGTCTCGTCCGCGAAAAATCGGATACTAGTCCGCTCCCAGTGTATTGATACTATTATACCTATACAGTTTATGCGTGTGCATCTATTCCACAACCTTTTTCACTGTGCCCATAAGGAGATTGTACACAATATGCGAGTCGTGTAAAATCAGACAATAGTCTGTAGTATTTGCAGGTATATTAGCAGAAGTTTCTATTTCTAGTCTTACATCCACGAGACCTGATTTAATAAAATCGTTCTGTTTGGAACAATCGATTACGAAGAGAGGAGAGTTTGTAAAAGATTGTAAATCTAGACTGGGAAAGGACTTGTGCGAGTAGTACGATTCTTGGAATCTATGGTACATTGTGGAAATATCACCATTAATATTATCGTAAGGAAAATACTGTGAATTTAGATAGAGTTATAAATTTGAAAGGCCGCACATGTCAGAGTAGCATCCTTTTTCATCCGATTTTTTCTATCTGTTTGAAAGGCTAGAATAATGTATCGCGGTTTTTCCAGCTGATTAGCGGTTTTAATTGTCTACGAAATCTGATTTGTTTGCGGCACTATTGGATACTCGTGTAACTAACAACTACGAAATGGAACATGGACAGGTTCGTCTCTTTCGATCATTTTCAAAAGATTCAATTGGAGTGAATCAGAAACGTCACATACGGAACTCTCCAGCGTATACTAGTTACGTTCAGTTTAACGTTTGCAGCATCATCACTGTATATAGTATTCAAATCGGAGGCCGAATGTAAGAGCACGAGTTCCTGTTTTATTCATTACAATCCGTTGGTAGTCTTCGAAAAATCCACTGTTGGTAGTCTTCAACAACTTCAACGGAACAGAGAGGGAAAAGTTTGAAACAGTAGCCATCCCACCGGTACCCAAACATCCTGCGTTGCTGAATTTATTCTTTTCACTCTGTCGCAACGACAATAGATTTTTAATGGTACTGGAAATTCCGACATTTCTCGTACTGTCCACTTCGCTACCGGCAAATTCGTACCTAATATCGTCAAATGGAAAGGCTAGAGCATTGTTGACCAATTTCACTGTTGCAGCTCCGCCGTCCGCTTTTGTAACGCTCAGTGTTCCTTTTATACTTCCAAACGGTGCTGTGATCACATCCTGTTGATTTATGGGAATACGAATTTCATCGCTATTACCGTACGTTGACGACGCATAAGGTCTGTGCGAATGGTATTCCAGACCACTGATGACGTCACTGTATTCTGCTGCACTCTCTATTGCCAGTAGATCCATTTTTCACTTTAAATCCTAAAGATGAGAGAAAACGAATATTTCTAGCTGTTAACTCTGTGGAGTTTGAACGTACCCTGGTACTGTTCTTATAACGTTGTCCATTAAATACGAGACCCATTTCTACGTAAATGCAATCGAACAGAAACTGATTCTTCTCTGAAATTTATAGGTACTACGTTCTGATCTCTAAGGCTTAAGGTGATGTTATGAATGGTTTTCACGTTGACGGGTAAATATATTACAGTCGTCGGTATTTCGACGATCTTGTACCCCGGAGACACTTGTGGGTAAAACTCGTGTATATTGTGGGACTCTTTTCCATTTTGAAATGACCCAGTTACATAATTGCATGCAACTCTAATAACATTCACCTTTATAATATTGACGGGCAGCTCAGATTCGTGTTTTCGGTTGACTGGTAAATCCCCATTATTGAATCCGAGTAATTTTCCGATCAATCCGTCTTTAAAATGTATAGTCTTTGTACACTTAAGTTCCGCTTTAAGTGTGTTATTTTTCGGCTTGAGCAAAAATCCAATCTCCGACGGCAGTTGTGCTTTGATATATTTTTCAATATCCTCAATTTCATACGAACATGTCGGTATTTTAACAGTCAGTTCATAATTTTTGTTTTTATCTTTACCAAGATACAATTCATTATTAATTCCTTCTTCGATATTGGGAATGGAATTGTACACAGCAAGATCAATGAGACCGGTTTCCCACTCTCCATCGGTTAGATCAATCGGTGAAAAGAAATCACACCAAAGTGTAGAACTATTTCCGTTTAAAACAATACTCATGATAGTAGAAACTTTAAGCACAAATGTCCACAGACGACTGAAGTATCACTTTGATGTCGTTTGTAATTATAGTGAATATTAGCGTTTTAACCAAAATATCTAGTCAGTTTGAGTGGAGGTCTAAGATTTCCGAAACTGTCATAATACTCTACATTTTCACCGCGCTTTTTATAACACACCCAATGTGTGCCTTCACCCGTGCTACTATCAAGGTTTACAATAGCGGATTCGTTTTTCAACAGTCCCGTCGGGGGAAGATTATCCCTCATATAAACACCTCTGAAATACGCTATCCTCAGTTTCACGGCATATTTTTCTAAATCAATATTTGTTAATGGTCTGTTTGGTAATGAATCAATCAAACTTTTTTTTTACTGATCTTCTTCTTCTTCCTGGTTGTTTTCAAACTACTGCCTTCAGTCCCCTGCCTTTTGGATACGGTATGAGATACAGATCCGAGCCATTTGCATATGGCTTGAGATTCAAACCTCCACCCAACAAGGGACGTTTCGACTTTTTTACCCCAACTCCCAGTTTGGTTTTCGCTTTCATGGCCGTTGTTACAGCCCACGCTGCCGCCCGTTCACCCATAGACACGCAACCCGATTTACTCGGCTCCAAGCCCATTCTGCTAAAATTTTGTCCGCTTCTCTATGATGCCCTGAATCACTGTATTTGCTGTACGCTATATCGTGTATATTTGCTTTACACGCTTCGTTTAAAGCAGGCCCCCCTCATCATTCCATGTGCCCCATTGCTAAAAGTCACGATGTGCCCCCCCCTCTTACTACCAAGAAAAGAAATTAATTACTATGAGTATATTAATGGCTACGCTAATGCATATTGAATATGTATTGATGCATTTGTATTATTATTATATCTGTGTTCTGATACGTTGAGAACATTATCCTAATTTTATCATTGAGATATTGAGAAGCAGAAGATACAACCTTTAGGTAAAAATGAAGTGAGCAAAGCAAATACATGTTTATAAAGAAAAAAATTAATGAAGGAAAATCTAATACGGTAAGTATTTCACAAAAATTGGTCATAATAAAATCAACTTAAATTCAACTTACTAAAATCAACTTAAATTCAAAGCTAAAAACCAAGTACACATAAATGCAAAAGTTATATGTTGCATTGTAGTGTTTCTTAGTTCTGATAATTTATTGAAAGAATGAAAGCTACATTTTTCTGGCTTTGAAATTGAGAATTTTACAATTACATCACGGGAGTCAAGGCTAGATGAAAGAGGTGTTCGATTGCTAACACTCCAAGTGAGTTAAGACGTTCTTGAGTCATTGATGAATGTTGCAATGTTTTCAATACGCTAACCAGCTGACTAAATACTCTTTCTGCAGATGCAACAGAAACTGGTATTGTACAAAATATTCTATAATAATACACACATTTATGAATATTTTTTCTAACTGTTTGGCATGGATTGCATTCAACAACTCTAATGGGTTACTTTGTCATTTCTGTATCAATGCTCATGGGTGTAACGTATTTATAGTTGAGGTTGTTCAGTGTCGTCATTCCACATCATACGCCAATGGCTAAATGTTTCTTTAGGAGTATCGACTTTACTGTATTGCTTTTTAATTGTATGTTCGAAACCAATCAATTCTCTTCGCCATTTGTTGTCTAATCTGTTCACTCTCTTACTGCATGCTTTTAATGTATGCTGCATGCTCTAATAGCCTGTACTAATTGAGCTCGTGTGACGGCATTACTATCCGTAACACCGTCGGCAATATTACAAATACGTTTTGAAGAGGCATCATAGCAGTCTTTTGTTTTAACTTTGAGTAGAGCACGATCTATAACCAACGACATCACTTCTTCAAACTGTTGAAAGTTGGTTGCATCCAAGCTGTTAGTGCCATCCTTTACGTTGGTCAGTTTTCTACCACCACAGTTCCAACCGTTACTGTTCAACGGCATTACTTTGTTGTCCACATAGTATTTATTGGCTGCGTCTTTCGTGTGTATTGGGGTTTTTACGTTGCATATATAGCTTTTTTGAGAAACATTGTAATAAAAAATTGGAGGATAAACGAAATGAAGAAACCCCATTGACAGTACGAAGAGAGTTGAAAGAATTCAACAAACTGGTTGGTGCATTCATCATTGTTAATTATGATAATGACCATTATCCAGATGTCATTGAAGAATTTTAATGAGACTGGTGCCACTGTTAGTGCCATGAGAAAGTCTAAGACTAACTGGAAGTGGCCATTGAAGAAAGATGAACTCTTCTACAATTGTGGGCAAATTGTTGGTGGTATAGATTCACCCAAAATGTTGAACAAAAGGGGTATTTTTTCCATCCTGGAATTGAGAAAGCAATTATTTTAGACCTTATCATGTACTGTTTTATTGATAAAATACCTGTAGCTAGTTGTATTTAATTACAACATATAATTTTTTATGATGCTCATTATTTTTTTAAGATGTATACTAAAATTATACATATCAGAGTTCTAACCAAAAAATCCAAGTCAATCCACTTTTAATCAGTTTCACATGGTGTTGTGGTATAGCCCTGTAAATCTAGTGTGGTATTACTTTGCACCAAGTCATTTATAACAATAAACCTAATGGATATTTAGGACGGTGCAAAGTAATCCATTCCTATGGGATACTTTGCATCACTATAATAGGGGAACAAAAATTAATAGATTGTTGTTAGTTATAGTTGTATATGGTGATAAAACAGTTCTTAAAGTATTTTAGAGTGTATAATACCATTTTCAAACTTTTTGGGAATTGTCTATGGCATTAGGTACATATAAATGATGACACTCCCCAAAACGGTGCAAAGCACAACTTGGAATTATGATAATTTAAATATCTATTTGAGGTTTAATAGATGAAAACCTTTCATCTAGTAAAAACCTAAAATCTAGTTTCATCAGTAAAAAACCTAAAATTTTAACTGAAATATATATATATATATATATATATTTACCATTGTGGCACTTCCCTATGCTGATTTTTGTTTCCTATGTTAATTCAAAAATATAGAGAAGTTATTTTTCTGAAAAAACATTAGGCTTACCGCTTCTTGGTGTATTTGCTACTTCACGCCATGTCCAAATTTGTTTATCAAATCCTGCACAGTAACATAGTGTGGAACGACAGTATTTGGAATCATTATATTGAAACTGATCCACAACACCTGTGTATTTATCTAATTCTTGAAAAATGTTTTAAACAAATATATGTTCTTCAATGATAGACATATTGACACAGTTAATATAAAAACATAGGAGTGTTACATTGTGTAGAGCAGAGGTGTCAAACTCAATTTTGCAGAGGGCCATATATTAAATTTAGAATGTGAAGGCGGGCCAGATGCAAATAAAAAAAATGTACTGAATTATTATAAAATTTTATAGTATAATATAGGGTTGTTAAAAATCATATCAAAGTTATAAAAGATGGTAATTATTTTGAGCTCGAGGTTCCAGATACCTGACTTCTCTTGTTTTTGACGGAAAACATCTGCTCACATAAATAGGTGCTACCAAACATGCACAGATGCGTGCTGCATGCTTTTTTAATTCCGGATAGTTTTCCAAACTCTTGAAATATTGTGTATAAAATGTAAGAGCGTTAACCTCTTTAAAGTTTTCTTTCAAACTACTGTCCGATTGATGATCTATCAACTCCATTTGCAAATGAACTGGTGCCTGTGAAGCTTCGAAATCTAATGGATTGTTGAAAATTGGGAATTCCATTTCATTCATTTTGTGGAAGTCTTCAAAACAATTGTTGAATTCCGTGATCAGAAATCGAATGGATTGTTGAAAATTGGGAATTCCATTTCATTCATTTTGTGGAAGTCTTCAAAACAATTGTTGAATTCCGTGATCAGATTTTGCAGAAGTTGAGAATATTGATCCAATTGTGGTAATTCCACGGGTATTCAGGGATCACGGCATAGATATGCGATGCACACGCAACATAGTCAAGACAAGACACAGTCGTTCACAGTGCGCCGAGGAGAGCGGATGTAAGTAGAGCGTTGTTACTATTTAACCTTTTCGTAAGTTTGTTCGTCGACTTACTTGAACTCTCGTTGAATCAATTATTCTTTTATCACAAATTGATTAATTAAAACCCGCTATCACTATGTTCGGGTGATATTAGTTTTAAGTCTCCTTTTCCCTCCATTCATCTATCATTTATTTCACCACCCCTCACCCCCCACAAACACCATTCACCATAACATGATCTACCATTCCCGAGTGTACTATACCTCGGCACGGGAAAGGGTATGGCAAGCTTTTTCTTCTTGGAGGACCTACCAAACGGCGCTGTTGGGATAGGTCCACTTTCCACTCGAGATGGTTTACACTTTCCCCTTCACGAATTGGCGAGCAGGTTCGCGGGACCTGCGATAACGTTCTTGGAGGTCGAGATATAATTTTGTTTTTAAAGACCATAAAATATTTATTTTTGATATTTTTTGTTTTTTATGTTTCCTACTTTTTTTATATATCACCAGCCACCGAGGGCTACTCGTATGGCCTGGCGAATCAAAGGATCTAACTAATCTGAGTTCGTAAAATTCAACAAACAACACATTACACGTTGGGCCTCAGACAAAATTTCATTATCCCCCCCCCACACACACACACACATTTCATAAACAGCCATCATCGCCCCTCATTCATCATCCATTCTTACCTCTCTTAGTCTTTTTAGCATTAAGTTAGTTTTAAGAGTTAGAAATCCCCAGAAAAATGCGGGACAAGTAGGAACTACGCGGCGATGCATTTAAAACTATATATATGCCAATCAAACACCTACCTACCCCATCCCAACCACACATATCTATTCTTTCAACCACCATTTATTATTTATTATTGTTAGAACTAACTTTTGCGAATATTGTTTTCTGTCACACTACGCAACAGATAGGAGTTTTTTGTTAGTCATTATGTGCATAGCCAAGAAATTACACTTCAGCGTGTTATTTCGACTTGCAACAATCAATGTGATAGTATATTTGTTGTTTATATTAGATCTCATTGTTTTTAGGAATATTTGGTCAAAAATTTGAAGTTTCCTTTTCGGTTCCATATTAATTCAATTAAAATATACACCCCACCTTTTTTGTTAAAATTAACATTTTGGATTAATGTCGTTTTGGAGGATTACAGGAAACCACTAGTTCATAAGACATTGTAAAACTATAACTAGGGCCAACAAAAAAAAAAAAAAAATAAATAAAAAAATAAATAAGTTTTTTAAAAATAAATAAAAAAATAAATTAAAAAAGTATATAAAATAATAAATAAATAAAACCAAACCAAAGTTCGGCCATTCAAATACCAACATACTCCATTTCACAATTATACCTTCCCCTCCCATTACCACCCAATATTTCCTTTTACATAGTTTTTAAGCAATAGTTTTTAACCCCCCTATATTATCACCAACATCTCCCAATTAATTTTCATAGCGTAGCCTGTAAAGTGCGCGATTACATTCCCCCAACATCACTTTACCCTATACCCTTTACTTCAGTTCCTATCCTTCCTATCCACCCACTTAAACCGTCAGAACGAACCAGTGCTCCTACCTAGCCTCCAACAAATTTAGGAGCAGGAAATCTTATCTTCAGCAGGCAGTTATAATATTAGTAGTTACCAAAGTGTTTTGAGTAGGAATCAAAGAAATAAGTCGAAACATGCCGTCAACCAAGCGTGGCTGAAAAGGTGATCCTCACATGAGGGAATCTTGGCTAGGTAGGCAAATCCAGCGTAACTGCCATGTTAAGTTTAACTGGCAGCACAATACCTTACCACAGCTATCCGCTCTATCCCTAACTCTCTAATAAATGTCTTTCCTTTAAATAGTCATCCTATCTCATCCTAGTCGCACTCCGCGCAATATCTGTTCATTTATTTTATTTTAATTTAAATTAAGTTTCCGTCAAATATATCTAATCCCGTAAGTTTTAAGCAGCATGTAATCCTGTCACCCTGCGAACGAAAACGACAATATTAAATATTAAAATTTTTTTTTTCCTCTTCCCAAAATTTTTCTTATACCAAATTGTTTTTTTTCTTCTGCTCATTGGACGTTAGACCTTCCTCACATTGTTGCCTAGTGTGGGCTCTTTATTTTTGTTGAGCCAGCAGGTTAGGGTTGTCTAGAGTTAGCCTAGAGTCTTCTCCTTCACAGTGATCACCAATACACCTTCATTACCCCCCCTTTCCCCTCATACCTGGGTATTAATAACACACAAAAAAAAATAAAGAAAAATTAACTCTAGCATAGGTAAATTATTTTTTTTTAACGCTAGAGGGGGAGACTGCGGTAATTCCACGGGTATTTCGGAGATCACGGCATAGATATGCGATACGTGCGCAACGTAGTCAAGACAAGACACAGTCGTTCACAGTGCGCCGAGGTCAGCGGATGTAAGTCGCGTGTTGTTACTATTTAACCTTTTGGTAATAAAACTAAATGGCTACCTAAACCACCGGGTGTTACGTAGTCATTAGTAGGTCATCCGACTAAAATTGAGAAGGAATTATTATGACCTAAAGGGTTAACGTAATTCTCCCATCACCCCTGTCCCTAACCGTAAGTTCTAATTTATAAGTTAGGTAATTATAATAATTATTATTTAGTTAGTTTAATTAATACATTATACCTCATCATAAGCTGGCTGTGAACATAGTGATTAGTTGGGTTTGAGACTAAAGGTTAATTAACGATCCAATATATTTACTGGGTAAGTCCTAACACGTTTTTCCAAACACTCCTTCTGGATCCCTAAGCGATATGAACGTCTGGTCATATCGAATAACGAAGGCTGACGTTCGTCTCTGTCGGTAGCCAAGATGTTCGCCGCACAAATTTTTTTGTTCACTGTGCAAAATCATTTTAAATGAGGGAAATGATCCAAAGTTTGATTTTTTACCTGATTTTCCCACAGCCTCAACTTTGTTTCAAAGGCTAGAATACATGAATACATTTGAGTGATAATCAGATTTTTACCCTGTAACTTTACATTCAGATTAGTCAAGTGTTTATTCATATCTACCAAAAAGGCACAATCAACCCACCAGTCATTGTCATAATAAATTGGGTTGCCTTTTTCTAACATGAAAGCTTGAATAGGGTCACGTAATGCAAAGAATCTTTCTAAAACTACTCCTCGACTGAGCAACAAACTTCGATGAAATAAGGAACATCAGAAAAGTTTTCGTCCAAACTGCCTGAACTGTCGGTGATTTAGTCCTCTGCTCCTTATAAAATTTACTATTTTAATTATAGGTTACATTCCATTTTTAAATGTTTGGATGCCAATGATTCCTGATGAATTATACAGTGAAATCCCACAAAATTCCCTGCTGTTTTCTGTTTTAATTTAGTTACAATGCCCGAATGTTTGCCAGCCATGGCAAGAGCGCCATCCGTAGTTGTGCTGCTAAGTATATTCCAGTCGAGTTCATATTCTGCTATCAAATGCTCAATTGCAGAATAAATATCATTTGCTGTTGTAGTACCTGTCAATGGAACGCACTTTATTAGTTTTTCAGTTATTTCAAAGCTACTGTTAATACCTCGTATAAAAACAGCAAGTTGAGCTGTATCAACAGTATCGGTGCTCTCGTCAACAGCCAGTGAAAAGTTTGTAAATTCCTTAATTTTCTCCTTCAGTTGAAGAACCAAATTTTGAGATAAATCATTTATTCTTGAAGCAACAGTGTTTCTTAACAGCAAAATATTTTGAATTATTGACTTTTGAAATGGAAATGAACATCGGCAACTTTCAACATACAGTCTTTAATAAAATCATCATCAGTTTTGATCTCTTCGCGATTTCTAATGCAATAATAAAACTTGATTTCAGGGCATCTTCGCTCTCAGTATTAGCTTTAGTAAACATTGATTGTTGATCTTGAAGTTTAGATTTTTAAAATGACAATGTGTCCATTCTTATATTTTCAGTGTAACAATCGAATTTTGATTTATGATTCGTATCATAGTGTCTCTTCAAGTTAACTCCTTACAAACAGCAACTGTTTGATTGCAAATCAAACACAGTGGTTTACCTTTCCATTCTATGAAAAAATATGCAATTTCCCATTTAGACTGAAAAATTCCGCACTCACTATCAACTTTACGTTTTGTGACTATATGCCAAAATCGTAACAATTATGGAACTCGACACAACAATTATGGATATCGCACACGCACGACACAAACATATGCACAATACCTTCACAATCACTACTTCACAGTACAACTAAAATCCTTCTCCGACTGTATCACTTCGATTACTCGACTTAACCAACTCATGTCGCGCCGAAGCAGTACTTTTATATCGATAAGGAAGGTTCTAGTCTAGACTGGAAGCATGTGGAAGATTCTATTGTTCTCAACAAAAATAATAGGGTATTTCCGCTTGTTGCTAAGAGATGGCGTTACTGTCTATCTCTCTCGTTTGTCTAGGCACACGCTGTCCTTGAAATTACTTATAAATGTAGTGTGCGCATTTTAAAACTTCCGTAGAGGAATCGAGTGAAGTCTAAAAGCTCTAAAAAAACACGATTCTTCTTTATGTGACACAGCGATCACGGGTCATATCTTGGACATGACTGGTGTAGAGGAAGTAGAGCCGACAACAAAGTTCGCATTACAATAATTAGAAGGAATTTTTGAATGTAGAGTAACAATTGTATATTATATTGTTGAGTTCATTTTAAAAACAATTTATAATAAAATCAAAATCAGGTAAAAGCAGTTTTGTAAGATAAATCGTAATCTGTTCTGAACTTTGGCATCATCGCAAGGGTGTCCAAGGTCAATTTCTATAATTAACTGTAGACTTCATGCAGTTGAGTCCTCTCTTACAGCTGTTCCGCCAGAGTGAGCTGTCAAGACAGAAAAAAGTTAATAGGAGAAGTCTAAAAATGAAGTAAATTATGTAATGTGGAAAAAAAAAATTAAATTAAACTAAATGCTAAATATCGTGAAACATTTCATGTATGCTCAAATGAAAATAGGGCTAATGAAATAACTTTTTGCATCTTTGTTGGCCAACCTGTCCATTGTCTACAAATGAATGTCTAAGTAATGCACTATTATTTTTGTACTAGCTATACTTAGAATTGAGTTTATAAATGAATTTAAAGTTTATAGTTATTATAATAAATAAACCATGTGCTCATGAAAGCTTTGTATACGGTAATTCTCAAATCTTGTTTGATTTAAAATAAATTAAAATTTTTGTTTTTAATGATATTTCTTTCATTGAACTCACAATAAAATAAAAAGATTTCTTTTAAAAAATTATTCAAAATGAATTTCTTAGCAGTTCATTCAAGTTTGAAATATTAATAGATATTTGTAATAACAAAAAATAAGAGTAATTTACTTTGATTAAAAATACTAATCTTATGAATCACAAGTTTACAGTCTGTCTAGTGATGGCTCCTTATTTTTACTTTTCAAAGGTATAATGATACAGGCAGTGGCGGCGATAACAAGCCCGCAGGGCCCGCGAGCCTTGACTGGGATTTTTCGGGAAATTTTACCGGGACCCGGACTCGCGACAGGCCCTGCTACACGGGCCCCCCCTATCATAACAATATTTTTATGAGTATTGTCAAGAAATTACTAAAATAAGGTAAAATGTCTTCAGACAAGATTGTGCATCGTGCATCCAAAACGGCAATAACCATTATTTTTAGAGAGCAGTATTTATTATTTAATGTCATGATACGAAGTATGTGTATTGTTTACCGTTGGCCGATAAGTAATGCAGCTATCGTTACATCGCGGTGACTCACCAGCACCGGCCAGGGAAAAGATAAACATCCGGTCTGGAAGGGGAAGATTAAAATTTTAAAATAGCACCAGGTATCAGGTCAACAAATAAACTTTCATATTGGTGATTCGTTAGTTGTAGTCGAATTTTGGAGGTACGGTCGATTTATTGCGTGCGTTCTAAGGGAGAGGGGGAGAGCCGATGAACAAACTTGCGGGGGGGCCCGCCGGTTTTTATCGCCGCCACTGGATACAGGAATCTGGAAAGAAAATTAAATTGAAAAGAAAAATCGTCTACCTTCGGCTCACCTACTTTAGGGATTTCGAACACTGACAAAGAATATCAGCTGCGGTGTAATAATACAAATGTTGATGATGTTAATCATTGTTTAATAATTTAAATTAAGTTATTTAAATAATGTTGGTCTTATGAATTTTTAATTTTTTTTTTACATATTTTTAATAGGCGATGAATCTAGCTAATCCTGGGGTTATTCTTTAATCAAACTTTTAATATAAATGTATTAAATTTTTTTTAACGTTCACAATAATTTTTTCTTCTCGTAGACCAACAAAAGAAACTTTTTGTATCTAAAAAGATTTTCAAAAAAAAAATTCTAATTTTCCCTTCCTCTTTCAAATTGAAACAAATTAAGCATTTCACACCCCTATTATTTAGGTTTCCTATATTACATTACTAATACAATAGTATGTTGTGAGTTGCATAACTTGTCCCTATGTATCATATAGATCCAGGAATTTGTAAGCGGCGTATACACTCGTTACAGTGTGTTGTGAGCGATTAGAGAGACCAGTTGTATTTTTTAATTTTTAAAAGTATTGTCTTGGTTACTTTGTTTCTCTGGAAAAATGTCGGCTAACCTCGTTTGTGTTTGGTGATCATTAACACGTTGACTGCTAGCGTCCACGATCGTGGACTCAGGGGGGCGCTGCCATGTGCGCGCGTCTACGATCGTGGACGCCATAGTTTTGTTGCTTAGATTCGTCAGTGTGTCTAGCATTTGTGTGGTGTGGACGACTGGTTTTGCGCATGTGGGGAGATAGTTTTCTTCCATTTTTGCGATCGTAGTTTTCAGTTCCCGTGTTTCCATGGTAACATATGTGTTATGTGGACGTCTACAGGTGCTCACGTCCACGATAGTAGACGCAGACTAAAACGGCCTAAAATACATTTTTTTGCCCAAATTGTCTTCCTACATGTTTTTCCATCATAACACATCTGATATGAAGTAAAAATAATTTTTAAAATTTTTAGCATGTGCCAACCAATATTGCATGACTTTTAGCAGTCAATGTGTTAACCCTCAAGCTGGCGTATATTAATTTGTTTTTAAAATTCTTCGTTTGTTTAAAAATAAATAAAATTAATTATTTGTATACAAAACCTAACTTATAAGATATCATGTTTCTCAGAAAGATGCATAGAATTCATCTATGTAATAAAAAAAAAAATTTTTTGAAACGGTTTTGGAGTAAGTATGTTAGATGTCAAAAATGATATTAACGTTTTTCAGAAAAACCTGTATCACCAAAAATCAATAGCTTACTACCTTTTTCTAAGATATACACAATTTTTGTGTATTATTTGTGAATATATTTAGGAAAAAAAATATATAAATTTGTTACATTTATAAAAATTTCAAAAAATATTTTATAAAAAAATGTAAAAAGATATTTTTTCTTTCAATAATTTACCAAATATAGTAATATATATTTTATACAAGAGTACTATATATCATTATGTTCAGAAAGGTGCATGGAATGTAGGTGTGTAGTGAAAAAAAAAGTTAGATGTATCACATTTAGAGTTTTTTGGTCAAATACCAAAAAATCGAAGAGTAACGGAGCAGAAATTTCACAGAAATGGTAATGAATACTAATAGATTTTTTGGAATTTTTTCAACCATTACTTGAGATTTGTAATATATTTGTGAATATATTTAGGGGGAAAAAATAATAATTTGTTACATTTTCAAAATAAAAATGACGATTTTAAAAATATTGATATTTTGACGCGTGAAGGTTAGGTTGACACCTCGATCATTTAGGCGTAATTAGTAACTTTCTAAAGCTAGGCCTAAGACAAAATCATTAGATTTGATTAAGACAATATACTTTACAAAGAATAATATACATATTCACTTGTATAATCATATAAAACACTAAATGTAAGAAAATTTGCATATAGGCTAGAATTACAACTTGCCTTTTAGGTTATTCCATATACACACTCGAAATTCACTCAAAAACATAAACTTTAGAAATAAAAATACATATATTGTAACTTGTATACAAAATATATACAATTTGTATAAACAAACCTTCAAAATAAAATAAATATGTATTCCCAAACAATATGCGCTACGTCATTTGTTACAGTATTTACATCGCACCATTGCGTATGTTCCGGGATTAAAACAAAACCTTCTAACTAAGATTGCCTATATCAATTGGTACCAACTTATAGAATGAAATTTCCTCTACAACATAGTGTAAAACGAATACGATTTCTGACATAACAAAATGGATTACATCATTTCGTAAAGTGCACAGAATGCTAAATGAATTTCGTCCTGTCAAGTTTCTTCTATGGTCAAGTAGATATATCTCTGGATCTGTGAGACGCAGAAAAATTTGTAATCTACGGTTTGAAAGAGAAAGATGTGATCTATAGAACAATGTTTTGGTCAACCCGTTTGACAGATAAATAGAGTTGTAATCATATGGGGAAAAATTGCGTCGCGTTTACGAAAAGTTGCAGAGTTGAAATTTACGATTTTACGCATCAAAGATATGCGAACTTCACCAATTTTTGGAATATTACTTATAACGTTTTGTGGTATTTTTTTTTGCATGATTATGCATCTACGGAACATTACTTTTTCAACGGTATTTTATTTATTGCGATAAGACAATTCTAAGTGGGCGTAATGTTGAATTGCAAAATATGTGTTTTAGAGTTGGTGAAGTCAGCTATGTCAGTTTCCGCGACCCGGTCATTTGTTAAAACCGAGCTGTCAACCAGTTCGAGGGTTAATAAGCAAACACAAGAATTACCTGAAATAATGAACTAATTATGTTAACAAGCTAAGGAATGGCTTCTTTGCACATAACGTGTCTGACAATTATTGCTCGTAAATTGTTAACTAAAATGTGCTATGGTTGTTGGCTATTATTAAAGCTGGCTAGTGTCATGTATTAAAAGGGAGACGTCCAAACAATAGCTGAGAGTGGCCATTTGGGCAAACAATTCTACCTACGGGTGACGCATTATATTAAGTCGCAAATTTTATTATCCTGTAATAATATTAATCACCCTAAGGCCACAAATCTTTGTGAAATGTTACCTTAGGTTTGACAAAAAAAAGTCAAACCAATAATATTGTTACACATTTCTGTATTTTTTTTTTTTTTTTTTTTTTGTTGACAAACTCAAAGAATGTTAAATAAAATTTACTTAAAAGGTTCTGTTGTATATTTTGTTAATCACAGTTATACTTAACAACCATTCCTCAAGTTTGAGATTCGCAGTGTCTTTGTTCCAAATGAGCCATGTACAAACTTTCCTTGAGACGGTAAGTATTGTAAAAATGTCTTAAGTCAAAAGAAAATTACACTGACAAGTGCACTAATTTACAAGGCTCTTTATCACAACAAGTGCAACAATACTTCAAAAGCATTGAAAACATATTGTAGGAGTCAGGATCAGTACAAATTTGTCACAACCCAGTGTTCTGCAAAGGTCTCCCATATTACGAATTATTAAATATGGCAATCTTATATAATACTATCTTTCTGCAAGTTCTTGAAGCATCTACAACATATTTTGTCTCTTTCAATTTTTTTACAATCATACATCAACATACAACTCCATCATGTTATAGGAAACACATATGTTGTCATGCAATGGTCCTTCTCCTAAAGTTCTGCAATGACAATAACCTTGATTTCATGTTGAAATTCACTAATAGTAAATTGAAATACAATTCCAGAGTCAAACTATAACAGGAAATTATAAACTACAACATGATATATTCAGTAATTATTTCTATATTCGTTGAAAGCAAATACATGATAATAAAAATGACAACCACAAAAAATATAACTGATGTGAAAACAGTGTTGGATTATAGTGGCAAGTTACAATTTGAAAATAATAATATCTACAATAGTGAAGAACTAAGTGATATAAGAATTTTAAAATATCTTTGTCAAATTTTAATAAGATATAATAAAATATATTTTAAGTGGAAAATAACCAAATTTAAGTTTAACCGAATTTAGTTTCAATATTCTTACCATCATATTTTAATAGAACATAGATAAATGAAACTAATATTATAATAACAGTATAATTGCAAAATATTTAACATACAATTAAACTAGATATTTAAAGACAACAGAATAATAAATTATACTCCAAATTATAAAGAAATACTTTACAAGGATTTTTTAAATTCTTCTAAATTTTATGAAAAACATGACATTTATTAACTAATTTGTAAAATTACCTTTTTTAAAAACTATTAAAATTACATATCACATATACATATATGTGATATGCAATTTTATATATTATGTAAAGTCCATCATATATAACTGTATATTATATACTGGACTAGTAAGGCCTAACTAATACATCACTGAAATTATGGTAATTTGACAGTTTTACTATTATATTAAAAAGAAACTAAAGCTGTAACATCGAAATAGATATAGTTGTCTTCCTATAAATTTTACTGATGTAGAATTGTATAATAAATTGTTACTACATTATTGTATTAGGAACGATCAACAAAAACCAGTTAACTTTGTCTTTTGATTGTTTAAATCAAAACAAACAAAGTGAACCTTCTTAGACACCACATCAGCTGAGAAAACTTCATGTCTATTTCACTTACTTATGGTGGTTTCCTATCCTCATTAATCTTGCAGACAAAAACTATGCATGGTTATTAAAAAAATAAAAACAAAAATAGAATAGTCAATACTTATGTTTCTTTAGAAATAATTTATTAAAATCTAAGTTTAATGTACCTTAATATGGATTATGTAGAACCAAAAAGCCAGTTTTTTATGGGACCTTCTTACAGGCTATTCTACAAAAATAATTCAAGAACGTAGAAAAGGTTTTCAAGGTTTTGGAACTAGGTTACCAAAATCAGAGATTTTCATTTTGAAATCATTTCAAAATTATAAGTATGATATTTGATAAAGTGAAGTAAAATGGCATGAAAACCCAATTAGTAATTCATGGGTCCAATTACAAACAAAGGGAATTATTAATCTGATATGAACAATCTTATACTTTATAACGGACGGTTTGCTGATTAATCTGGGAAATAGTCCAACATAAAGAGCACAAACAAACTTATTCAGGGCTTGTTAATTTGATTTATATCAGCAGATCAAGTTCTGTTTTTATTGAAATCTAAACTAATGTTTCTTAGCTTATATGCTTTCAAACACCAAACAGTAACAATTGTATACACAACTCTTTTTAAGTCACATCACTGCTACAGGGTTGTTGTATGAGGAGCCTTAACAAACACTCAGTGAGTAATACCTATGAGTATACTGACAAATATAATACACCAGGGGAAAAGGAATAAAACAAAAACAAAAACAAAAAATTGAACCTCTTATATAAAAATATAAAATAAAATTTCCTCTATGTAAGTGAGGCTGGCATTTGCTTCGTTAATTCCCCACAAGATCACACATTAAACTTTTGAGTCAGGAGACAATCAATTATTAGCCAGGGGTATCCTGTTAGCATACTCCCTTTTCTTTATTTGGCTAATTCAAACCCACCCTCTAGATAAACAGTGTATGGCATACGAGATAAACTTGAACAACATGGATCTGTTATGGATACACCAAGATTTGGCCCCCAAATAACAGTCGCAACAAAGGAAAATTAATTGTTTGTATATTTAGCTGTAACTCAAAGGCCATAAAATCAACCAGACGATTAGCCTCTGAGCTGCAATTATCAGGAAAGTCTGTGTAAAGAATGTTACACACACTTAAATTTTAAGTTTACATTCCACCTTTAGTACATGTTGTATGAGCAACAACTCAATCAACCAGATGTGAGCATTTAGGGGGCAATATCATCATTTGGCATACTTGGACCATACTTTTTTGAAGGATCAGTGACAGGAGATAAATATTTGGATATGCTTCAAAACTACGTGGTACCAAGACTCAGGGCGTGTGCTGAAACCTTTCAGGAAATTTACTTCCCAACATGATGATGCTCCACCACATTATGCCACTGCAGTCCATAATTATTTGAACGAAACTTTTGAAAAAAGAGTGATTGGTCAAAGGGCAGATATTGACATGCCTCCTATTTCATCAGATATCACGCCAATGGATTTTTTTCGTATCGGGTGTCATCAAGGACTCTGTTTATTCTAAAAAGCCACAGACCATTGACAAATTGAAAGACTACATATGCGATGGATTCCAGATTTGAACAGTGATATTGAACTACATGTATGTATAGCATAACAGAAGATGAAATTCAACAACCAACAATATAAGCAGCAACTTGGTTAAAAATTACCTTTCTGGGGTATTTACTGGAGTACTTATAGCTGTTGAGAAGCAACTCATCAAATTGTCTAAAAATTGTATATTTTTGTTCTAATTCGAAACTTTGTAATTATATTATCATATATAATTATACCAAAAAAGATATACTAAATGCATAAAATATACTAGATAAAACTAATTGGTTTCAAACTTTGTGATTACACCTACCATAAAAAGTTAAAACTATAACTATTATCACTTAAAACCTTTAAATATAATACAAAATTGACGACTCATTAAAAAATGTTTTATTTAATATAAAATAAAGACTCAGCTTACTATCGGTACACAATTTTATAGTATATTACCATATTACCAAATTTATTAATATATTTGTTTATCTGTTAACTGATTTTTGGTTATATCCCAATAAAAAAACAATAATGCATAAATAGAACTTCTGATATTAATACAGTATCAAAGTTTGATCGTTATTCCTTTAGTACAAACAAACAAAAACATTATGGTCTGCCAATCCTAAAACTTAACACAACAGTAAGCTGTAAGAAGTAAGAATGTGAGAAATGTCTATTTAATGGACAGGTTTGTCTTAGGTCAGTAACCATGAAACTCATAACACTTACGGAGTTTATTGTAAATCTTGATACCAAAAAGAGTTTGAAATACTGACTTTAACTTACAGATAGAACAATGCTATCTATAGTTCAAGAAACCACCACAGTGATCGTAGAGCACTAAATTGTAAAATTTTAAATAAATGTAATATTTTATTTATCTTATAATAATACATATTAAGGTTTTTGGCAAATCTGGTCTAAATGCTTAAAATAAAACAAAATCTTTATGCTCCAATAAAGCTAAGTACTTTAAATCTAAAATATTACACAACCCATATGATCACAATATGTATAACGCCTAATCATTGTAAATACTAAATTGTTAATACTTGATATTTACTACAGAAGAAACCTCATTATGGTAAATATAATCTATGGGAAAAACCAGCGACTATATAAGAAATAACAAATATATTTGTGAGCATGTGAACATTTTTTTTTTTTTATTACACAGTATGTTAATAAAGTCCTCTACATCACTTTAACTTTTGTATGAATTTAATTATGGCCAAACCCTTTTCTTGCTTAGGTCACCTGAAGTGTCTTTTAAGATAGCTTGGTATTTTGATCTTCTCCCTAATATGGGAAATTTGGGGGTTCTTAATATTTTAAAATGGAAACCTACATCTGGTGAAATGTTAAATTAAGGGGTTTAAACAGAAACATTAATGGTGGCCACGAATTATTTTTTACAAAACTAATAGCACCACCAAATTTCAATTTTAACTATTAAAAATATTATTTCAAAATTTTGATGAGATTTTCAAAAAAGTATTGGATTTTTTAAATTTAATCTCTTAAGATGCGGATTCCCATTTGAAAATTTTGAGTAGCCTTAAAATTGAAAATTATCAATTTTAGGGGGAGGGGGCTTAACACACTGTATAATCCAGGCAATTTTTGAAATTAATAATAAAAACAATAGGCCCACATTTATTAAAATTGAAAAAACTCATGGAAAAAATTATAGTTTTATTTTTTTACATGGATTCCACAATAATACTGTGTAGAAAAATAATATACCACAAACTTGGAATTACTTTAAATCAAGAACATATAAACATCATAAAAATTGTTGAAGATAGAAACAGTAAAGAATTTAAAATAAAACTATTTGTACATAAAGAACAATTCTTATCAATTTCATAATTTTAACTACAAAATAAATCTGGACTATAAGTCTAAGAACTACTTGAAAATCACATTTGAATAAAACGAATAAAACATATGTGCAACATCATATATTATGAACAAAATCTACAACTAATAATATGAGGTATGAATTTATTGATGTGCCCATAAATTATTGTAGCTGGTAGTTGGTTAGAAAGGAATTAATTCATACAAATTATACTTATTCTCCGATAAGAAAACTTGTTCAAAATACAATGTGAAAAGAAATGTATATTATTAAGAAATTAGTACTAAAAGGGAAAATTATAAATACAGTACGTTTCAAAAGTTGTTTACGTGCACTATTCAGGATGTTGATATAATGAGGGATACAGATAATTTGCATGAGGACAATTAAGGATATTGGAGAGGAAACAAATTATCACTGACAAAATAATAATAATAATAAACCTGTAACATCACGTTTTTAGGTAGCTAAGCACCAAAATTTGCCAGGCTTTAATTTTTCCCACTGCTCTATTTTTTCTGTAAAATATTCAAATATTGATTTTGGACCTAATATTTCAAGTATTAGAATAAAAAAATTACATTTTGAAGTATTAAAAGATTTATTCAGCCACATTGGATTAAAAATAAAACTTTTTACTTTTTAATGTAAACTAGTAAACTGTTAGTCTTCATTTTGTTTTGAAAAATGCAATTCAAGTTCGGGATTTCAAAATATACATTTTTTTATAACACTAACTAGTTAGAACTAGTCAAAAAATTCAGAGTATAAATTTGACCTAAAATATTAATTAATATTTTTTTTTTAATTTATAAAATGATTATTTTGATTTGAACTTTTCCTCTACACCACTAAAACAAAAATTTCATTACAAATTAATCACATTACAAATTAATAATTTTGCTAATTTGAAAAAAAAAATGTTGTTCCCCTATCTCATAACTGATCATATATTTCAAAAATTTGCCAGAAATAAAATAGTATGATTCAAGAATTTCTTTCGAATATACTATTCAGTAAAAATATTATTAGAAATATTGTTCTTCAGTATTAGAAGAATATTTTTACTGAGCTTCAAAAGTAATTCTTGTTCATGGTTTAAAAAATATTGAAATAACAAACTTCACCATAATGGACAAAAATTAGTCATTTTAATGACCTTTTCTTGTGTTTTTATTAGAAGAAGAATTTGTGAAAGAGATAAACCAATTTATCAACTAACTATTAAACAATTATTTTTTTCTTTTTTTGGATTAGGTTTGAAAGTATGTAATAGTGTACATTTTTAGTTCTTTGACCTTGGACAGAATGGGGGTATATCTAGACAAAGGAATGGCTGATTTTGGATGGAACGGGGTATGTCTAGGCAAAGTAATGGAGTAATGTACTTTGTATTTTCGATTAAATTCAATATAAGTTGAAATTAATAAATGAATTAAGTAATCGTAAATGATCAGAGAAATTTATTGTATGTATTTTGATAATTAGAATGATTACAAACATTGTAGTTAAAAACGTGCAATTCATGTGTTTGACAAAGAAGGAAATTTAGCTCCAACCGACATTCAGTTAGTCTACAAAGAACTCACAAAGCAAGACCACGTCGCTCGGACGACGAGTCCAACCTTGGACAATAAAAAAGTGTAAAGAAAAGTGTTGTCTTCGATAATAACAAACTGATTTGATAAATAACGTTATGTGCTATAAATTCAGTTATGTTTGTTACCAAAAAACCGATTTAGTTAGACTGAATGAACTTTTGAAGTGAGACCACGTGTTCCGGTCTGGCGAAGTCAGCCTCGAACTAAGAAATAGAATAAGGGAAAGTATTTTATTCAACAATAATGACTAATTTTAGTAAATAGTGTTATATCATACAAATATAGTGACATTCAAACTAAAGATTGTGTGGTTAAGTTGAGATTGAACTCTCAAGGTCGCTCGTGTAATCGTGTCCGGTCTGGGACAAAGACTATGTTTTAAGAAAAGTGATTTCTAATAATAATGAACTGAGCTATATGACTTCTACGTGGAAAAGTTGTGTTCCTCAATGAAATATTTGTTTTAAATAAATGAACGTGTCTGGTAAAGCACGTATAAGTTGTTGTATATGTAAAATAAGAAAAATGAGTGTTTAATTATTTATAATTTTATTTGAATCTTTTGATATTTGTAATTTTAACTGATGTCTATGATATGTTATCTGGAATGTGATGTTGAGTTTTAACATATATAAGAAATGTTTCCCATTCAAAATTTTAGTTGAACAGGTTTGATATGAATTTATAAATGATATTTTTATAAAACTTAAAAGTAAATTGATGAATCAATAATTGTAAAATTGATTTTATTTCAGGAACTGAGTTGTAATCAAAATATAATAAATTTAATAAACTATAATAAAAATTAACAGGATGTTATAACTTGTAGTAATTGTTTATAGATATTTTTGCTTTATATTTTGTACTCTTGTAATAAATATTTTGTTTTAAAAAATAATATGTACATTTCAGTATAAAAAGACTTCTGTTCTTTTATCCGATATTCCATTCAGTACATTTTTTCAAAAGAATTCACGACCCATAAGAAATTAGTAATCACATTTAGAGTTATAAATTTTTATTTTTATTTATTTTGTAATCAATACATTACAAATGACTCCCAACTTCATTCAATAAAACTTTAGCCTAAATTCATAAATTGTTTCAAGTAAAAATTTTAAAATTGAGGTTCATAGTGCATCTAAAGAGCTGTAGTGAACTAATGTCTCAACATTATCCTTTTAAAAGGGTTTATTCTTATAATAGAGGAGGTATTTAAAGTTATCAATTTTTTTTTGTTTGTCTTCTACAGATTTTTTAAAGTAGAAATATACAGATTACTATTTACAATATTCAAAGTCGACTCTTAAGATGGTGGATAAAATTTGGAAAACCTCTCAAATTGTTAGATGAAATAATGTAGAAAAAAGTAGTATAGGTTGGAAGGGATAGCATAACCAACACCAATCTATATAATTAAAATAGTCCAATTTATACAACCAACAAACACAAGAAGGTGATGTTTCAATAATAAGTCATCATCCTCAGTTGTAGTAAACCTGTAGTCGTTTTGTGATTGTGGCATGAGGTTTGTGTACTACTTACCAACAGAGGGTGAAAACTTAGTAATAAAAATATATATTGTTTGTGACTTTACTGCTTGTGAATATTGGAGTGTTTCCTTTCTATTGATTATGAATTTTCTATAAGTTTTGCTAGGTATATTGAAGTGATTTAACTCACCCTGAAAAAAACTGATCATATACAATGACACAACTTTGAAACTGATAAGATTTAAAAAAAATAAAAAAATAAATAAATAAATAAATAAAAAGCCTAAAAAAATTATATCACATTATTGATTTTCTGCCAACTTTCAAGTTAAGCTCCACAAAGAATTTGATCCCACAAATTAGTTTTTTTTCCTCAACCAAACCAATTATTTAGTTTTCTCACTGTAAATTACTTCTCTTATCACTTATAGGCTTTGTTCTTATCACATCGATATCTTAACTTAATTTCTATCATTCTTTTAAATGTATATAAAATCCAAACAGACACATTCAACAATAAACACAGTACTTAAGTCTTATCAATTGATTATTAAATTTAATTTAGAGAGCAATACAAAAGGAATTTTTACGTTTAATATTAGATATCCAACAGCACCATTCCTTATTCTAAAAGTATCACAGATAAGTGCAATTATATCTGTTTAAAGGAAAATAAACCTTTGGCTTTATATAGGAATTAACGACCATACTGACCATGAAAAGTACTATAATCACTCATGTAAATTAGACAAATGTAAATTAAGGCAACCTGAAAGAAATTGTAAACAAATTTACTTAAATATTAAAATTAAGGATATTTTGTAAAAATATTTTTTTTGCATTTAATGGCACATATTTTTACAACAAGAATATAAAGAGTCGACATTTTCATTCAAAATAAACCAGAACATAACATTCAAAATAATTAAGTTGGAGCATACCGCAGAACTTATTTATTATGTTAGCACATGGAAGGAACAAAAAACATAATCACTGATAACTTATTCTTGAGATCAATATACAGTACCAGTTTTGAGACTGATAATCTAAATGAATGTATAATTTAAACAGATTATTTTATCACACAATATTCATTTAAATAAAATTCTTCAGTTCATTATGCAGACGATTAATTAAATCACCGATTAACTTATTGACAATTTTTCTAACAAGCTCACCATTATATTATCAATTGCTCAACAAAACTTTAAAAATAACTTCTGATCCATTTAGAAAATATATATGTTCATTTATTGACTGTAGTCTTAAGCGATATAAAATATATATGTAGTTGAATTCTAATTAAAAAATTAAAATTCAGATTTTAAAACTTTCACAGCTTGGTTTGTATTTTGGATCAAATTTTTGTATACATTTTGTCTCAACCTGTTTTAATTTTAATTTTGTGTTTTATTATTATGGTAAAACCTTTATATTAAACTAATTATCACAATGATAATTTTAGTATTAGATTGAACAAGTGATATAAAGATAATATGTACTTCAGAAAGTTTTGAACACTTTTAAAAAGAATTCTTACCTTTTACTTCAGAAGCAGACTAGACAGTTTTAGAAATGTTAGGTAATACTTATATGTTATTTTAGTTTCATAGTTAAAAATTACAACTATTTGCTGTGAAAATTAAATGCATCTTTACAGAAGAATTTAAAAGCATTTAATCAGTAGATAATTCAATATACATATTTAATATAATATGCCTCTCTAGCATTTAAAAAATATTACCGATTTAATAATGAAATTAAATACATAATTGTTCCTTAAACTTGCAACAAATAATAAATAAAGTCACAAGATTACTAAGAAAAATTGTAAAACGCTAGATTCAGGTCAATATGGTAATAAACATTCACATTAACAAATGTGAAAAAAATTTAACTTAAACAAAGCTTAAATAATACTATACAAAATAACAACTTTACTTCATAGTAAAAAAAAAAAAAAATGGTGAGATTACTAAGGTTCACAACCAACGGTTTACAACCAACACAAAAAAATAAAATGGAAAACACTACTTCTAAAAGGAACCATTAAGAAAATACTAACTCACTATGTGAAAACATAACTAAATGCCAAATAATTTTACAATCACAGATTCTAAGGTAACCCAACCTAGAAACTAGACTTATAGTTATTTCCACCGGGATATGGTGGAGGAGGGGGTGGAGGCTGGGAGATATTAAAGTGCTGGGGAAATCCACCAAGCTGGACTGAATTCCCTTGTTGAAAACCATTATGAGGTGGAGGGTTGCTGTAATTATTAAATCCGCTAGATGAATTTTGAGGTTTATTGAATGCCCCAAAACGACTATTAGGAGAGGTTTGTTGTAGATCCCAGCGGTTTGTAGGTCGACCTCCAGCTCCTCTACCACCACCCCTTACAGAAGGACCATTGCCAGTCCTCAGACCTCCTCTGTTAATTTCTCGTCCTCCTCTTCCACCTCCACGTCCATTTGTTCGTACATCATTATTCCCAAACTTGTTTCCAAAACGATTTCTAGCTGCACCTGAAAATTAAATATTGTAGAATCTTTGTCCATATTTAGAAAATAATTATATTACAGCTAATCCACAAAATATGGATTGGAAAATTAAACACATGGAATTTCATTAATGACAAATTTCTCATGTATTTTAAAATAGAAACTAAATTATTTTTATTTTAACTTGCCAAAGGGGCAAGAGATTTTGCTCCTTCAATCATGGCCATTTGTTTTTAGTGTCAATTTTAAATTTGTACTAAAATTGCAGATAACTAGTGTGTGATTACTATATATTTTAATTTAATACGTCTCTTGGATTTATTGTAAAAGATAAGAAATCATCCTATCATTGAATCTGAAACTGTGTGAAATAACCATTGTAGGACAACAGATAAGTAGTTATTTGTGAAAATAAAAATTTTAAGCTCTTATGTTCTGGGGAATTAGGAAAATTTGTGCAGTGATTGATTAGACTATGCAATTTTAAAAGAAAAATTAACCACAGATAGGACAGACAATAAATTTGTATTTTCTAATCATTTGCTCAAATACAAATGGTTTCCAAAATTGGAAATGCTCTCCTAACAAACATCATCTTTCACTAAAAGTGAGAAAGCGAACAATTATGAAAGATAACTTTTGTCTTTGTTACTTTACATCCAGTTATAAACTATATAAATATGTGTTATGGGAAAAGTTTTCAACTTATCAACTGTAGTGATCCACTATATCACAAATATAGAGAGAAAGACTAGAACTTTAATATTTCTATTAAAAGATATTAACCATCAAATGAATTAAAACACAATTTTCCAAGATTTTATTTGTTCAAGATGATACTTCAATAACAATACACATACAAAATCCTTCTTAGCACTGAACTATAGCTGGCATGACCAATGCTTCACACAGATAACAGGAAAGCAACATGGCCATACCTTCGAGTCCAATGTAATCAAAATATAATTGTGTTTTCTTTCATTTGATAACTGAAGTTTCCACAAGTGTTGCTCATTTTAGTGAAATGCATTACTGTCCAAGAATTTTGTGAAAACCACATTTTTCAAACTAGCGACATTAAATATGCATGTACATTAATCAAATAATAGGTTTATTTGTATTTAGATAAGACACTTTTTTTACAAAAGATATTTTATAAAGCCAACAACATGATATCACAGAAAAGTGACAATGTTTCTCTGTATTTGCGCTGGATGGATTTTGGCTATCACTATGTTCAATTTTTGAATAAATCTTAATATATTTTAATATAACATGATTGAAATACTCATTATAAATTAACTATACAAAATAAATTTGTTTGACAGTTGCAACATGTCCAATGGGTACCAAAAACTCAATATCCTAACATAAATTCACAAGTAAAATTAAAGGAAGAATTCCAAAAATACAAAATGAAATTATAAGTTTATGTGGTAAAGTTGTGTAACGTCCTACCTAAATTCATTACAGATTTAATTTTAAATTGCTCAGATTTAATAAGTACAGCCCATCCGTCACGTGCTGGCCCCTAGCGTTTTACCTCTGAAACACAGAACCAGACGTTTGGACTGTAAACTGCCCTCAGGCTGAAATTGAACCTTGAGTCAGGCTCTGTTCTTGAGATAACGGGACAAGCAGTCACTCTAGTTCTTTGTGCAATGTAAGTCGCAATTTTTCAAAATTTAAAAAAAGAGAAATGAGTCAACTACGAAAATGAAAAGTTTTCTTATTTAAAGGCGCGTAAGAATTAATTTAAAGTTGAAATGTGCGTCTTAAATCTTCTAAATTAAAAAAGTAACCATGTTAAATTTTCATAAAATCAACATCGCTTCGCAAACCTATTCAGCAAAGTTTTCCAGGATTTCGTCATCTAAAATCCAGGTAAAACAAGATTTCATTTTAAACTTTATTGAGTTGACTATATTATAATATATTTACTGTTCATAGAACTAAAATTTGAAATTGTCTTTTTAATTGTAATTACACCTTATGTTATCTGTATTTTTTTGAGAATATAACTTGATATAATCTTTTGAAAGAAAAACCAATAGGTTTTCCTTTTATTTTAGTTATTGTAAAATCAAATCACCTATTAAAGAAATCTTTAAATTTAATTTCAACTGAATTTTAAATTGTCTATAAATCATACGAGCTTAAATTCAAACAATCTTTAAAACGAAAAGCTTCTCTTCTCATTTCCTTAAAAAAATAAAGTCATTCAGTAAATTATTTCAACATATATAATCTTTTGTTTTCAAAGAAATTGCTTTTATTAAAAATTAGTTACAAAGAAATATGTTGCTCATAAAGCTGCAAAGGAAATGTTTTAACCTGTCAAGAAATGTCTGTTCTTTGTGTAATGCGACACTTTTTTTTTGTACAGCAATAAGCTGGTTCCAGCAGGCTAGAGAAATCTTACGATCTTGCTGTAAATTCTAAGTTAGCATAAAACCTGAGTACCTTTTTTTTAAAAATAACAAAAAAGGTAAAAGTGAAAAATAGAAGAACAATTCGATCTGTGACATTCATACCAGTGGAAAACTAGCAAGTGAAATTTGTGAAATGATATTTTTTTGAATGTCTTTGTCTTTAATATACAATTAATTTGTTTAAAAAAAATCAAGAACCAGAAATAAAATTTCTGTGGATGGGATATGCATGCAAAATTTTCGATCTCACGACCCCAAAGGGGTTAATTTTCTAAATTTTTAATATTGACGTCAATAAATAAATAATTAATATTTTCCTTTTTTTTGTTAAAATATATATATTTAAAAAATCTCTTTTTACAGTTGGCCAACATATATATAAATATACATGCGTAATTTAAATAATTAAAATTTGTATTTCTTTTATATATAGTTTAAATTTTAGATGCTTTGTAACATAGGATATTTTAATGAATTGTCTCCATTAACTATGTTGTTAAAAAAAAAAAAAAAAAAAAAAACTTACTTTGTATTTTGAATTATATTTAAAAGGGGGGTTTTGATTATTTTTTTTGAATCTTTTTAAGGGCATATAAAAATATAAAAGACTAACTATAAATAAATTGTTAACTTTCTTTACAAAATATTCTTTTGATAAAACAAATGTGTTAATCTATGATATATACTGTCTTTGTTATAAATGGTTAACTCAATTTTTACAAAAAGGTCAAATAAATGTGGCCCAGCCAAGGAGCCCACCAAACCAAAATCATAATAATATAAATTAGGATGTAATGAAAAGGGATTTTTAAATAATAAAATATGAATTGGCACTTGCGATTTTGATGAGCAGTGCAATATGACGTAGAAGAAGGGGAGGGGAGAGACGAGGAGTGGAGGGCTTGAGCTAGCGAGCCGACCGAGAGTCTTTTCCGAGAGCCGCGAGACGGAAGACCGCTACGGGACGAGGTCAGGTCAGTCCATTTTCGGCCACATGCTAGTTAAATTCAACGGTATGTTGTTCGGCCACTATTAAGGCTTTATCTTGCCGTTATGTCTTTTTTATAAATTATAATAATTCTGTAATCTAACTCGGCAGTAAATAAAATATAATATTTGATTTCACTTGCGTTGCGTGCGTTCATTAGCGTCCTAACCCGACTCCTTGTCCCATCCTGACAAGATTCGGCTAAAGTGTACGCGGTCTCCAGCCAGCCGGAGCTTCCAGCTGGTCAAAAGAAGTGGAGACGGTCACATAAATTACAGGTCAATCAAAATTATCTACATTTTCTTATTCAAGCATGTTGCTATACCTGGTTCCAGAATCAACTATTTAAGGATCTCATCCTTAAATTCTTAAATATGATAACAGTTGTCAAAGAAACAATTATTGAATATTGTAAAAAAAGCAAACCCTTTTTTTTAATGGTTAATTAAACAGTAGATATCGCTGGAAAAGAACAGCTTTCTATTGGATTGTGGTTTTATGACAAAAATCAAGAAAAAATCAGAGAAGAATTTGTAGGCTATGCTGAGATGAAATCCTAAGATGCCACTGCAATCGCTAGTGCAATGGAGACCTTTTGGGTTGATCAGAATATTTCAACAGAAAGCTGTGTTGGATTTGGATTTGACGGTTGTTCTACGATGACTGGAAAAAAAGTTGGTTTACAGGCCATTCTGAAGAAAATGTATAGTAGATCTTTATTTTTCCATTGCTCAAGCCACAAACTAAATCTTGTGGTCAATGATGCTAGAAAACTACCAGAAATAAGAAACACGATTGCAACAGTTAAGGATGCAATAACCTTCTTTAGAGTCACCAGCTCGAAGGAATTCGGCTTACAATCAAAAAGACTCTGTGAGACCAGATGGTCTGAAAAATATAAAAGGGTAAGAAATTGTTCAGAAAACATCTATAAAATCGTCAATGCACTAGAACATCTTACTAAACCATTTTTTATCTTATGTTTAGTCATGATTGCAAAATACTCTGCAATTTTGGAACCCGTTGTGAACGTCTTACAAGGTAAAACTATGGATTTGATTATGGTGAGGAAACATATTAGTCAAATCCTTGATGTCATCAAAAACATCGACAAGAAATTAATTATGTTTCTAATTGAAATGCTTGAAAAATCTCATGCTAGCGCAGAGAAAGTTGGGGTTGAGTACCTCGAATCGCTCCAAAACAAAAACACAGGAGTAATTCACCATCTGAAACTGTGATTGAATACTGGAGATGGTCGTTAATCATACCATATCTTGACTCTCTTACTACTATGAATGTTAGATTTTCACAAGAAAATATACCAGCTTTTGCCTTGTCCTATCTACATCCTTGATACATACTAAAAATGACTTCAAATGATTTGGGAAAAAATGCAAAGTCGTTCATGGAGTTTTATGAGTTGAGTGGTATCTCTGCAGAATTAGATTTATGGTATAATCTGTGGGAAAAGAAGGATTTAGCTGGAGATAAATTAAAGGACATTGAAGTGGCTTCACTTTTCGAGGCAGCTAATACATTTTCCCCTGTAACAAGGCACACACTCTCAATTTTAAGTGCTTTCCCGTCCCCACGGCTACCCTTGAATGATTTTTCATTACCCTTTGAAGGGTGAAGACTTGGTTCAGAAGTACAATGGGAGAAGATAGGCTGACTGGGTTGCGTTTGATGAGAGTCTATCGGAAAATCTTCAAGGAAAATCAGGACTAGATTGAAACGAAATTGTTGAACAAGCTTTCTTCAAACCCAAGAAGAAACTTATTACAGTAGTATAAGGACCTGTAATTAAAATAAGAACCTGAATCGGTTTTGTCAAGCAAATAATAGTCAAAAAGTACTACTATAATTCTATAAAATTTTCTTCAAAATTTTGTTTTCATTCACCTTTCCCGCGAATGACCATTGCTCCCCCCCCTCTAGTTTTTATCCTGGGTACGCCCATTTGCCATAGTGCTCTCTTTTAAAATATATTACAATATAGATAATTATATAATTCTAATTAAAGGGGATGATCAATTCAAGCAGGACCTAAGCTGTTAAGTTGCAATTGCAAATTGTCCATGTTGCAAGAGACAACAACGACCAAAAGTTTGTACATGGCAATAAGTTATAAGTGTAACCGTGTAATGTGCTATACTTGACTGAATGCACATTATTCAGCATTCTATCCTCAGTTAACCAGTGGCTGATTTCTGTATATTAGTACCGTCCTCTCACCATTGTTGACTAAACATTAACCCTGAAGGCGGCGCATGATAATTCACTTTGTTTGTTTAAAAATTTAATAAAAAATATTATTTTTATACAAAACCTAACTTATAATATATCATTTTTCTCAGAAAGATGCGTAGAATTTATCTATGTAATAAAAAAAATTTTGAAACAGTTTTGGAGTAAGTATGTTAGATGTCAAAAAAAGTTATCATTTTTTAGAAAACCTGAATCATACAAAATAAAATTTTTATCACTGTTTCTCAAGATATACAAAAAATTTGTTTAATATTTGTGAATATTTTTAGAAAAAATTGATTTACGAAAAAAGGGAAATTGAATTTTCAAAAATTCACCAAAAATAGTAATATTTATGGAAAACACTACTTCTATATTATATCATTCATTATATTCAGAAAGGTGCATAGAATTTAGCTGTGTAGTGAAAAAAAATGTTAGATGTAAAAAATTTGGAGTTATTATGTCAAATAGCAAAAAATCGGAAAGTAATGGAGGCAAGAATTTCCCAGAAATGGTAATGTACATCACACAAACATTAAATTTTTTTTTTCCAATTATTACTAGAGATTTGTAATATTATTGTGGATAAAAGTTGCTAAAAAGAAAAATCAATTCATGAAATTTTCATTAGACATGGTGAATTTTTACATAAGAAGTGAAAATTTGCTCAAAAGATAGGTATATTTTCAAAAATTCACCAAAAATATAATTATTATTCAAAACTCAAGTTTTTATTACCTGTGTTCTCACAAAGATACATAGATTTTTCGTGTGTAATGCAAAAAATTTTAGATGGAAACATTTTGGAGTTATTATGTACGGAATCAACAAAATTACCCTGTAACCGAGGCAAAATTCCACAAAAATGTGTATATAAACCAATAAAAAAAATTTTATAGATAGGCCTATATAAATTTATAAACATTTTGCATACATTTTGGTAAAAACATAATCAATTTATAAAATTTTCATTAGACAAATTTATTTTTATATGTAAACAAATTGAAATTTGCTAAAAAAGTCAGACCAGATATATCATAACCTATATCTATTTATAGATAGGCCTATATAAATTTATAAACATTTTGCATAATTTTGGTAAAAACATAATCAATTTATAAAATTTTCATTAGACAAAATTATTTTTATATGTAAACACATGTAAATTTGCTAAAATGGAAGACCAGATTATAACATAACCTCTATCTCTAGACAGCCTCAATATTTGATGTCTGACAATAACATTCACTCAAAACAATAAATTCTACAAACAATAATACAGATATTGTAATTTGTATACACAATTTATAATAAATAAATAAAACAAACCTTCAGAATAACAGAAATATAATCCCAAGTCACCACCACTACGCCTTTCACATGTCATATTAGTACACAAACATCGCTAACTTCTAAGTAAGAAACAACAACCTATAAGAAACTCTAGGACATAGCAAGTTCTACCTACAGATAGAATGAAATCTTCTCTACAACATACTGTAAAGATCGGTTACAAAATATCGATTATCTTATTTAGTAAACTGCACCGAAATAAAAATGAGATTCGTTTGGTTTGGTTACTACTTTGGTAAAATAGATATAACTCGTGATCTATGACAGATAGAAAGATGTGATCTACAGAACAGTGTTTTGGTCAACCTGTTTGACAGAAAAATAGATTTGTGAACATCTGAGAGAAAAATGTTGTCATTTCTACTTACAATCGCACAGTTCAAATCTTTGATTTTACGCATAAAAAAATATGCAAATTTACCAATTTTTTTAATATTATTTATAACTTGTGTGGTATTTTTTTTTTTTTTTTTTTTTTTTTTTTTTTTTTTTTTTTTTTTTTCATGATTATGCATCTACCGAACATTAGCTTTCCAACGGTATTTTATTTATTGCGATAGGACGATTGATTCTAAGTGGGCGAAATGTTGAATTGCAAAATACGTGTTTTCTGGTCGTTAGACTAAACCATGCGTTGAAAATCGACCCGCTAGCAGGTCGAGGAACAACTCTAGTGTTTTAAACATTGAATGTGTGTATGTCTGTGTGAGATCAGAGACTAATTTACACAGCCAACTAAGGTTAATGCAAGCACAGATTCACTCAAATCAGAGATAAAAGATACTGGAGTTATTGGTTTACTATTTTTTTCAATAAATAAATTTGTATAAAGTTTCAGAGTTTCAAAACTTGGATAATTGAAGAACAAGGTAAGGTATCAAGGCAAAATCTTATTTTTACATTCAATGTACATGTACGCCAAGAAAGACTTTTACAACTAAATTTTTAACAGATTTTTAGATACAAAAATGTTTTCAAAATTCAAAAATATATTTGGTCGATTTTCTACTATTCTTCAACAAACTAAATCTTCTTAAATACAATTAAAATAAATCATTACTTAATGAAAATTATTTGTCAGCATTTTCTAAGAATTAAATTAAATCTTTAGTGTCTTTTTTAAAAATTATTTCAGTTTTATAATTGTACATATAAATATAATCAATGATCATTTTTTATAATAATTTATGCCATAAATATTATAACAAAGAACTATAGTATGTCATAAACCAATTGAGTGTCAAGCAATATTCACATGTACTGTGAAGTTCTCTTACATATAACATCTTGAGCTCTGCAACCAGAGACCGGGATTAATTGGACTAATGCGAAGTGTTTAGTTTAATAATTACCTAAAGTTTCTGAAGATTATTTGTTCTATTACTGTACTTTGAAGTAGTCATTAAAAAAAAAAAAATCATAGGCATTATTGTCCGACTAATATATTTTTTAAAAATTTGATTTCCACTTTTTCCCTGAGTTAACCTTTCCCCGTGCAACAACTTAAAATTCACGGTTCTTTCCAGATTTTCATGCTAGTTAGACCTGTAAAAATCTGATAATTTTTAACCAAGTTAATATTATGTTATAAGTTCAATAACGCATGAGATATGAAAAAAAGTGTTTAAAATGGCTGTCACTTTGACATTTTCAATTAGATTTTTTTTTTTTTTAATTCAATAGGATCCTATATGAGTACACTGTATTTTCTATCAAATGTCATATTTTTATCTTAATTTTTGCGGCTGCTATCATGCTTATGTACATACAATGACATCAACAACAACAATGATGGCATGTCCTAAAATCACTTTTTCCGTTTTCTCAAATTATGAATATGAAGATCATTTCAAAAATGGAGGCCAACATTTTTTGGGATTGCCATACTTGCCCTATACTTCGTATACTGCGTAAATAAAACAAAAACACTTGTTTAATAATTTTATTACTATGGCTGGATATAGTCATAGCTGTGTTCAGAGTAGACTTATCCCTACCGCCAGATCACCCAGAACTCTTGATGGTAATTCTTTCAGTTTAGCTAGCATTAATGTTAGGTTAAATTTTAGAACGTGTTGAGCTGACAGTTTCAGGTTCTGTTTGGACTTAGTTTTATTCTAGGTAAGTTTGGTTTTACTCTAAATACTCCACCAATGATACAAAATTTGTTAAATTTTTAAAATTGGATTTAAAAATTAAGGTTCACCTCGTGCCAAGAAGTTTGAAGGTTTTGACATGCTCGCCATCTCAGCAAGTTTTGGATTGATCACTTGATTGGCTTCTCTTAATACTGATACTAAATCTCCAGCATGTTTCATATTGTGTGGAGTAAAAAAAGCGTATGCTGTACCCGTTTGCTGAGAACGGCCAGTTCTGCCAATACGATGAATGTAATCCTCCGACGATGATGGATAATCAAAATTGATTACAAATTTAACATCTTCTACATCTGAAAAAAATAAAATTGTCATATATTTGAAAATAAGATAAAAGGAAGAAGATTGTTTTAATACTAGCACAATATTAACTAACTAGAAACTTTAAGAAATATTATTAAATAAAAATTGCCTTTAGATACTGAAGAGATGGTATACAGGTTTTTGAAATAGAATTAAGTTGTAAAAAAAAAAAAAAGAAAAGCTATAGACAAAAATATTAGAGATGAAGCAGTGTAAGGAAAGCACAGATTTCAAATACCTTTATAATCATACCTGGCAGTGCATGACAATAATTATGGCTCACAGCTCTCCAGTATTATTTAAACACTCTTAGAAACAAGGTACATATCTACTGACCTAAATACATTGGCCACCTGATTAAAAGGAATCTTTCCCATATAGCATAATATATTCTATCAATATTTTATTTACGTTCAAAATATCAAAAAGTGGGTAAGGTTAAAAATATATATTTATGTAACTAAAATTTTATGTTTAAAATGTAAAAGGTAATTTTATGTCAAATAAAAATATTTAAAAAATATATGAATTAAAAACAAATGTGATCATACATACCTTTTCATATTCACTCCTCTAAAAAATAATATATATATATATATATATATATAAATATATATACAATATTGAGGAACAAAAATTTCTAAAATATAACCACTTTTATGGTTACTCAGAAGGGGCTTCAAAATGTGGAAATCATTCAATATAAATTGATGTTGAAATTTTAACTATCTATAAGCTGTCACCTTAACACGTTAAGTGCCATGGGGGGCCGATCGGTACGACAGCAAGCTCATAGTTAAAGTGGCGTGTCGGCCGATCGGTACGACACTGCCATTAATGCAAGATTTAATTTTAGAGTATTTTACCAGTAAGTGTTGCAACCTAGCAGAAAACACTTTCACTAAGTGAAATGTAGAAGATTGTAGCTAATAGCCGTAGGTATTTCATTTTATTATCTTTAAATAGTGTTGCGTAGCAACCAAATAAAATACCTTAACAATATGTTAATTTCGTCGTACCGGTTGGTACGGCAGCGAAATTCTCAGTTGGAATTATGGATTATTGCATTAAAACAAGTAATATACAGTTTGAACATTCTACAATTGTTATATTTTTTTTAAATAAAGTTTAAAAGTTAACTATTACGGTAAGCAAACAATAAATTGTGCATATTTTTGTATAAAACATTGAATTATTACAAAATTGGAAAGCATTTTTTTAAAACTGTCCAACAATGTTATTTATTTACAATTAAGTTTAAAAAAATCATTTATTTATATTATTACTGTCTAAACTGTAAGATGAAAGCATTTTAATATACAGTATACAAAATTATTTAAAAAAAATTATTTATGGATGGCCTCGAAGCACTTTCTGCAGAGGTACGGCTGCTCTGGACAACTAGCAAATAATGTAGTCACTCTTGTCATGTTTTTAGCTTATTTTCGGTTCTGTTACAAAGCGATTTCCTTGTAGCAAACTTTACATGCTTTTCTCAATTGTCGTTTGTTTTTTCCTTGTCCCACAAAGACGTCCGACTCTTTTAGATAGTGGTGGCCTGTCTGTTTTACTGCAGGAACTGGTTCCTCATTTGACACTTCCATTAGATCCATACACAATTTTTCTTTAAAATCTGTTATTGACAAGTATTGGTGTTGCGGCTGTTGTCCTACATTGCTTTTGTAAGCGAGCCAAGCATTTACAATGCAGGTGACAAATAGCAAATGTTCTGCAACTTTATGGTACCATCTTAGTGTCTTTCGTACTGCTGAGTTGTACGGCGACATTTGACCAGCAACATCGATGCCGGATTTTTGCTCATTGTACTCTGTTATTGAAAGAGGCTTGAAAATGACATTTCCTCTTCGATCCCGCTTTCCAGTTTGAACCATGTTGACTTGATGTTTTGTTGAAATGGTTATCACTGGACGCTTATCTTGCCACTTTGTTATGACTATGCCGTCTTTATTTTCAGCAACAACCATCTCACCTCGCTTCAGTTTCACTGGCAAAAGTAAGCCTTTTGGAATCCCTAAACGATCTTGTCTCATTGTACCTACCAAATGAGTATTACGTTTCAAGAGTTGCTCGGCTAATTCAATAGAAGAATAAAAATTGTCAACGTAGATTGTGGTTCCCGAATTTAGGTATTGTTTACAATTTCTAAAACTACTGATGTGCCCATGAAAAGTTCGGGAGTCACATTTGAACCTTTGCCTGAGTAAACTTTCACATTATAAGTGTAAGCACTCTTGTCACATACGTTAAATAACTTAACGCCATATTTGTGGGATTTTTTGGGCAAATATCCCACTGAATGTCTCCCTCTGAATGGGACCATCGACTTGTCTACTACAAGGTCTGCGGTCTGCTAACGCTATTTTATGATGTTTAAACAAATCATTGAGTAAATTAAGTAAAGGTGTAATCTTTGCAAGCCTTCCATAATCCCCTGGGTTATTGTTATCGTTAAAATGCCAAAATCATAGCAACAATTGAAATCTGTTGCGGCTCATTACTTTACTCGTAACATCATTTTTATATAAGACTTTCTTGGACCATCTTGTATTCTAGGAAAGTTTGCTAGACCCATCCAAATTAAGAGTCCCGTGAATTTTTTCATTTCGATTGGGATAGTTGGCATCCAATTTCGCAGCCTACTACTGCGACTAAGTCGTCTTGTGGTTAATGTTTGGTCTGCGTTTCTATTGGTTTCTAGAACCATTAGATCAATTATTTTGTCTGAAACAAAAAGCTTGTAATACTCAATTGGAGGACTATTTCCTACTAAACTAAACAAATACTTGGGAGTTCTTGTGAACAAAAACTCTTTTTGTAAGCCTTGGAAAGCACCCCAACTTGTATCAATATTTTTATTTTTTACCCCTTTATTAGCCCTCTGAGTCATTGGGGGTTGGCTACCGCATTGTTGGACAATTTGATCAACTATTTCGTCCTGCTCATTGATTTTAGATATATTTATATTAGTTTCTGTATCGTGTTCAGATGTACAAGGAACGTTATCTTGAGGCGGTATAGTGACGTCTGGGACAATAAATAAGATTTTGTTAACTTCATCGCATTCCTCGGTCCCATACTGCATTGGTATATTAGCAATTTCTAAATCTAAACTTGATGGCGAGTGCTCTAAATTTAACTGCATAAGGTCTAACGAATCATTAATTAACATACTTGATTTTGAGTATGAATCTAAAGTAGTTTGGTCCAGTTCGGTGTCGGATTTGTCACCTAAATTTGGGCAGTCTGAATCACTAACGGGAGGTGTAAAATAGCTACCTCTTGACTCACAGTCTTCAGTTGCACTAAATTCATAATACAATTCTCTGTCAATTTCCGATGAATGTATATAATCACTTGTTTAAAAAAAAAACTAACAATAACATTTTGTCACAGAGTAAATATATATTCTGAAACGATAAAGAAACACTGCAAATGCACACATCAGCTAGTAACAAGAAAGACACACTGCAGATTGCATTTCTGCAGACTGCAGACTCAGTGCATTTCCCACCACTGAGTCATGTGTTATCAACATCACAGACCAAAATTATCCTAGGAAATCAATCAAAAATACGGTCGGCCGACACGTCAAATTCCAAACAAATTCCAAAACATGCCGGGCCAAAAATGACATGCCGGGCCAAAAATGACATGCCGGGCTCAAAAAATCAGTTTACCATATAACCATAAGACCACATATATACAGGTTATGTCATTAAAATTGTTTATTGAAGTTGGCACTGTGTGATAAAAGTGGTACTACTGGCTTGGCACTTAACGTGTTAAGAGGAGCCAGAAGTACCCGAAGTGAAAGGTCGTGCGGCCTTTCCCAGAACAATAGAAATGTGAAATTTATTAGTTACTCTTCAACGAGCATCCCAATCAAACTTTAAATGTTAAGGAGCTCAATTCATTATGAAAATAGTGATGACATATTAATTAAGAACATGTAAATTAAAAAATCAATGTTTGTCGCATGTGAATCGGCCAATTATTAGTATGTGTATCGTGAAATTAATTTTTTTTTAATGGAAAATGGTCTGCCCAGTGAGGATTGAGCTTTGTTTATGTTGTAAAGTCAGACTCAGTTATTCCATGACTGAGTTAATTATTATTTTATTACTCATTAAAACAACTCAAACAGAGACCATATCTAAGTTTGGGTGTCTAATAAAAATGTAATAAAGGTTATATAGCACAAAAAATAATATAATAACCAAGTCATTATTTAAAATTGAACAAATATTTTAAAATTTAGTACATTTTATAACACATGTAAAAAATCAGGCAGAGACTGAAGCTCACGACACGAAATAGCCCGGCAGGTGCCACATATTGTTTTTTATTGTGATTACTGTATGTACTGTGTGTGTTGTGTTTTTAGCAATTCAACTATTATTCAAGCATTGGAATTGTTATTAAATGATTTTAAGGGAATTCAGGTAAGTCAATCAATACAAAATTAGCTAAAGTTACACTATTATTAAAAAAGGTAATGCAAAGATATAAATAACTACAGGCCCATCTGTATCTGTATTGCCTGTATCATTCAAACTTTTTTGCAAGAAGATACCTTTACCTTAACAACTTAAAAATAACATTAAAAACAATAACAAAAACTAGATAACAAACAAAAAATAAGCAACAACATAATATATTACAAGGCTGTAAAATAGCCCTGCAACAACTTAACAATTATAAACTACGATAAATTATAATTAATAATAAGTATAACAAATATTACAGGACTGTAAAAATTCCCTGCAACAACTTATGAAGGATAGAATTATATTTTAAAGCACAAAATATTAAGGCTCAGCACAAAAAGAGGCTCTGCAAAAATCGAATCAAAAATTTGCTTTAAATTTTATCAAACATTTTCAGATGATGCAAAAAAATACCCGATCAAGGATCTGAGCACTATCCCCCAACATTGCTTGAATAGAATTAGGTACGGCAAAAGTTCGTTGCACACCTCTTAACACAACACATTCAATAAGGATGTGCTTTATTGACAATACACCCAGACAAAATGGGCATTGTGGCGGATTCCCCCGTTCCATCAGAAATCCATGACTGATCATGGAATGACCGATAAGAAATCTGGGAGCAAGTCCCTAAATCTTTACGTCCAAATTTCTCTTCTTGGCTTCGAAAACAGACTCTTTGAACGATGCTGATATTTGTTTCTTAATGGATTGACATTATTTGTAGTAGAGTTAACAAGCATGAGTTAACCAGTGCATCGTTTTAGGTGGTTGCAGATGAGACTCTGGGAATGGGTACACCCTTGGATAACTTTCGATCATTTCAAACCCTAGAACTCCGGGGCCCAGAGTATCCACTTTAAACCAGACTGGATGTGCATCAGTCCCAATCCGTAACTGTACAGGGAGGGTCCAACACCTCCCTATCTCGATCACTTACTGACCAAGGACCAAGGAAGTATGCACATACTTAACAGAGTAAGTAAAACTGCGCATCCGTCTTGAGCAGAGCATGAACTTGCTATCAGCTTACCAAATTCAAAGGTTGTCACACTTTGTTCTGGTAAACACTCGCAGACCAGCTATGGCTCTGCACGGTCATAAAAAAAAACTAATCCCTATACATGAATGTAGAGTGTTTATGTATCCCATGTGAATCGTGAAGTGTAACACAATCTCTACGAATAGTAAAATATGTATGAGTGTTGTATGTGTGTGTATATTCGGAGATGTTTTATTCTACCTCCCGTGAGGGACGCTAAACCCCTTTCAATATGTGCAGATAGTCTGCACCCCTCCTGCAATAAAACCCTAAGTAAAGGTGAAGGTAAGAAAATGTATGTAGGTGAAATGGATGTATGTTTATATGGATGTTAGTCTATGTGTTGTGAAAGTTTGGTGAGTGTTTGACTGGGGACGGCGAGGGACACCAACTCCCCTCTTATTAGGTGCAGCTAGTCTGTACCCCCCCCCCTGCGGGGTGCATATGCTGGATTAGCAGCAGGTGATATAGTTTTTTTTCTATTCGGAGGCAATATCAATGACTTCCTCAACATCTGATCAACAGATGGTGAAGATGAAAAATTGCTCTGAAGTGGTTTTTATTCTGCATTTTGACAAAAGATGAAGATTTAGTCAGTACTTACACTGACTGTGATAGCTAGTTTTGTTTAACTAACTGTCAAGTTATTGAAGGAAATTTTATTTTTAGTTAGTTTTATGAGGCACAGAATTTGCTTTCAACGCAATAAGTTTTGTAGATTTAATAAGAAGGTTAATTTTGGAAGAAACCGGGATGTTAACAGATGTATGGCTTTGAACTGTTATTATTTATTTTATCTGATCACCAAGTATTCGAACATCTCACCCAGTCTACACCATGAACATAAATTCGGGACTGGGGTTGATGTCGCATTACCATACGATTTTCCTACGGTAGGAAGTAGAGCAATTTTTTGTCTGTATACTTTAATAGCTTCTGAACAGGAAAATTTCTCCTTAGCCACAATTTCTAATATTGCCTTTTCAACTTTATATTTTGGGCACCTTCGATATATACTTTCAACATTTATAATGTGTTGTTCGGCTATGTCCAAATTTGGTGTTTTGGTTTTGACAAACACAGACTTTACAAATGATGCCGATAGTTTAATTGACACTTTTCACAACTAGGCTTGACTTTATTAACCAGGGCTATCCAGAAAGTAACAGACGTTTTGAAATAAACCAGTAACAAAGTGAAAAAAATTTTTTTTTTTATTATATACATTTTGAAGGTAAACTCTTAAGCTATTTTTCTACATAATCGCCATATAAATTAAGGCATTTATCATAACGTGGTACAAGCTTTTCAATGCCCTCTTTGTAGAAATCTGCCACCTGCGAGTTCAACCACTAGTTTACACTGGCATGGAATTCAGCGTCAGTATCAAAGCGTTGTGTAGCGAGCCATGTCTTCATCACTGGGAACAAAAAGTAATCGCTCGGCACCAAATCCGGGCTGTACGGCAGATGATTGAAAACTTCCCATCGTTTCACAATACCTCTCTGAATTGATTGTTTGGCCACACAAACCTTATTACACCACGCACTTCACAACTGGCGGGATTTTCAATCACAGCGCTCATTTTAAAACTCCACTGTATAAAAAAATACAATAGGAACGATGCTCTAGCTACCACGGCTGGTTGCGTACTGAGTGTAGAAACATTCTGACGCCAAGATATCAGCGCTAGCCCCGCCCACTGCCGCACCAGGACAAAATGTCTGTTACTTTCTGGATCGCCCACGTATTATAGAGGCCATAAAAGAGTTTACCAGTGCATCTGGTTAGACGGTTGCAGATGAGACTCTGGGAATGGGTACACCAGAAAAACATAAATTACCACTTTTGATAATAGTGAATTCAAAACATCCCTGTGCTTTTAAAAATGTTAATCTTGCTTCATTGCCTGTGATATACCATAACTAAAAAAGTGGATGGATGAACGACTTTATTTTTAAAAGATGGTTTTTTGGCAATTTTGTTCCTGGTGTACGAAAATTTCTTTAAAAAAACAACTTGCCAGAAAAAGGTATTTTGTTTATTGATCATCTCAATTGGTGATCAAAAACTTTTAAGTAGCAAAATAGGTGTTAAAATTTTCCCTCCTAATGTCACACCACTTTTGGAACCTCTGAATAAAGGGGTGTTTGAAAATATCAAGCATGTTTATCGCAAAGAGCTTTGGAGTAAATTGATTGAGAAAGTGTTGGTGATTAATTAAAAACAATAAATATTTAAAATGTCACATGGTTGCTAATGCATGGGATCATGTAACAGAAGCCACTTTTGAAGAAATCGTGGGAAAAATTGTGGCTTGCTGTTTGTGAAATAATGCCTGAAGACATCCCTCATACATAAGTGAAACGATTGTTTCTGATGAACAGTTGTTCTAAATGTTCACCAATATTGATGGATGCTAAGATGTTGGTACCGAAGGTATTAGTCTTTGGTTGAATGATGACAACGACAGTGGCAATGGCACAATGACTGACAATGAGATCATCGCGGTGTGCACATCTACACAGGAAGAAGGCAGCGAGGGGGAGTCGGATGAGGAAATAGTAGGTGTTCAACCGGTGATGATGCATTCACATGCCAAATCACAGCTGGATAAGCTTGGCCTATTTGGAGCAACAGTTTATCACCACACCGACTAAACTTATGATAATGAAACGACTAAGTGATCGTGCTCCGAATAAACGTTGCTCTAAAGTGACAAACAAACTAGATCAATATTTTATAAAATAAAATTGAAGTTTTGTTTAAATATTATATAAATATGTTGTAGTGTTTATTATGTACAGTGAAATAAGTGATAAGTTTTGCCATTACAAAAATATTTTGTTTTCTATCTTTTTTTCTGTTTATCCGGATTTTAGATTTTTCGGACTACTACCGGTCCCAGTTAGTCCAGTACGAGGTTGTACTATACTAGTAAAACATTAATTATTAACATTAGATATTATTATCAGATTATAGGGGATGTCTTTGAATAGAATCATATTCTACTTATACAACCTGCTTTATTGACCCTACTTTTGTTTGTTTGTTTGTTTATATATTTAATTTATAATAATATATGTACCGAATTAGAATGATTGTTAGCTAGTTTCCTCCTTCCTTGCCAATAACGTCCTTTCTTACCCTTTCCCACTAATAGTACCAACCACTTCATTTCTAATATTTTCATCTGTATTAAACACATCATAATTCTTTATCCTTTCTTTCAATGTTTCTGTTTTTAATACTTTTTATTTTATGTTTATTCAAAAGTATTATGAAAGGAATTCCAATGTATTCTTAAATATTGAAATATGTATTAACAAAAAATGTTAACAATCTCGGGAATAACAAGGCCTTACTAATCTCAATTCAGTGGTTTAGTAGTGTACTAGAAATCCAGCATTTTACTTAATTTTTAATATACAATTTCCAGCTATTGAGATATCTCTTGAGAACATTGGCTACACTACTCTTAGAGTAATTTTGGCTCCTTTAATTAAAAAATTTAGAATAGGTACAATTTTCGTTGATTTTATTAAATTCGATATGAAAGCTCATCTTTGCATATTGTTAGAAAAGTTTGTTAGCCAAAACAATTAGTCAGTATGATTTATAATTATTGATGTCCATATTCTATTATATATGTACATATGTTCTATTATTTATTTTTTCTCACAATATCTAAAAAAAAATAAGGGATTAACTCAAATTTTTGAAGTCTAATGCAGAGAAAGGTTCTACTGAATGATAAGATTTTAGATAAATTGTTTTAGGGATGGAGGCTAAGATAATGGTAGGACTCAAATTCTTATTTATAATTTATAATATTTGCATATTTTAGAGTATTGAGTTCAAATTTTTCTTGTTTGTACATACTAGTTTCCAAAATCCAAAATATATTCGCCAAAAATTCTAATAACAAAGTTTGACCAAATTTATAATATTTATGTTTTAAACATTCAAAGTGACTATATTTTTCTAAGGTGGCCCATATTTCATTAGTATTTTTAAAGAGCAACGTAAAATATTGTATATGTAAACAAAACCATAACATTTAGTACATTATTTTGTTCAAAAAAGTTTGGAGAACAATACTAGTGCTGTAAAAATATAATAATAACTTTTTATTTAAAAAAAAAACATTTGTTGTTGTTTTTATTTTGCTTGTTTAGCAAGTAAAAATTTTTACTGTATGAAAAAATAAAAATACATGTATTTTGAATGGTAATTACAGATATATATAGTTTTGTACAAATTTCCAACACTCTAACATGAAATTTATATATGAATCGGAACAGGAAGGTTCCATTTTTTAATACACTGATGGATTGTAGGGAAGATGGTACTTTGGGCCATTCGGTTTATTGGAAACCAACACACACTGATTGTTATCTCAATGCCACTTCATACCACCATTCATAACAAAAATAACATGATAAATTGATAAATACATGGGGGGGGGGACAAAAGTATTTCTGAACCACAAAATTAGCCTTCGGAAATTAAACACATGACAAAGAACGCCAAAAGAATCCCTTTACAGTAGACGCTCTTTTAACCGGCACGTTTTGGGCCTATCTAGTTTTTAAAGGGGATACCTAAGAAAATTAACTCTATACAAACCCAAATGAACGAAACGCATATTTGACATGACAAGGTTATGAAGAAAAACACAGAGTACAAAATTCTAAACATTCCTATAATTTAATATAAAGTAATGTATGTATAAAAGTGCTAAATGACCAAAAATTAATTGTACATTACAGTTTGTACATAAAATCAAATCCAAATCAAATCAAATATCATATATACTGTACATTATGTGTAGTTAAGGTTGTACACAGTAATGTACTGTAAACTGGTCTTACAAACGAAAATAAACATGTGTGTTAAAAAAGTCTCTGATGTCACGTTGCTTTCGTGATTCGGATTTCTTCTTCAAAAACTCGTTTCGAATTAAACACAAATTTATAAGTTCTGTGGAGTTGTAGCTTTTATTGGATTCAGCAAATGTTATAAAAATGTATTTAATGCATCAGTAGCTTCTTTCCATGAGACTTTAGGTGCACGAGACTGTGTTGACAGTTACATCACAGTACTGCACTGTACAATAGTGTAGTATAGTATTGCGTCAGACGCAGAAAACACTGGATGACTAAGAAAACGGCGCGCGCAGCTCACTGCACTTGCAGGAAATGTCAGTCGAGGCCTGTGAGCTGCCTGAACATAACCGGAAAAAACTGACCGTGAGTGGCTCAGCTGATGCTGGTTAGTAGAACGTGCCGGTTGTTAGAATGCTGGATAAAATAGCGTCTACTGTAATCCGTTTGGTGAATAGATTTGTGGAAAAAAATGGAAAGGTCAAGTGAACCTAAGGAAAAGCCTACAGCTACAATTCAGCTTCCCTGATTGAAGGGTACCAAAAACACCATACTTAATACTTAAGAAATAAGAGAGTATACGTGGATTTTGTACTGTTAAAAATAATGGATGGAGTAGGAGGTACACAAAGTAAAAAGTCCAACATGAAGACAAAGATACTTTGAAGCTGTAGGAAAGTATATGTGGAAGAGAGGCTGTAATCTAAATACTAGGATAAACTAATACATTTGAGCTGACCATATGTTGTCAACCAAGAATAGATTAATTTTGATTAATCAAAACTTCTTGCCAGAATAAAAGATTGTTACTGACGTAAGAAAGTATAGGAAGTGTTAGGAATAGATTTAATTAAAACTTATGTTAACTAGAATTATATCATACAAAGCTCAGATTGACCCAACTATTGCGAAAGAATTGAAAAAGTGTTGAAATGCTTGACTTGCAACGAAAGTAGAACACCAGGAACAACAAAACATATATAAGCAGCCAGCACAATGTGGAGAGGATCTTTTTGGAGCTTGTAAGATACCGGCCACGTCGCGAGCCGTGGTGGAAGATAGCCCAGGGAGCTTGATTCTTGGAAGGAAGGACATAGCCCAGGAAGCCTGACTCTAGGACAGAGGGACAAAAGGAATTGTCTAAGGTTGATACTCTACAAAGGTGAGCAAGCATTTATATATAAAGGCACCAGTAAATTCAGTAATTTCACTTGAATAAGAGTAGCAATGGTTGGAATATTTCTGGGTTTTGAGTAATGGATATTTAGTTTCAATATTGTTCATTTGATTGTATTTTCCTTTTTGTATTATATTAAATTACCGAGAAAAATAGATATAAGCTTATGTTGATAATAAAAGTTAATAAAACATTGAACCACTGATTTTGAGTAAAAATTAAGAACCCAGGCAGTTTTGAGAGGCCGTCCCTAACAGAAGTAATGGAGATTATAAGACAATACAATGAAAACCGACAATATAAATAGAGAAATTTAGCACTACAAGCTTTCTGATTTGTGGAAACCAGAATTGGTGCTATATGATTGGACCTATGTGAAGAGCCAATCGGAGCACTCTGCAAGTATTTATTAACGCCTGCACAAGTAAATGTCCTCCACAACAGGAGTACTTACAGAAAGGAAGATAGTTTTTAGTGAATAAGAATCTCACGCTAGTGGGCATACTGGATTTCCATTATCTTTTTTTCCCACCCACCTTCTAAAAAATAAAAAAAATAAATTAAAAAAAACTAGGTTAGTCTTGTTTCAGTGTTTACAGTGAACTAATCAGTGTGCTCAACATCAGAAATTAACACAAAAACACTATACAACATTCAGACTAGAAAGAAATCCAATTTTAATATATATGGTAATGGATTTAAAGATAAATCAAAGAAATAAAATGTAAAAAACTTTTTAATTATAAATCAATACTAACTTTTATAATAAATATAGTTACAGTATCACAAAGTAAACCTACCTGCTTAACTGATGCATCATCTTCAACAATTTTTTTATGTGTGTACTATAATCTACATTTTCTCAATGATACATAAATATACAATAATTTGAAGCCATCTAGACGGCTGGAAATAGGCAGACTAGAGAGACAGAGAGAGAGATAGAGGCAATGCCAATGTGCCTCTGAAATCAACAAAGAACCAGACTGATTAAAGCAAAAACCAACACAACTGATAAATCCTGATATTGTCACATCCAGCCTCCACATAATAAGTCAGATTCAGTTCAGTAATTACTTATTGTGCATGGCAATAATCAGTATATTTATTTAAATAATTATTTATTATTTTGATGTGCACAACTGAGATAAAACAAAGGAGAGAAAAATTACTGTTAACAATTAGCTGATTTAAAAAACTTTGAAAGCAAGAGAATAATTTAAGAGGAATAAATTATAATATTTTATAATACCTAAAATAATAATTATAGTTACCTATAAATATTTGTTGTAAGTCTTGTGACTTCGTTAATCTCCAGACTAAAACATGTTTCAGGGCCAAAATCCCAGAACCAGTTATTCATAATCACTCTGTTGAAGGTCATTACATATCAAAACACAAACATAAAAATATGAAAATATGAAGCACATAACACGCACATGCATGAACATAGTCTTCAATCAAGATGGCGATCAAGGATCATGCGCACCGCCACTTATTGCTTAAGACATTGAAATTTAAAAAATAAATCTATAACTATTGTGGTCTGTGTGTTTTTCTTAACTTATCTGGTTTCGAATTTCAAATTTAATAGCTGTATCATATAAATAATTTGATCTAAACGACAATTGGTGAATTAGTAAATTTCCTGAATTGTTTACATGCGCCCTATATATTTCAAGTATTCAGCAGCATTCATGAATCTGCCCTTATGACAAAAACGGAGAAGCTTCATATTATGGTTAAAATCTGTATAATTATGATTATTGGCAATAAGATGTGCGAAGTTTGATTTTATATCACATATATTGTTATGTGGCAAATGTTGAATGCCCTGCCTGTTTGCCCAATGTAAAAGCAATCACAGTCATCACAGGATTTTTGTATATGCCTGATTTTTTTCTCAATGGGATGTAATGGTTTAGTATACAATATTCTTTAAATGCTGTTGTTTGTTCTGTAAGTAATTAATACAGATTTTAACCATAATATGAAGCCTCTCCGTTTTTGTCATAAGGGCAGATTCATGAATGCTGCTGAAGAGTTGAAATATATAGGGCGCATGTAAACAATTCTGGAAATTTTCAAAATGAACAATTGTCATTTAGATCAAATTATTTATATGATACAGCCATCGAATTTGAAAGCAGAAACCAGATAAGATAAGAAAAACACACAGTCCACAGTAGTTAGATTTCTTCCTTTAAATTTCAATGTCGTGAGTGGTAAGTGGCGGTGTACATGATCCTTGTTCGCCATCTCGATTGAAGACTATGTTCATGCATGTGCATGTTATGTGTATCGTATTTTTATGTTTGTGTTTTGATATGTAATGAACTTTAACGGAGTGATTATGAATAACTGAAGCTGAATAACAGCTGTCATGATGGGACTTCGGCCCCAAAACGCGTTTTTGTCTGGAGATAACGAAGTCACAAGATGGACAACAAATATTACAGGTAACTATAATAATTAGTTATTAGAAGCAACTTGGATACCACAATCATGGAACTTAAATTTATAATAGGAGAATATAAACATAAGACTATCTAAATACAGTACTACCTCGTTTATCCGGACCTCATTCAACCGGATGTCCGGATTATCCGGATATATCCGGAACAAAAAATAAAAAATTGAATCAAGGATAAAATAAAGCAAAAGCTTAAAGTTTCAAAATATTTTAATAATTACTGTATTTTGAATAATATTTTTAATAATATTTATAATATTTTGAAACTTTAAGCTTTTGCTTTATTTAATTATTGAATATGGAGTTTCAACAAGAAATATCTGTTATTACATTAATGTTGATAAAAACGTGATTTCCTCAACACTACAGTGTCGCCTTGAGGTATTAGGGCGGTTTGTTGATGCACTGGGAAGAGAAAGTGGAGGAGCAATGACCTCTGTGTCACCATCCCCCTACCCCGATGCGGCATGACAGTGACCTTGTCTATTGTCTATGCTGGCAGGTAGTCTATCACGTGCTAGCGACCGGAATACATCATTACCATATCGTGCTGTGCCGTGTTTAGTTTCTTTACATTTTTGATCGGATACGGTTAATAGTATTATATTCGCGTGTTAGCGTTTGTGCATGGAAATAGCGACGAAACGAAAACGTAATGTGCTAACAATGGCCCAAAAGTTAGACGCATTGAATCGTATAGACAGGGCCACATTGAAACGTCACACCAAATTAAAACAGAGGAAGATAAATGACTTTTTGTAAATAACAACTAAACCCTGTGTAAATTAAAAGCATGTGTAAATATTTCAGGTGTGTAAATAAAATGTTTTTCGTCATTTACAGTACATTGTGTAATTTCGTGTATTGTGTGAATTGAATGACTGTGTAAATATTGTGTTTTTTCATGACTTATAAATGGTAAGTTATTATTTTATATTTTGTTTTATTTATCTTTCTATAATTTCGGATTATCCGGATTTTTGATTAACCGGATCACTTCCGGTCCCAACTAGTCCGGATAAACGAGGTTGTACTGTAAGGGTAAAATATTGCTATGAATTTTTTTGCCTATTTAAAACATAGTTATTTTTTTATTTAAGCCAATACAAAAATAATAAAATGAAGCAACATAACCAACCCACCAATTAAATTTCAAAAGCTATAAAAAATATCATAAAATAAAAAATAAATGTTACATTACTTTTTCAGACCGACATACACAAAAATTAAATACCAATTGGTAAAAATAAGACCAATATTCCAATTTTCTCAAAATCAAATCTATTGACTCAAACAAAAAGTATTGTTTATAATCTCCCAAGAAATGCTGATTCGTAATTGGAACAGAGGATTGAAATCAAAATGTAACTAATGCTGTATCTCAAAAAATATTTGAACGATCAACACAATTTTTGAAAAATAATTACAACTGTGTGTCATCAAGCGTAATATTCACTTGAGACAAAATTTCTGATGGACCAAAAATATCAAATATACTAAGCCAACTTACAAATCACCAATATTGTTTCTTCTAGTTTAAATAATTTCAAAATTTGTTATCATAACAAATTTTACAAATTTATAACAGTTGATTTATTACAATATCTAAGAAATCAATTTGAGATTATGTTAACCAACTAGATTCATAAAAAAATTTCATCTTATATATTATTTCTGTTGTGTCCCATTGCCTACTATGTTTTCCCTTTTAAATGACAAAACTAACTCAAAAACTTTCTCACAAGAAGTAGAGAATAGTACAATAAACTAATCTTATTAATAATGTACAGTTTCTTTCTTAACTCTGTTAACAAAAACTTTAGTTTTTAAAGATTGTATGTTTTATATATAATTAATTATTAATTTGGAATCAATATGCATTAACTAAGAAACTTGTTCCACCCCATCTATGTCATTTGATGACAACCTTGTATACAATTATTACATTGATGATTGATTACCAAGTAGTTTGATGATTACATTGTCACAAAATTTTATTTATTCAAAATTCCCTAATATTTCTACAATTTTAAAATAAAATCACTGGAATAATTTTTAGAGACAAGGAAAAGGAAAAACAAACAGATGCAAAAATGAGAATAAAATTTGTTTAAAAAAATAATAATTAGTAATAGTGAGCGTTGAATTAACTCATGTTTTATCACAGTTATGAACGTAAATATTAAATTTTACCAACTATTAAGAGAAATAAATACAATTTAAAAATGAAATATAATAAATATTGTATACCATACAATGCAGATTGATTTAAAAATTCATAACAGTAAAAGATAATATATTTTATTTATAAAGTTCCATCTAACATTATTTCCTTGAAATATAATTTTTTTCAATAAACGAATAGTATTTTTTCAATACTGGGTATATTTTCATATCATTACAATTTTTACTAGTTGGTTGTGAATAATTGTAATATTAGTTATAAGCCACTTACGAAATAAATTAAAATGGATTTTCTTAAAATATTTAGGCCCACCTATTAAAATACTAGGTTTGTCAGCCATTTTAAATATCATGACAAAAATTGATGGCATCAATATAACTTGGAAGCCGATCAGCGGGGACATTTCAGAACATGAATTAACAAAATGTTCACTAACCCATTGGACTGTCCATTGAGTAAGTGTCTGACTTTGTGACTAAAACATTCAAAATGATTGAGGTAAAAAAGATCAGCACATTTGGATACAATTTTGCCTAAATTTGAACATTTGTCCACAGAAACTAATCTTATAATTGAGAAGGATTTTGGGGATAATTCATGAGTTAAGCCCAGATAAAATTGTGATAAATAAGTGTCAAAGATGACTAGGAATCTGAAAAGAAATCTAATTTTGAAAAGACTACAACAAGCAGTACACTTTGGAATATTGAATGAGTGTGGGCTGAAACCCTACATGAGATGTGAAGAATATGATGAATAAGCAGGTACATTGTAGTGATGAAGCTGTACAGCCACCAAAGCTAAGACCGTTTTCTTCTTTCTGTATCTTTTAAACATTGAAGAACATCAAAATACCTTAATAATTGTTTGGTCTCAAGGAGTGTTCTCATGATGTGACAACACCTTCACATTGAAATAAAATATGGTCAATATGACCTTGACATTACTCCGACTATGCCGTACTTTCCTTGGCTGTGGTGAATCAGGTAATAACCATTTTTAAAACAGGGCTTTTTTGTTTTAATATCATAAACCTAGACCTATGATACATTGCCAATTATGATCTTTTTGAGAATATGTAAACAATTAATTTGTTAGCATATTAGCATTGTTAGCAATTTGAAACAAGTCCACAGTAACTGAAGTACAAAATTCCTTCAGCTGTCATGACATAAGCTACAAAAATAATTTTACCGTTATGCCAAGATTTTTTGTCAAAATTTCTGAATTGTTATTTTTTAAATCTCCAGATTATCGAATTCTTATATTAACAGCCAACAATTTTCACCCTCGTTCAACATTATCAGATGTTCTGTGTTTTAAAGAATCACTTTCAACAGATGGAATGCCATCTTGAATCATCAATTTTATATGGGCTCCACAAACTGAATACAGTAGAACCCCCCTAATCCACCCTCGGCTGGTCCGTCACTCCGGTTAATCCGACCGTGCTCGAGCTCGCGAGTTTGTGCTGACGTGTCGATGACTCACGGCCCGTCGAGCACCATGCGCCATTGTTTACGGTTTGTTATTGCTTGCCCGCGTCAGTGCTGTCATTTCTCGTGTTGTTTCTATTGATTTGTCATAGTACTTGCTACACTCATTGATGTACAGTTGTTTGTTTTTCAACATGTCAGGAGTAAACACGTTGCTGTAAACTTTGACTTATGACTTTTTAAAGTTTATATATCACTTATTTCACTGTAAAAAAGTCTCTTTATATAATATGTAATAAATATTGGCTTTTTTCGGATAATCCGACCTTTTTTGCGTTCCGACCATGCCCCTAGTCCCGAAGGTGACGGATTAGAGGGGTTCTACTGTAATCCCTAAAAGCCATATCAATCATTTGAATAATTCCACAGATGAATGTTCAAGTTTTAGGGAAAATTTGATACAGATTCATTTAGAAAGTATTTACTTGCTCACCCAATGTGAATAAAATGGTCACATGATACAGATATACAAACACACACAATATCTAAATAGTCAACTGAATAGTCCAATGAGTTAGTAACTCGCCCATGAACAGCTATATCCTCTCTGAGAGGCTGCTTATAAAATCTCATGATATTCAAAATATTCTGACAGATCTATATATTTATATACATACCTATGGTCCTGGTCCATATATATATATATATATATATATATATATATATATATATATTATTCTCATATGTGTGTATGTATGTGTGTGTGTGTGTGTGTGTATGTGTGTGTGTGTGTGTGTGTGTGTGTGTGTATTTGTGTGTTGAGACGGAATGAGAAAGTCATTCATCTCATGGTAAATGTTTAAATTGGTGCGCTAAACCCCGTAAAGTTGAAATGCGATAGTGCAGTGACGTCACACGAGGCCAAGGCAAAACCTTGCTTGTCCGAACGTGAAAAACCAGCCTATGGCAGTTCTAATTTTATTAATAAACTAAAATAATTATACAGTAGAATCAGACGACTAATAATATCAACAAATAAATGTAAAAGCACTTAAAACAAAAAAGTTATTAAAAAAATTAGAGGGGCTCAAAAACCTAAAATTTGCAAAAAGGGGAGAATCAAAAATCAAAAGTAATAGAGTCATAAACCATAGGAGACATAATAATAATCAAAAATAAAAAATAAATAATAATAATAATAACAAGGGGAGAAAGGACTTATAAAGTCATTCTTGGAGAGTTTTTTAAGATTTTAAAGGTGAAAGGGGAATAAACTAAATAAAACTAATAATAACAAATGAAAAGACAATCGTAGGGAATAATAATATGGGGTCAGAATAAGATTTAAAGTTAAAGTGGGGGAGATATAATAATAACAAAAGGTAAAAAGTTAAAGCCCAAAAGCGGTAAAATTAAAGGTTAAAGGGGAGAAATAAGTAATAGATAATGTATATTAAAGGTGTATAAATGTAATATAACAGAGCAGAGTTGAAAATTAATAATGGGGGGGATTTTATAAACAATAAATACGACGACCAAAAAGTCACGACTTCGAGCAGCAATAACTCAAGAGCCAAGCGAGCTACGACGAAAAACTAAAAAGTTATTTCCGTTATAGGACCCGGAGAATAACTTTTGTGCAAAAGAATTTTGAAAAAGGACTTAAATAAAAAGTTAGGTTGTGAAAAAACAGACATTCGGGAAAAGTGCGATAACTTGAAAAATACGCGGCCGAAAACGACAAATCAAGTTAGTTTGACAAGACCCTCAAGAACAAGAAGAATCCGAAGAGAAATTGAAGATCGGGCCAACCGTTCAAAAGTTACAGCAAGATGTACTAAAAAGTGTTCAAAATCACAATTTGCAAGATACAGCAGGAATAATCGCTTCAGGTGGCGTGACGTCAGAGATCACAAGTTCAATTTGCCTGACCAACTGTTAGCACAAATAAAGTGAAATAATAGAAAGATCTAAATATCTATTAAAAGGGTTTTTAATAGAAAATAGTTTATAAAAGCAATACAATAGATGAAAACTAAACCTAGGACAGCTTCTAGCATAAAAGTTTCGGAGAAAAGCAGCCGAAAACTAAGAAAAATAAAGAAGAGACATTTCTTCGCGAAAGGGGGAAAAATTGGTTACCTTTTGCGGGAACATTCCCACAAAAAGGGAGAGCCAAAATTGTCGATCGAAAGACCGATACTCTAGTACCAGACGCCGAGCAAGGAAGGCGTTACTTTAGTCACTCTACTAATTTCTTCTAAATTCAACTTAGAAAATTTCAAGATAAATATTTCATGTAAAATAAAAGTAACTTATAAAAATTTTTTAACTAATTTCAAAAATCAGTAAGCAAGAAGACCCATCTACATAGAAGGCTATTCAGCAAGGATAAGTAATTACTACTAGCAGTCCACAACTTTAATATATCCAGGAATTGGGGAGGAAATAACTTGAAGACATCGTAGACCATTTACAGCAAAGAACTTCACAACTTCGAGATCTTCATGTTAAGTCTGAAGGTACACTAAATCTATAGAATAATTCGTAAAAAGTAAATTCATTTAAATTATAAATTCATTGGGGAAATTTTGAATATATTAACTTCTTTAAATTCAATTTCACTCTGCTTTGGTTTAAAATAAGGTTCAAACTTAAAAACTATTTGTAGTCCTAGCTGGAATAGTCTAGCATTTTTCAATTTGTATTAGTAAATAAGGAATTTATGTCAGATTAATTGTGTTATATTTTGTTGTTTGTTGTTCTATAAAATTTAAAATTGTTTTAATGTGTTTGATGATTAATAAGATATAAAATTTTATTCTCAAGTGTAACTCTTTTCATTCACCATTCTGGTTTTTTAACAGTTCTTCTTTAAATAACAAAAGATTAGAAAATTCGTAATTATAAGTGTGCTCTGGTAAAATATAAGAAATATAAATAATTAAGAATTATTATCAGAATTCAGGAGCCGATTTCTTCCAAAAGGCACTTCCCCAGAGAGAGAGAGAGAGAGTGGGTAAAAGTAAATAGTAAATTCAGTGAGCGGTAGAAATAAAATTCAGGGAATTTTCGTAAAATAAAATTGTAAGTTATTGAGAACAGACTCATACTTGCAAAAGCCAAGCTTTGTAATATCTTTGATTAAGAAAAGTGTAAAAGTGAGCAACTTGGTCTTGTCCGCGATTGAACAGACACGAACTCCGTTCCAAAGCGAGGTTAAGATTCGTGGTAAGTGAAGGCAAGTAGGGGTTCAAGTCGTGGCAAGTGGCCGTTCACAAAAGTGAAGGGTTCGAACGTGGCAAGTGTCGATCCAACGTGGGGTTCGAATCATGGCAGTGTGTGTGTGTGTGCGTGTTTGTGTGTGCGTGTGTGTGTGTGTGTATGTGTGTGTGTGTGTGAGTGAGTGTGTGTGTGTGTGTATGTGTGTGTGTGTGTATATGAGTAAAATTAGAGTTTAATAGGAGACAGGCTTACCTTGGAGAGGTGGTCCTTCGTATTACCTAGTAGTACAGAAATAGAAAAATACAAAAAAAACCACTAGTTCTGTAATATTTCGTTAACACTGCTCATTTTCACAAACACTTTATTCTCTCTACTGATTGAGAAAATGAACAGTGTTTATGAAATATTACTGAACTTCAGTGTTTTAACTACACTAATTTTTCTATTAGTGTTCTACTAGGTAATATCAAGGTACATTTTCCAAAGTAAGCTTGTGTTTCCTATCTATACAAAATCTAGAAATAAATATATACTATCATACCATGGTATTCCTGTTCAAATAAATAATATATATTTATACAATAATATATATATATATATATATATATATATATTCCTACATTGTTTTTATGATATCACTTTTTTTAAAGAATTATTTTTTCAGTCATATTTAAACACTATCCTACTCATGGCAATGAATGAGTTTGTAAACTTGTTAAATAAATCGATTAAAATGGCCTGATCCAAAAGAGCAATCTATTTTTTTATATTTTTGATATCATTTTGTTAATACGAATTGATTGTGATTTTGCTCAACTCTCTACGGCAAACTGTTTCTGAGATATGGTTAAAAAACACAACATAACCTCAATATTTTTATTTACCATTTGATTAAAATGAAATTTAGGTATATTTCTAATAGATATGTTTCTAAAGAAGATGAATTCAGTTTCGATATGGTAATTACATAGTTTCTTTAACAGTCTCCAATATTCCACCACAAACTTCATTTTTAACTATAAATTAGTTTTACCGAAATTTATAATATAAATTATTTTAAATACACTATAATCAAATTTGACATTAGTTGTTAAATCCAAACATAATTTGAACATTTACTAGAAGATTGCTTAATTATATAAGCATAACAAAACAGGCTTGCAAATGATTAAAGCAAGTTTACCAAAATTTAAAAAATATGATTTCATGCTTTATTCATTTTACTAGTCTGAAGTGTATAACTGCTTAATATCTAGAAATTTAAAAAAAATTCAGTTAAGTTTTTCCAGTTCATATTTTTTATTAGAAACTTCTTTGGATTCTAGAGCAGAAATGAGAATTTTAAAAAATAAAAATAAAACCTATATTTTCTATACTGTTGCATATTTAATGTCCCAGGGAAAGTCATTATAAAATTTGTATTATTTATAGAAGATGATTATTAGTGAAAATGAAGTTAATTTGAAAATTTTTACTTTTAGTATCTATCTCCACTTTCAATAAAAGAAGAGTTTTTAACATGTGTTTATCAAGAACCAAAATTTTTTATCAGCCTCTCAGTAGCTTAAAGTAAAAAAAAAAAAAAAAAAAAAAAAAAAAAAAAAAAAAAAAACCAATTAAGACATACTGTCCACATCATAAGGTATACAAGATATATTTTATCCTCCATTAATATACATTAATTTGTTTTAAGTGTAAAGTAATAATGTGACTCATTTTTGAGCTTCATACTGTAATTATTGCATGCCAAAACAATCTGACCTAAAGCGATGAAACAAAATTAATAAACACAAATACAAAGGCTGCACTCAGCCAAAGTTTTAATTAGAATGGTCTTTATTTAATGTTGAAATCAACAAACGATAAAATCTAATCTTAAATTGATGCTACAAATTCATTAATTTCAGAAATTACACACTGATATTCAAACACCGCTGAACATAAAAATCTGCCATTTGTTTAATATTGTATTATTTTATTTTGTATACATTCTGTATTTTTGGCTGAATGCAGCCATATATGTTCAACAGTTTTACATTATCATGTAAAATATTATGCATACAATATACTTATATAATTAAAAGAATTTTGAGTCTTATGTTCCAATAGTTTTGTTCTACATAAACTTTCTTATTTTTTGTCTAAAGTAGATTATTTCTATTTTTTGTCTAAAGTAGATTATTTCTTTTTGCTAAAATCTTTTATTGCATTATCTCATCTTTTATTTTAAAATCTTTTATTTCCTTTTATTTCATGAAAATGTTCATCAGCTGAAAAGAGTATACAAACAAACATGTGGTATATCTCTGCCCATGCCCCATGTTACTGTAATTTAGATGCTCTATTAACCGACTAAAACCTTATCTCTTCATATGAAGACGTTCTGTGTCTTAAATAAATTAAATAAATAATGATATAGTCTCCATTAATTTTAAACAATCTTTCTAGTGTAACTATACTGGTGGTTTATTAACAAACAACGATCATGTTGAAAAATTATTTTTTAATTAATTAAACACTTAATAATAGGGAAAACTATACAGACAAGACTGAATGAAATAATCTGTGAGGATTAGGGGCCTCTTTATCTTTTTTAAGGTATTAATAACTGTCAGGTTTTCCGACTTTAAACAAAAACACCAATAAAAAAAATATTATACTCCCAAATGAAAAATAAATGATTTAATGGCCAAGACATCTTTAGGAAGATCTGTAAAGAACTTCAGAATTGTTTAACATAACTTCAGTCCTTTCCCCACTAAGACGTTCACTTCTGAAGATCAGGTGCTCTGCAGTTACCTCTTGTAGGCCACATTTCCTTCACAAGTACTTAGCACTAAGTATACCTATTGAATATATTGTTTTGTCAGATTTTCTCAGGTGGCAGTGTCCTGTAATTAACCCAACCATTGCCCCTGTCTAACTAGAGAAGGTCATCTGGAACTTGTTTAGAGGGGAAAATTTCCTTAGATGGCCTGTGAAGTGAGAGTTTAAGCCCAAGCTACACCTCCACTACCTGTCATGGCTCACTTTTTGAGTCCAAGTGCTGATGACTTCCAAAGAATGGGTGGATGAATCAAACAAGTGGATTGGTTAAAAACAATTTATCCTTTTGAATAGATAAAATCCATACAGGAAGGATCAGTGGAGTAGCATACAAATGTATATTTGAATACAACTTAATGATGAGATTTATCATAATGGCCATAGTGTGATAAAAGATTTTAGGTAATAGTAGAAATGATTCATTTTTGACTAAATATAAGTAAGTTTAGCTAGTTTTATCTATATAATTTTAATATGCTTAGGCATAATTTAAATAGGCAAACTGTTTAGTGTGGCAAACTGTTTAGCCTATCCTCAAAGGTTGGTTTAGAACTTTAAAAGAGGAAAATTCACTTTGTCAAAAACGCTTTGATTATTCTGTCAGTCTGTTGTATTTTTAACAATAAAAAATACAAATTTTAACAAACAGTTTGGATAATGAGTTGATCATAATTCACTGTGTACCATACACTGTGTTTAATAAGCACCAAACAAATCAAATGTATAACCTTTTCAAAATGACAGTTTTGTGTAATTAACAACATTTTTTTAAATATTCAAAATCAGCAATTGTAATACATACTATTTTGAAACAGTTATCAGTTATAAAATTATTTGTTGTAACCTACATGTAATGAACATTGTAATACATATTTGTATACAAAATACAAGCTTATTATCTAAATATATTAGAAATAGTAGTTTATTAAAAAAAAAAAAAAAAAAAAAATTTTAAAACCAGATAAGTGAAAATGAAGCATTTCTAAACAAAGTGAAAAAAAAAATTCCAAAATAAAATTTAAAAAACATTTGTCTTCTTTTGATTTCCAAAACTTACTCCGGATATTTGGTAAACTTGCTGTGGAACAATCTGTTCATTATTTCCAACAAAGTAAGAAACAAGTGACAATGATATTTTTTATGACATCAAGTATTAAATGAATAAATTTTATTAAAAAAGTAAATAAACATAATATAGACATATATTTTAAATTGGTTTTATTTTGAAAGATTGTTGGTTATATCACTCTCTATATAATTCTCTAAAGTTATTTTTTAGGGGAATTTTTTTTTTTATATATCAGTTTCATTTTAAAAGTTAGTTGCTGAACTATAAGAAGAAATAGCAACTTTATTTTGATATTTATAGAAATATCTTAAATAAAAAATTTAAATATCACATTTAAATATCATTATGTGAACTTTTGATAATTATGTATTCAATTTATCATAGTTATCAATATTTTCATAAGAGAAATATTAGTATTTTTGTTTGTTTACGATCAATAAATTAGCGGCAGGTTACAATTAAAAATCTTATTAGTAGTTTTTTCTACGAAAAATTAGTTTGGTTTTTAATAAGAATACAAAACTATTAAAATGTATCATTTATTTTGCAGTAACAAGTTTTGCTGCACCAGTTATTAGTATAGCAGTCAGAGACTTTCGCTAATTTACTGGTTAAAGTTCTGACTGGTAACTAATTTACTTAAATGTAAAACTCAAAATGCTTTTATAATGTCAGTTTTTTAATATATTTGAAATTTAAGATAAAATTTTGACAAATAAATTTTTTTGTATGTTATTAAACTTCTGATTAGAGACATTTAAATTTAAATTAGTGCTAAATTTAAAGAACGAAAACTTAATTTAGAAAAATTTATGCCACAGACAAGGCACTTAAAAAAAAAAATTTACCAAGATATATTTACTTAGGGTTATATATTTACAAATTAAAGGTACATTTACAATTTTGGGCTAAGGTAAATTTGCAATTTTGGGCTACAAAGAATATAAGTAAAATATTTTTTTCTAAAAATAATATTGTATTATCTAGACACTTACACAGTGCGTGTGCGCATGTGCGTGTGCGTGTGTGTGTGTGTGTATATATATATATAAGAACATAAAAGATCATGATTTTATTTAAAGCAGAGTTTGTGAAAGACTTCATTTAGTAAAATAATTTGAACAAATAACAGGTATATTATTATTTTGAATTAAACAAATTTTTTAATTTGATAGAAACTGAGTTCAAAAAATAATAGTTTAAAAACTGGGTAAACAAATGCCATCACAAAAACCATTTTTTAAAAGTAAAGAATGATAAGATAATAATATTTTTTTAAAATTAAGTTTGTATTTTATATTGGATATTAAAACAAATAAATTTTAAAAGGCAGATACGAAATGTTCAACGATGAACTTAATTAGCTCAGTGTAGAGGTTCAGGAGTGAATAAATGCACCAGGAGTCTGAATGACAGTTGATTCTATGATTCAATGCAGTCTGGAACTGTACTTAACATTTCACTGCCAGTTTCCATAGTTTAATAATTTTTGATGAAATTAATGATTTTACTTACCTAATCCTCGTGCAGCGACATCTGTAGCAACTAATATAGCAGCTCGTCCACTGCGAAATTCTGAAAACATATTTCCTATGATTGTGATATAGTAAATTATACACAAAATGGAGTTAAAAACTAACAATCCGATATGACATACAACTCCCTAAACAGAAACATACTTTATACTTATTATAGTTTAGGGTATACAAATTTATCCTAAAATATATAGTGCTAGAGCTAATTGTTCTCTGAAATGAATTCTTGTACAATTGTTTTAAACTTCTGTTTTAAAATAAACTCTGCCTTTCACTGTCACAAAACTGATTCTAGATCAATTTTTATACCTGTAAGATTTCATATACATTAATTTATAACTACATAAATTCTTTTTATAGCTTCTTATACTATGTTCTTGGGTCAAACCATTTCTTGTTTTACCAATTTATGGGTGAATGTTTATTGTAAATAATATAAAGCAAAAAGAAAATCCTTAAACACACACTCTTATTATAGTCCTAAGCAAAATTACCTTTCATTGTAAATCTAGTAGAATTGGTTAAAACATTTCAAAATTGACATAAATTTTAAAGACTTTTTAGCCTCGCTTTATTACCATTTGAAGTGAGAGCATTCGACTGAAGATTTTTCACTTGTACGATTCAAATGTCACGACTAAATATCAAAATGCACCACTGAAGATATACGGAAACAAAAATGTTTCCATTTTATAATAAATCTGTTATTCTCCAGATTTATAACAACAGCCAAATAAGAAAATCTGATTTCAAAATTATAACTTATAGAAAAATTGAATTATTTGCCTTATGTTAAATTTCAAGAAAACAGAAATTTATAATTCACGTCGGTTATCCAGTAGTACATGTCATTAATTAATATTGTCAAATTGGTTACATGGGCCTTTTATAAAACCTAAAAAATAAAAAAAAATACTGTGTGGTGGCGGGTATTAAATAATATTGTGAAAAGGGCCGCAATAAAAACGAAAAATGTGTTAAGAGGTGAGGAGAGATAATAATTATAGGCAGGAAATGACATTACTGATTCTACACAAGGAATACAAACATTAAGTAGAAGTTTTAGTTAAGAAAATAAAATTTAATTATTAAGTTATACTTGTAACTCGTAGTATTTTTATATTAAATTAGAAACAAATCATTCAGAGTCAAGGAGTGGTGATATATCTGTTTGGTTAAATAAAAGAAAATCAGTCTGGTAACAAAACTCGTGCCTTACTATGGAAAAAAAAAACTTTTTTTTTTGTGAAAATGTTAAACTACCTAGTGCAAATTTTGGTATATTATTTTTATATAAAATATCACATAACAAATAGTTCAAAATATTGTATAAGAATAAAATTATCGATTGAGATTATTGGGAAGTTTGGTACATAATGAACAAAACCATCCTGAAAATACTGTGGTTAAAAGACACACTACTTAAATGTGAATAAAGTGGTTTTGGTGTGAAAAAGTATCTACTGTCTCATTAGCAAATTGACAAAAAAAAAAATGTAAGGATATGCTCTCTATTCCCGTCTTACAATCTAATTTGGTATTTTAATATAGCTTCGATTATATAATCCAATAAGAAAGATGAAAGAAGCGCAAAGTTGGGTGTTTGTGTGTGACAGAAAGAAAGAGAGTAGACAAGGTTTAAAACAGAGCGTCAATGGTCCAATGCATATAGCTTAATACTAACTCTGATAATACACTAAACTAAGTGCGAATAATACAATGGTGGGAAAACTAATTGACTTGAACATGTTTACTGTATTTCCCATATTATACATCTTAATGCGACAAAAACATTTAATTTACTCATATTTTAATTTAGTATAAAAAAAGTAAAATTATTATGAAATAATAGATTTCTAATGTTGATATGAGAAAGAGCCACAAGCACCCCCCCCCTCCCTGAGTTGAACAGTGACCACATTAATTTATCATTCAGGTTCTGAAGTTGATATTGAAAACCTATTTAAACAATGGATATTTTTACCACATTCAATGTTTCCTGAATGATGGTTTTCCCAGATCAACCATTAAAAAATATAAGTCCAGCAGAAAACTTTCCCATTTTAATAGTTTTGTAAACAAAATGCCAAATAATGAAAATACAATCACAAAGTTATAATTTTTAACTAATCTAAACCGAGCTAGATTGTTTCCTTTAGTAATTATTTATATTTACAAAATGCCTGACTATTCAACCAAATATTCGCTGCTAATCTCGAGTTGTAAAATTCTAACTGTGCAAGCGCATCAATCAGTTCTCGGCCTATATTCGATTCATTCCCAAATTCACAAACACAGCAGTTAATAGTGACATGTAATATCTACTGTATGTTTTACATATTATTAATTCCCTGTAATCAGCGACAAATAATTTTCCTTTTATTGTAATAATATAATGTCCCATTCAATTTAAATTAATTAAATAATGAAATACACTACTGTACTGATTTTGAGTTTGTGTTGCATGGTTACAAGAAATCAGTCCATGTTCAATGTTGATTGAGAATCTGTTACTATTCAACTCTGTAGGTCTACATTGAAATAAGGGAAAGTAAATATCAAAATGTTTCGTTTCCGGTTTGACAATTCTTAATTTTTCTGATTGCAACATACTTGCCTTTCTCCAGTTTTGTGTTTAATACCATATTAACTAAGAAACTGTTATTCATTAAGTCGCATTATACAGCATCCTGAAGGTAAGAGGAATGTGTCTGGGGTGGAGAGGAAAAGAGAGGCCCCCACACTTTGTTTGTTGGGTTTACTTTCAGCGGTACTACCCCAATAATAAAATATAGACCTCAAATGCTTCTGTGTAAATACGTACCCTACTTTTGTTTCTTTTATCAGTGTAAATAAGAATAAAACATTTATAAAAGTCTGTCACGAAGTTGTAACTTCAGGAATTAAATGTAGCTAAGCACGAATTTGTGTACCTAGTTTTCTTGGAATGGGTTGTACCGTCAAATCAGGCTAAGGAAGAAAGTAGAATGGAGGACACACCCCTTACACCAGACACAATCCTAGTCTGAGGCTACTGTACTATAAAGTTGAACACAATCATTCCTGAATACCATAAATTTACAAAAAATAAAAATAAGTAAGTCTAAATTAAATTTTTTATGTAACATATACGTTTGATACTTATTGCTTTATCATCTTTCTTTTTAAATTTATACAATATTTAATTAGGAGAATTGTAATACCCAATTTTTGAATTTTGCTTTGATATTAAAATATTAGCTGAATAGCTGGAAAAAGGAATTTTTATGATTGGTTTGAAAGAAAGACGTAAGTCAAGTTGACGTCTGTAAATAACATTTAAAATAACGGAAAGAAAAATTAAAATAGAGTTCCAAAAATATATATTTACAAGTAAATAATGTTTAGTTTTAAGATAGAATAAGTATTGGAGTGAGATTTTATTTCTTTGAAGTAGACGATGCCTGTTGTCAAGCGAAATGGTGTAGAGACTATGTTCCGTGAAAAGACGTATGTGAGCCCCCTGGTTAGAAAACCGCATGCAAGCGTGTATAGAATTAGTTTGGAGTCTTCGTCAGTCGTTGAAGGTTGATAGACAGTGCTTGCAAGAGTCGGACGTGGACTCTTGTGATGTAAGTTTAATCAGAACAATGTGATTCGTAAAAGAAAGTTTTTTTTTATGAAGTTAAGAAATGAAAACTAAATCAAAAATATTTCTAAAGTCAGTTTAAAACCTACAGTTCATAGACAGTTTTTATAAAGGTCAGACATGTATTTAGTGATATAAATTTGAATAGAACAATGTGATTTATATAAAATACATAATCATGTAAAGAAAGTGAACTGGTTATTTAAAGTATACATGTTTAAAGACAAAGTGTCGTGTCGTGGACAATTATTGAACATTGCTAACGTGAACAATAATTTGATAAAGACAAAACGATTAATCCAGTGATAACACGTGACACGGTCTGCATTCTTTTGTTGTATGAACTTTTAGCAAAGGGTGTTTCTTGTGAAGAGACAGTTAGTTATTATTAAACAACCTTGTTTAATGAAAAAGGAAGAAATGCATGTGACAACTTGTAAATCATGAACTTAAAGCAAAGACAACCAGCTCTAGTTCATCATGAGAAAATGGCGGATCTTACTTCGTCAAACTGTGGACACCATTTTGTGAGAAAAATTTGGAACCTATGCAACAACGTGGTAACATGTATAAAAAACAATACTAAGATAATTATGTTATAAATTTAAGTTAAATTTTTTTCTTTATAAATATAAAAATAAGTTCTGTATCTTTGAATAATAAGATTTTTTTTAGATATATTCCATAAAATTTAAAATTCAATTTAAATGGATTAATCCAAATAACTTTAATAATGAGATTTAAGTTGCTCATATAGCAGCTGATTTATCTCTATGCTGCACCAAAGTTTTTTTATATGATACCACATAAAATCAGGGAAATGAAATCTTTAAAAATGTTTTTTTAAACTGTTGAAGAGATTTTTATATATAGATAAATTAGATAATTGGTTTTAGCATATGTATATTGTGATGTGTGTGTGAATGTAGTAGATGAAGTTTAGTTTATTGTGTCTCTTGTGTCTTACAAAGTTATAATCTTTTACTAGCCTGTTCTTTTGCTTTTTGTTGCTTCAGACTGTGAAGTTAGTTTATGTATGATAATTTTTTTGATATTGTTTTATTTGTGTGATAACTAATCACAATTACTTCTAGCAATATTTTGTTTTTAGTATAAGGATATCTTCAATTTCTGCTTGTTATATACTTTCTATTATGATGGAGGATCCAATATAGGCTTTTCCTTAGGACCTCCTACATTTCTCTTGAGCAATTTTGTTTGTGTCAGTTTTTTAAAATTTTATTTTCTGTTAAATAAGATATTTAGAGTATTGTATTATATTTTTATTTGTTGTGGTTTGTTTTATTGTGAATTTTGTATTTGTTATAGTGTATAATCTTGCACATGAGAAATAAAATAAATTATTATTATTATTAATTATTATTTAAAAAGTAGAGTCTTTCTTTAAAAATTTTAAGTGTCTTAAAGACACAGACGAATTGATGAAAAGTTAGGATTTTCAATATTAAGATAGTTATTAAGGATAAATTTGTATAAACATAAAATTTAATGTCATTAATAAAAAATGTTCAGTTTCAGAAAAATAAAAAAGGATTTCTCATTTACCAAATAACCACTGCAAAGTACACGACCCTGAGAACATTTTAATTCAATTATTTTTTACTTTTTCAAAATTGGTAAGCTTCAAGCTTCCTGGCCGCCCTTAGCTGAGCAAATTCTTAATTCTTTCAAAGTCAAATTAAATTCAAAACCCCATTTTATTTTATATTTACAATTGTCGCACCAACGTGTGGCAATTAGTTGATAAAGTAGTCACCACATTATATCATATATTTACAGAATACGTACATGTAAAGAAAATGGAACATATGTAACTACATTTATGTTTACTCTAGAGGATGATATTATTCTGTTAAAACATTGTAACTTTGTTAATTATGTTATTAAATACTTAAATTTTGGGTAAAATAGTAATCCAAAATTTGCAATCGGTAAGTTTACGTATTCGTGAGTTTTATTACTCTTATTTACGAAACACATAGCGTTTACTTTTATTTGGCTCGATTTTTTTTTACTTGAATCACACTAGAAAATCTTTGTATACAAATCCATAATTATTTGTCTGTAATAAAATATGTAATTATCAGAAAATATGTGAATAAAATGTGTTTGTAATATAATTTCATACTAAAGGAAGCTTGTATCCATTAATTTGATTGACAGTGTCTATTTCCCATCAATTACAGCTACTTTGTCTTTTCCTCTACAATGGTTTCTCCGTATTATACATTCCAAAACAAAACATCGACATTATACTGATTATTATTCAATTTAAAATTTACCAGAAGCTTTAAACACTTAAGCTCGATAAAAACTTGAGCTCGTTAAGAGACTTGATAAAATTCAAGCTCGTTAAAGGCTTGATTAAAGCTTGAGCTTGTTAAATGCTTGATTAAAGCTTGAGCTTGTTAAATGCTTGATTAAAGCTCGAGCTCAAATTCAGACATACCAATTAAGGTAAATACAAAATATATTTAAAATAAACAATCCAGAGGTTTGAAACAAAAGAAATTACTCAGTTAAGGTTCAAGCTCGAACTTGGCTCGATTTACCCAAGACTCGGCTTGAATTAAAAAATCCAGGGTCACACACTTCTAGTAAGAATCAAGTTTCAGTAGCATGTCTTTGAGAATTTCATTTTATTCTGGTGTAAGAACCCTAGGGATCATCTTACCATAAGTTTTTTTCATGTTGAGATCCTCATATAAAATTGACCATGGGGCGTTTTTGTAATTTTCTCATGGCTTTAGTTATCATTTAGATACCGAGTTGAGTCTTACGCGGAAATACAGTCTTCCCTCTTAGCCTCAGTATTTTAAAACATTCATTTGGTGTTTTGTTCAATTTAGGGATACACCACACTCCTAAAAGATCATGCAATAAAAATTTACACCACATTCAAACTACTTACCTTGTAGAACATGGTCCCTTTCTTGTTGATTTTTATCTCCATGGATACTAAGTGCTGCCCACCTATCAGGAAAACAAACTTAATTTATTGAAAACACGGTTTAAAATAATAGTAGGAAATAATATTTTTTAGCACTGTTTACCTCAAAGCACAAACCTTAATATATAAATACAGTGTGATAATTTGGGTATAGATAGAATAAAACCTCTGAAAAATTTTGTTTTATTTTAATTTATACACACCAATAAGTAGGTAATTTCATAAACTGAAAGTTAAACACAATTTAAATAAAAGAAGGGTTTACAAAGATCTTTTCTGCTATTAGTCTGAAGTATTCATGTCTAATTACATACAATAAATCTAATTTTCACTTTTTTTAATGTTGCAGGGAATAGGAGATAAAAGCACAATAAGGTTGTTTGCAAATGATTTTTTGATTTCCCAATGAGAAAATTTTCAACAGAAATTATCGTGATTGAAAAAATACTGAGAATATAGGTTTAGGGGTGAGATCGAGAACATATTTAGTGGGTGAAAAAATAAATATTAATTATTACTCCTAAAAATAATCTGAAATTTCTTTCATGAACACTTTAAAAGAATAAATATTGAATATTGCCAATAAAGGACAGTATCCCATTCCATATTACATTAAACTATACATTGTAGAGACACAAATATTTCTCCAAATCTTTTTACCCTCTTAAATTAAAAATATATCATAAATGTTTTTTATTATTGCTTATTAATTAATCTTATTACATTAAAAAATTTGTCATTTTTCTTAGTAGACCAAATAATAATTAATATATATATATATAATATATATATATATATATATATATATATATATATATATATATATATATATAATAACTGTGTTTTAATATGAAAAAGACAGTATTATTATTATAGTGTTCAAATTAGTGAACTAATTCCCTCATCTTCATTAGTTATAAAGTAAATATATTAAACATAAAAATAAAAATAAATTGAAATAGAGTAACGACACCGAGTATTCAACCTTATAACTAAATAAAAGTACTCGCAAACTACATTTTACATTTTAGTATAATACTAAACGTAAAAGAATACTAAACTTGGGGAGGCAAACTTGGGAAGGAACATGTCCTACAAGTATTTCAGACAGAAATTACAGCCCTAATGATGTGTCCAAGAAAACTTGAGACTTGGATACCAGGATAAAGACATATATGTATTTATACAGACAGTCAGGCTGGAGCTTCGAATCAGGAAGTGAGCCGTTCTGTCACAAATTCAAGTATCTGGCTATACAGGACCTCCGCACTGAGTTCAGAAAGAGCATTTAGAATAGGTTGAGGAATATCTCAAGATTAAGGATGAGTAAATTTTCACTTCTTATCCTCTCTAAGCAAGTTGCATATGACCTTTCATTGGGCAGGTTTAATATGAGAAAGGTGGTAGGACTAATGACAAGGCATGGTCACCTGAAAAAACATGCACAGGGCGTGGTTAAACTGGGGAGTCACTATGCAGGAAATATAGTCTGGAAGAGTAAACTACAGAGCGCAAGATCTTTGAATATGAATGTCTTAATCACAAACGACTGTGACCTTTGGTTCATTGACAAAAGGACATTTACTTACTCAAGACAACTTTGTCAGAAATACTCTAAGGCTGTGTTTTCTAGGAGATGTCTAGGGGTACACCATCATGATATCTTACTTGTGAGCACAATAAGTCCTTGTGGCTGACGTTCTAAAACGTTGGACTTCCCAAAAACAGAAGGAGAAACATAAAAGAACTCATGGTTTCAACTAGTAAACATCGATTTTACCATTATTTGAAGAATCTTTAAATATTTAATGGAATATCATTACGATTAATTTGACACTGTAGTGTATATTAAAATCATACATTTTATTTCCATTTTTTTATTAATCATTGTAGAAACACTTTGTTACACTTGTGCCAAGTTTAAAGTTATAAAATCCACAGATGGATTATCAATTATCAATTTCATAATAAGGTGTTTTAATACAAAACAATTTAAATTTTCACAAAATTAAGGGTTCATATATTTTAAAATATTTGGTTCCAAAATTTTCTGAAATTACAGTAAAAATTAAGAATGGGTTACGTAAGAGTTTATTACGTAATAGGTAAGAAAAAAAAATGTTTATTACGTAATGGGTATGGTAGTATCCTAACAAATTCCCCGCGGTCATGGGATTTTCGGTACAGGAATTTTTCCCAAAAATCTTTTTAAATTTTCAGGATCAACCTTTGTGTTGAGTCATTTGGAAAACTTCAGGCTCTTTCATTTGCAACTTGTCTTTTTTTAGTCACTTTATTGCACCTTCTTTGCTATGTTTCTTTGTATGGCTGTGGTACTTCTGTGCTTACAAGACAATTTTAGACATTGTAATAAATCTTAATGGTAAAATACATTGAAAAAATGTATGCATAAGCTTCGTCTTTGAGACATACATAATTACAATGGAACTATGCAAATACTCTAAAAACGAACTGGGAATTCTTTGGCTGAATTGACAAAAATACACCCGAGAAATTAATCTGTTCTTGCTAATGAGATCAATAAGTTGGGTTTTTTTCTCAATACAACTCTGGATTTTCAAAATCTTGAACACCCCTAAAGTACAATTATTATTTTTTCTTGTTTAAAGGCAAAAACCCTCTGAGTCACTACCATCTAATAAAAAATGGAAGAAAAGAACATAAAAAGAAAGACCTCTAGCCCTCGAATAACCTAATAGCGTCAGGGTTAGAAATGAACAAGAGAGACCTGATAAGAAAATGAAAGATAGGGATTTCATCCAAGACTACATGAAAAATATGTAGATCGAGATTGGTTCCCTCGGAATTGCAAAGATCGTACTCACTTAAGTAAGCCCAAAAGGTTCTGAGACTTCCATATAACCTAGGAGCAGGTATTTTCCCTGTTTAATATTGAGAATAATACTATAATTAATTATGTTATTTAACTTTCACTCAATAGGTACAATAAGAATATTTCTAAAACAGTATTTGTGTTCTTCTCGAGGCTACTTAAATAGTACTTCTGAAAAATAATTAATTCAGATTTGTTTAAATGAGTAAAATATTTTTATTTATTGTGAATATATATATATATATATATATATATATATATATAATAAAATGTCTAAATAGTGGATTGATATCTTAAAAACAAATAAAAATGACATGAGTTAATTGAATTCAAATGATATTAAACCTTGTCCTTATGTATGTATATATATATATATATATATATATATATATATATATATATGCATGTGTGTGTGTGTTTTAAGTGTATAAATCTGATGACGACAGTACTTATCTGTCGAAATTGGTAATAAGTATAATATAGAAGATGAACAGAAATTAAGATAATTTAAGTTAAATATTTCCGAGTTATGTCTCCTTGTAGACAAAGATAACAAACATAGTGGAGTAAAATTATAATTTTAAAGCGCTCAGTCTGTGACATCCAATTTCATTTTTGTTCCTTGTTTGGGGGTTAAGACAAGTAATCTTTACATATTAGGATTTAATAGGTGTTATTACATATATCAAAATATACAATATATAGAAATTAAACTTACCCATCTCGTCGTATACAACGAGTAATGTCATCTACTTTACGCTTTGTTTCTACAAATATGATAGTTTTATTTTCCTTTTCAGATCCAATTTCATACAACAGATGCCTGAGTCTAAAACAAACAAATTTGTATTTTTAACATTAAAAATAATACAGAAACTGCATTTTGACTGATTTAAAATACAGTAGAACCTCTGTTAACCAGCCTCGGATTAACCGGTCCTCGGATTAACCGGCCTATATCGTAGTGTACTGGTTGGATGAGAGTTTCCGAAAATAAATTGTAATTGAAACACCAAAGCGGCGGCGATATCAAACGACTTTGTCGATAGCGGTATCCCAATGTTGGCAGCGTAAAAACACCGCGGTACCAAAGTGGCGGCGATATCAAACGACTTTGTCGATATCGGTATCGCATTGTCGGCGGCATAAAAACACCGCGGCACCAAAGCAGCGGCGAGTCAAATGACTTTGTCGATATCGGTATCACATTGTCGGCGGCATAAAAACACCGCGGCATTGGCACCCGTCGGTATAGCAGACATACACAGACAAAAACTTTTGATGGGCCGCTTTTTTCCACGAATCAATTTAGTATAGCCTACATTATGCAAAATATAACATTACTTTTTCTTGGAAGCTTGTGTTGGTTTCGTTTGAGACGCGGTTAAATGGTCAAAAGACTTGACAGGGGGGAATCTGTAAAAAAGCTTTGTAGTGTTTATTTTTTTCATGTTTGATGTATAATATACATAACATAATATACACAATACATTTATGTACAATAAAATGAGTTGCAATAACATCTTTATTGCATAATTTTTAGTGCTACCTAATTAAATAAGCTTTCTTTGAACGAAAACCGATTTTTCACGGGAGCCTCGGATTAACCGGTCAAACGGGCAACCGGCTCGGGTGTCAGTCCCGACTAGACCGGTTAAGAGGGGTTCTACTGTACTAATTCTATGGATCATAAAAACAATATGTAAATAAAACAACTGGATTGTCCTCTTTCATCACGTTAGCTTGGCTATGAAGGAAATCTAGTGCTAACAGACCACTCTGCATAGGTTGAGAGAAAAATGGACCAACAACTTGAATGAATAGACTACTCATAATAGTTTTACAAATATAAATAATTAATTATCGTATTGGCATAATAATTTCAACTGATTGAGGCTGATGCCTCTGGTGTCCTTATAGATATACCACAAACCCAAGAACCAATTATTAACAAACATGTGCATGACTGAGCTCACCCACCCTCTATATATTAAAAAATATCTTTAGAAAGTTTCAGAGGTTTAATTACATGCCACTCATGGAACAATGGTTTCTATTCAGTAGAGAGGCACCTCAGTTTATAATGTTCTGGAGTCAAGTATGTGACGTAGATATTATAACATTATGTTATTTTATGTAGGCTTATTTATTTAATATTGTATTTTATGTAAGGATGAATGTATTTGTAGTTTTAGTAAAAAATGTATGGCATCCCTAGATGTGTACTGTAGTCTTGATATATCTAATTAGGCAAATAAATATAATAATAACAACAAATAAAACACAATTTTTCTTTTGTAAAATTCTATAATTTATTTGGTCTAGCCGACCATGGTTTCGCCAGTTACGGCATTGACGAGGCTCTTACAAGACTAAATACAAAGCACACTACAACGGAAATTCGTTGTATGGGATTATATTTTGGTCAAAAAATAAAAAATAAAAATCTAATCCTAATACAAGGTTTGGCTAATTTGTATAAATAAATTATGTTTGGCTCACGCATAAATAATATAATAGTGAAATTTCAGAACTGTGAAGTGAAAGGTGTGAAAATTCAAAATCGCAAAACATTACGTAACGAATTGTAGGTGAACGGGCGGGCCGATAATCACCACGCGAACTTCTCATGAAATCTCAGATCAAGATCTACAAGATGCTGGTGTTTAAAACACGAAAAAGTCATCAGTTAACCTATTAAATTAAAAAATAAGAAAAACAATAGACAAATGTCTAGTTACAAGTTGGAAGATGTAGAAGCTGAAACGTCATGACTTCGTGATGTCGGAAGGGGCGGAGTTAGTGTTACCAACCAGTCTACTACCAGATAGAAAAGATTAATTAATGGAAATTAATTAAAATAAAGGAATTTAAAGACTCGGACCATAGTAAACCAACCACAAATAAATTAATATAATAATAGAAAATGAAAATTACCAAAAAACTTCATGGAAAAGGTGAAAAAAGGAAATATCACAATATCCCTGTGAGGGAAAGAAATTGGTACGAGAATATCGTATTTTTTGGCTATAAATATAGCTGCTGGCGACTGAGTCACTCTCTTCTAAAAAATCAAGTTTGAAATACTACACGGGGGCTATGCCCGAGCCTGCTCTGCTCTTCAAAATTAATTAAAACAGTTTAAAGTGTTACTATGCCCAAAGTTATGGTGCATAAATTTTCAAAAAGTTATAAAATGAGAAAAAATTACATCCAGTGTTAGCCAGATCAACACGTGGTCAGAACTTCGCATTAAATCCATGGATCTGTAAATCATTTCTACAACCAGCGGTCACCAGGACAACAACATCTTCCCTATCCAGGAATCAGAATCATCAATCGTCAGTCAAGGTATCCCTTTTTGTTTGCAAGGCAAAATTGGCCGAAATTAAAGTAAATTCAACTGATTTTCCTGGGATATAGATTTAAGATGTTTAATAATACCTTGTAATTTGATAAATTTAATTGTGGACATTCTTTTTTGTAAAATAATAGTAAATTAAATAAATTAGACCTGAACAACTAATTAAATTGTCAAACTGGGTAATTAGCGTTCAGGAATTGAATAGAGGAAGTGCTAAAAATTAATTATTGAAATATAACTTTCCTCAAGTGTAAACTGCCAATCTGCAACCTAGTTAAAGTAACTTATAAAATTGTAAAGTGTAATGTAAAATGTTTTCTTTTTAAATGTAATATTATTTGATAAAGAGTCATAAATTTTGTTTAATTAATAGTATAATTGTTTTAAATATTTGAAAAGTTTAATTTTGATTTTCTTAAAAGCAGATTGAATAAATTATTTCTTTCTTATTAATATTAACAATCTTGTGTTGTTTAATTTAGATAAACCACACCATTTGTATTAAATTAGAAATTAAAGGGAATCGAGATAAAATATATTGGGTGACAGAGGTATTCTTCAGAACACACACCTTGGGGATTAGTAAAGTAAAATTAAAGTCATGCTTTCCCTGAGAATAGTAAAGTAAATTTAGTACTGGAAGTAATTGAATAAATAGGGGGGTACCAACGGTTTAGGGAAACTTAAACTGTTGAAGGGGTTAATTAATACAGGCCAGATAAGAAAAAGAAGCCAAAACTTCCAGTGGGTTGATTAATTCATTCTCTATCTCTCGGGAACGGATTCTGGATAAAAAATTCCAGGGTATGAGACTTGTGCGTTTAGTAAAGAAACTAGGGGAAACGTGCAGTCTGACTCAAAAACAAGACTTTGAGTTTTTCGTTGTAACATAACTATTATAAAAGGTTGAGAAATGCAGGAAATTCCCGTTAACAAACAAAGCACAAAGACCCGGGGGGAAAGCCCCACAGGTCATTCACACAGGTATTAACCAACCTTGAATAGAGGTTGAAGTAAAGGAGAAAATAACAAAAATTCCGTTTGGTCATTTAAAACTAGATTATCATCATTACACAAAAGTCTCTTAATTTCTAAAATTTCAGTTAAAATGGAATTCTATCAAGTACCGTCGGTCATCAGTGTTAAAAATTATAATAATAATAATTCTCCCTGACGTTTTATAGTGCTCTGAATGTCAAGCGTGGGGAGGGGGCAGGCTACTTCTTATACTGTTTTTCTTTGGATGACATGCACAGTTAATATTCTACCCAACATAACATAACTTTCATCAAAATAGACAGAATGGTTTAACCAAATGTAAAGAGTGTGATTCGGTAACTCAATACGATACAGAATTGAGATTTATATGCACAAGCCTATTAGTTTAGTTCACAAACCACATGGATGAATTTTTCATCTATTATAGTAGTTTTCTACAGATAATATAATAACCTTTATGTAACAGATAAGAACTTCAGCAACAAACTTGTAGGTTTTACATGAAGATTATATGATGAAATTTAGGATTTTACATGAGATAACATTAAGCTTTAATTTATTCTTATGAAAATATTCTTATTTAAAGGGGAAAGTATATTAAAAATGTATAATTTGAGAAAAGAGTATTGTTATAGAAAATGTAAGACAATGTGGGAGAGCGCCAATTGGTACTATAACACTGGAAAAACACATTGGTATTTTAACAATGGTTTGATTGTGCACTAAATATAAAACAGGGAATAGCAAGACACCCACATTCTACTTTCTTTGATGGTTTAAGATTTTGTAATTGTAACATGACTTTTTTATGAATTTTATAACAGAAATGGTAAAATTTTTACCTTTAAGACTCAAATAATTTTACAAAAGAGAAAGTATATAAAAATGGAATAAAATGTAGTAACTATATTTTCAAGGACAGGTAAAAAAAATCCAAGAATTTTCCAATCACTGGACACCCTGCACCTGTTTGTACTACTATGGCTATATACTTGGTATCCACTTGTTCTAAATTTAACCTCCTTGTTGAGGTTTGAGCTAAAGTTCAATAAATCGTGTTTAGTAACTTCATATATAACTTCAGTATAGATTTGTTTAAAAAAGAAAAAAAAAATATTGTAATGAGTTTCTTGTGAGGGAATCAGTAGTGATCAAGTAAATATTATTAAAACATTTACCTGAAAATAAAGTTAATAAAATAAGGTATACACTTAACTTAATTCGAAAAGCTAGTGGGACTGCGCGGAACTTAAATTGATCCTCAACTGGTTAAGATAAACTATTAGTTGTGATATTAAACATATTTTGAAACAGTTCAGTATTTTGAAACAGCTCAGTATATACATTTCAAATAATGAATAAACAAATCCCAACTTACACAAAAACAGAACACTAACACAATCTATCCACGGAAGTTGACAACTCAATTTTAACATTGTAAATATAGGAAATATGATTCAGTCCCATCAGAAGGAAATTAATAATAAATACGTAAGGGAAAACCGATAAAAGAAAACTTAAAACTTTTAAGTTAAAACTTTCATATTAAAACTTTAATATGTTGGCTATCTACCATAAAAAGGCCGAAACATAAACCAAAGCCGTTAAATAAATAATAAAGGGATAAGTTGACAAACACGATACCAGTGAAAGCAAATATTCCACGACAACACGACCTAGCCAGTACAAATAAGGCATAATAGCGAATTATCCCAAAATATCGAAATATACTGTGGGATGAAGAATTAAATTATCTTTCAAATGGTCACCTCACAATTTTAGTAAAGGTCCGTTTAATTAAATACGAAGTCTTCAAAGGTGATGAACTCAGGGAAATTTACCAAGTCAAGTTACAGACGAAGCTAAGCCCCGCCTCCAGCATGCTTTGTGATTGGTTGAGCCATTCACGGCGGCGATCTTCAAATTGTCTTAGAGATTAGCAATTTTCTAAATTAATAATTCAGCCATAAAAAAAGAGTTTGTTTCTCAAAAATTAGTTTTAAATTAAATAGAATTAGTTAGAACATGTAAATTAGGATATAATCATCATATCATAAAATCATTTTCAGTCACCAAAAATTGTACCCATTTAAGCCCATGCAAATAATCGGTACTAACGATTTTGGTAATGAGATTAAAAGTGAACCCCAATTTATGTATTAATTCGCTAAAAGGATGCTATATTCATTCCCAAGCAGACGCTTGACCCGGACGGACGCATAAAATCCACGCCGGCTCTCTTAATTTAATTTTGACTGCTAGAACGCTTCAAAACGTCCAGGAATCAGTACTAGAAAGAATACAACAGATATTGGGTGAGAGAAAACCAATTATACGAACATTTCTTGGTTATAAACTTCTATTTTCATCAAAATGAATAACCCAAAAATCTCATAGTGATCCAAACTTTTGTGTACCAAAGCCTACAACGATAAGACACTTTTGAACTCTCTCTTTTAATAATCATCCTCATCATTTAATGTTCTCACTAGATTTAAGTTAGTTAATAGTTAATTTTAAGATTTAAATGCAAACTGTAATTAACTGTAGGTGTGATGGATCCGGCCGAATACCCCTAGCGCGAGATTTGTAATTTAAGTTTTTAAATACGAACAAAACCCGACTGAGACTATTATAATTTATTCTTTTAATAACCCAATTTGTACAAATGATATTGATAATATTTTAATAGAATTTCAAGTCAATTTTATGTATAATTCAGTGACTAAAAATCCCAAGCTAACCAAACTAACATTCAGTGAAGGGATCAGAGACAATAATAGATTTTAGAATAATTGTAAAGATTTTGAATTTTATTTGTGAAGCATAATTATTTATGTTATTAAAGTTTTCTTTCTTTTATGGTTATTGTGTAAAACATATTTTGGTGCTTATTTCTTACTATAAATTAACCTAAGCTTTTAGTTAATTCTTTCTTTCAGAGGAGATAGATCAATTTAAATCACAGTAAATCAAAGTAACTCTCCATATAGATAAGTAAAGCATTCTTCGATTGAATTAAATTGATTTAACCAAAGATTTTAACAATATTAAATCAGCTTACCATAGCCTGTACATAAAGTGTGTATATGAATTGTAGCTTTCAATTTACCAATCATATATTAAAATTGAATTATAATTAATCCACAAACAGAATTTTTGTTTACCAAAATGTGTGTTTGATAAACACATAAAACAAATGAAATAAGCTACTTAGGATGGAGTTTAATAGGGCTCATGTTTAGCTTATTTAGGGCTCATCGTAGCCTATTATGTTTAGCTTTTGTATGGATAGGAGACCCAGTCTTACCTTGGAAAGTGGTCCTTGGTAACTAGTAGTACACAAATAGTAAAACACACTAAAACAATGTTGCATTCATTTTCAAAACAATTCATAATAAAACTAAAGAACTATGTAAAAGCAGTTTTGTAAGATAAATTGTAATCTGTTCTGAACTTCAATGTTATGGCTAAAGAATCCAAAGTCAATTCTATAATTAGCAGTAATCTGCAAGCAGCCTAGTCTTTCAGAGACTAGTCTAGTACAGCTGTTCAGAGAGAAAAACGCAAGTAGGCTGTTTATTTTCAATCTATTAAATAAATTTATATAAGTGGACTTCAAAAAATAGTTTTGTTGCTTTTAATTATATGTAGTATAAGGTTAATAATGCACTTTTATATTTTAAAAAAGGGTTTCTTCTAAAAAATCAACAAAATAACTTTTTAACTTTGTAACTTTTTGAATGTATTCAAAGCAGGCATCTCTAATTGCCTAAGTTTAAATTATTCCAGACTTTCAATCAGAAAAGCATCAAATTAAAATATTTCCCGGCATTATCATACTTACATCAAAATTATTCTAAACTATTTCATTGTGATGTGGTACATTTTAAATTTTTAATTTAGTACACAAAATAGAAGCTCTGAAACGTGATTGGTCTAAAATTCAAGAAAAAAGAATCTTTAATGTGACAGGTCCAAGGTAAGACAAAAGAACAGACGACACTATTGGTTCAAAAATAATAATTGCAAGGAGACACCGTTAGTCAAATTAAGTTTAATAATTTTATAAAAAGAAACAAAATTTAAAACAAAGTAAATGGTAGAAATAGCCAGAGAAAGATATTAGAATGTTAATATGATTAGAATAAGTATAGAATTAATAATTAAGAATATTTTCATGTATATGTGATGTGAAATATCGGTTACCATGCGGAAGTTGAGTGATGTAAGGAACGTTATCATAGCGTCTCTGGAAGGTAGTTGGACAACAGGTCAGTCTTTTAGTAACGGTTGAAGGGATCAGATGTATTATGTTGTTCGTGTGTTTCAAAGAGGTCAATGGAAATCGTTTAAAAATAAAGTTTAACTTTGTTTAAAGACATATTTAGTGGACAATAGATGCATAAACAGTTATTTAATAGTTAGACAGTCTTTTAGTAACGGTTGAAGGGATCAGACATATCATGTTGTTTGTGTGATTTCAATTAGGAACAATGAAAAATCGGTAAAGAAGTGATTTACACGGTTTAGAGTGAACAATAGTTTTTGACATCGGTAAAAAACAAACTTAGTGTATAACAGTGTACAAAAGATCATTTAAAAAATGAACTTAAACAAGTGAACAAGTAACAAGTAAACTTATGTTAGAGTGAAGCACATGCGGTTGTTTGCAAATGCTCACATGACTCGTATAGTAAAGTATAGTTTGTGAGAAGTATTGAACAATTTAAATTGAAAGAGAGACTAATTTCCAAATTTTATTAACAATAACTTGATATGAATTCAGTAAGAGTTTCAGTAAGAGAGAATTCAGAAAGAGGGACGATTCGTCTGATATCATTGCAATGGAGGATCTTTTCCACACGGCAAGCTTTTGGCCGCTTGGACAACATAAAAATCCAAATCCTCGACTCAAAGTGTTTACAACGATATTATAACATAATTGGTATACACGTTCAAGAAACTTTTATTTTTGAATTATATATATTATGTATTTGATATAACCTGTGTTGCTCAATGTTAGATATAGAATCTTGTTATCTTGAAATTTTAATAAATAAGTAAAACTTAAACTTTAAAACTATAAAGGATGTCTTTATGAAGGCATTAGATGATCAGATGAAATAATATAAATTATTTAATACCAAAAAAAAGATAACTTTCATTTTTAATTAAATTGATTTTCTTTCTTTTTGTAAATTGCAACTATTAGAGTAACATCAAAAATAAATTCTATTCAGATCTTTTTTTCCTGATCAATAAAACATAAACAAGTAAAAGTCAATAGGATGAATTAACATAAAATGTTCAATATAATTACCCAAAATTTGTATATGTTTAACATAAATATGCATTAATAAAGTTATGTACAATTTCAGCATAAAAAAGGACTTCTGTTTTCTTAAAGTATCCACTGTAGTAAACTGGCAAAAGAACTAGCGACCCTGGAGACGTATAAGTAAATTTGAATTCAATTTGATATATTAGTTTGGTAATTATTGAATTGCCATGGCGCCCAACAATCAATAGCACTTAGCTATCTTTATAAAATAATTAAATTCAAACCCTTTATTTTTAAATTATTACATCATCTATCTAGGAAAATTATTCAAATTCATAAAAAAGAATGTGCAACACAGAGTTTATAAGTGAAGATCAGTATAGATCGGCCTAATATCAGAAAGATGCATCTATAACCTTCTCTTAAAGATTGTGAAAGGACGACAAGTCGAAACACAATTATAGAAAACTACTAACACCATCATATCATACGTAATCTGATGCATATTAAATCCATTTTCCAAACATTCTCAATCTCATACCAATAATTTGGTAGAAGACAAAATATAACACCCTTTATAATTTCTAAAATGGATAATTCTTGATATATATGCTAGCAAACTCTGCATGTCAATTTTTTGCTGAAAATAACTTGCACATAAATGCAGATAAGACCAAACTACTGCATTTTAACCTAAACCAAAAAAATAACAGGAGTGGTCCAATTGTTACATTGGGCGAGAAAGTCATTGAAGAATTACAATCAGCAATGATCCTTGGCCTGTTAATTGACAATCAATTAAACTGTTCGGAACATATTGACATCATACGCAGAAAACTCTTATCAAATATATATTTAGGATTAAATAAAACTAAAAACAAAAATTGACAACTACAGTTAATTATCAGAAGCCCGATGATGCCGCAAGGCGAATCAATTGTAGCTCATTTATATTATTAAAATAATTTTGAAACTTTAGCGTTATTGCTTTATTTAATCCTTGAATATCGAATTTCAACAAGAAATATCTGCTATTACATTAAAATTAAATATATATTTGTTGAGGACAGTGAAAACATTTGGCACCGTTAGTACCCTGCGTATGGCCGACTACGGGATGATTTTTCCATACTTAAATTATGGAATTTCTGTGTGAAGTAACTCAACAATCCAAAATGTAAGATGAGTATTTATACTACAAAAAAGAGCAGTGATACTGATAATTTGGCCTGGGCCAAATAGAATCCTGCGAATTGGCTTTTAAAGACCTTTCTGTATTGACTTTACCATGTATGTACATTTTTGAGGCAATAATATACTACAAGAATAAATATATGCCTAATGTCAAAAGACAAGTGCATAACTATAACATTAGGGGAAAAAATGACCTCCAAAAGAGGCCACACAGACTTGACAAACATAATAAATTGGCCAGAGCATCCGCTAACTTGAAGTAGTAAAATATCTCAAGAAAATTTTTAAATAGTGGGGTTAATTAAAGTAGTGTTTTATTAAAATAAGGTTCGATATATTTAAGAAGAGAACAATACAATAAGAATTTGATGTCAATACTACCTGGTAAGATCTACCCTTTTAGTTCCATATCCCCATTCATCTTTACAAACTAAATATCTTATTTGTTTGTAATATTTGAACTAGTAATAGGAAAAAACAGATATATGTATTCTTTTGTGCTCATTTTCATTTTTGCTTCAATTAGTTTTAATATTCAAAAATAATTAAATAATTTTTTCCCTATTTTGAAAAAAAAATATCCGTTAATTTTAAAATAAAATTTACTTTAAAGATTCTTGATGAATTGGTTGTATTTCAGTTCACCACAGTTGTACTTACTTTTTCATATTTGAAATTTGGGGTATTTTGGTTCCAAAAGATGCTAAAAAAACTTTTCTATTAACTCAGTAAGCATTTTAAAATCTTAGTTACATTACTTAATTATTCTAAACAAAGTAATAATAAATAAATAAATAATCACCTTGTTTTCACAAAAGAAAAGTGTTCTTATATTTGTGTGCTACTTGTAATACTCAATTTTTAAATTTAGCTTTGACATAAAAAATATTTGCTTTGAGATTAAAACAAGAAAATAAAAAGGAATTTTATGATTGGTTTAAAGAAAAGATGACGTAAGTCAAATTAAAGTCTGTAAAAAATATTTGAGACAAGGGAAAGAAAAATTAAAATAGATTTCCAAAATATAAATTGTAGGTAAAAAATGTTTAGTTATAAGATATAATAAATATTAAAGTGAGATATTGTTTTGTGAAAATAGACAATGCTTGTTGTCAAGCAAAATGATTTGGACAGTGTCCGTGGGACCAGAAATGTGAACGTAATAAAAGTATGCTGAGTAGGTAGATTTGAAAAGGACGCTTAGTTGAGATGCTAGGAATCAGTCTAGTCGAGAGGCGGCGTCTGACTTGGTCAGACGCATTTTTGATTGAAAATATTTTGTGAACAATGTAAAATTAATATTGAACAGTTAAGAGTTGACATCTGAGATGGTAAGACGTGTTTTTCAGTCTAGTCCAGAGGCGGCGTCTAAGATGGTAAGACGTGTTTTTGAGTAGTGAAAGAAAAATTTGTAGGCAATGTAAGCTGTGTTAATGTGACTTTCTTGTAATATAGACAAAGTAAATCATAAACAGTTTAAAATCAATTGATTGTGGAGTGTGTAGGAAATCGATGGACACATGAATATGGTAAAATAATAAATCTTTTGTGATTGCGCATAGAGCACATGGTACGACTTGAATCCGGTCAGTACATAGACAGTTTAACCGGTATTTTCAATCTGAAAGACGTTAAATATCAAAATATAAACTCTATTTTTGTGATAGAGACAAAATGTATGAGAAATGTGAATTTGTAAAGTCAAATTGAGATTATCAACGGAAAGATTACGTAGTCTATAATGGACCTCTACCTCAAGAACGAGGACTGCACACCACAAAGGACGTTCACCCTGGAGATGGCTACAATGTGGTAACAAAAATGATAGACAATCTTATTTTATCTTTTGTGTAAAAAAGGACTAATGATGAAAAGTAAATATATGTTAAAATCTGTTTAAATAAGTAATCGTAATGTAATAAGTAATTTTAAAACATTTAAACTAATACTTTAATAGTAAATTTATAATTTTTTTTATATGAGAATAAAGATGCTCATAATAAATCTAATGATTAAAAGTTGCAACTAATTAAAGTACAATTGCTTATAAAGAATTTTGGTCTCTTCAAAACAAAACAATTTCAAATTTATAATATCACTACATATATAAACGGCTTTGTCCTGACTGACTGACTGAATGAATGACTGACAGAGAATCAACGTAGAGCAAAAACCAACAAAGATATTGATACCAAAATTTAAAGGCATATTTGTATGAGGTCATAGACGCTCACTAAGAAAGAATTTTGCGAAATTTTAATTTTAAAGGGTATTAAATACAAAAAGAAAAAAAAAGTCAATTTCATTCATTTAATTTTAAACGTCAACATACACGCGCCTAGCGGCAAAAAGATAAGAGTCGAATCAAAACAAATTCTAAATCTAATACTTTCCGACCCAATTATAACTAATCCAGAAAATTGTCAATCTAAAACAAATCAAAACCTATATTAAAATTGCGCCTAAGAATTTGATTAATCCATAAAAAATAACAACACACAGTTAAAGACAAGAAAACTTAAATAATTTGTTTTTATCTAGACGTGAAAGATCAACTTGGAAAATAACCGAATTGAAAATATAACTCCGATCTTTCGCCGATTATAAAAATACAGAAGACCTAGAGACAAAATGAGATATACAGAAATACGAAGTAGATATTTCTAAATATAAAACATCACCTGAGTTCATATAAATATTTAATAACAAAGACATAATCTGTGGAAATATGAACGAAAATCTGGAATTAAGATGGCGACCATTAGAAGCAAGACGTTAGTTATAAAATACACGCCCACAGAAATTTGTGATTGGAGAAGAATATCGCGGGACTTTCTTCGCCGATATGAATAGAAATTGTATATATATATATAAATAATAACTTTTTTTAAAACAGGTTATTGTACACAATGTTATTTTCTCGGGAATATTAATTAGGACAGAGATTTTGTATTGTTATAAATAAAAGAGGCAATTTTCAATTTATAAAATATATCATTTACCATATATAAACTGGCCTACTATTAAATTCTAATATGTCTTTTTTTTAAATTACATTGTAACATATTGTTTTCTTAATTTTAAATATCTTAACGCAAGCTTTTATTGGTTTGTGTGTGTTGAAACATGTGTTGGTTCAATCTAGGCCTAACTTAAAAATATTATTTTGTACTAGCTGGACATCCGAATCAACTGTTTCATCAGTTATTTTATTAAATTGGCTGCTATGGTAATGAATGCAAATAGGTACATTCAAGAAATATGTATTGGTTCATCTTTCTAGGCCTAACCTAAAATTATATTTAATTTATTTTACCTACCTTAATGGCAACATACACATATAATTTATGTTGTTGTGCACATCTTTGGCATAGTACGTTTCTATTGATATTTATAAATTTCATCTTTCAATAGTAATTTTTTAGTTTTTCATAATGTTGTTTCTTTATTGATACTACAGCTGCTAGACGCTGGGTTTAATGCCCAACGATTCTTTACGATTTTCAAAATAAATTTACAAATAGCCTATGGAATATAAAAAATCTTTTTATCAAAATGAATCCTACTCTATGTTACTCTGTGATTGTGTAGTTTAATTATTTAAAAAAATGTTTCAATTGGTTCAGTAGTTCCAGAGATTAACCCCCTACATACAACAAAGAAATAAATTTTAAGTCTTTATAATATTAGTATGGATATAAATACAAAACCAATTGATATATTATATATATTTTTATTATTATTATTATGACATAAAAATAAGTAATAGATACAATTTTTAATTTTTTTTGGAAATAAAATTTTCTTTAATATAGTTAGTTATTTTTTTTTTTATGTCTTTTATTTATTTTCCATTTAACCAGACGAGCCACAGCAACGCGTGGCCGGGTACAGCTAGTAATATATATATATATATATATATATATATATAATTTCAAGCAATATACTAATGAATATATACTATTAATATATATGTGTATGAATACCTTTAATAAATTACTATGTTCAGTTTCAGCAAAATAAACAAGGATTTTTATTTACCAGACAACCACTGTTAGTACGCTTTTAAAAGAAAACATGATCTTGAGAATATTTTAATTTTAAGTAAATTTTTTTATATTTTCAAAATTGTTGAGTTAATTTCCACCTGGCGCCCTCAGCTGAGCAAAACTTCTTAATTCTTAATGTTTCAAAATCAACTTAAAGAAAAAAAACTGCAAATTTATATATTTACATACTAGGTAATACCAAAGACGACTTTCAAAGGTAAGCCTATGTCTCCTATCCATACAAAATTAATTACTTATTTATTCACAAGACCGTACTGTATATATATATATATATATATATATATATATATATATATATATATTACTTGAATGAAATAACAAAATTCTATAGCAGACTTAAAATTTGTAGATTATGTTAGCTTATTAGACACATCAATTATCATATAATAATCTATCACTTACTTTGACTCTTTTTCATGTTCTTGACACACATCAATAATCTGCAGTATGTTATGATTAGCTGCTAAAGTTAACGAACCAATGTTGAGCTGCACATAGTTTATAAGGAAATCTTCAGCTAAAGCTTGTACTTCTTTAGGCCAAGTTGCAGACCACATAAGGACTTGTCTGTCAGGCTGAAACATAAAGCTCTGAAATGAATAAAATATTCTTTAAACATATACCTTCAAAATACTCTTATCATCTAAATTAGCAAGATCAGTTATAATTTTAATACTAGTTTAATGGGGAAAGTTTTCTCTAATCAACTGTCTCTACAGGAGTAAATTACCTAGTTATATTTTTTCATCTCTATATAGTTTATCTCCAAAATACAAATTGTATGTCCTATAAGAAATTTTTAGTTATTGTCCAAAAACTAAAAATTAGTTGCAATTTTGAAATGGTTGGTTTAATTCCTTAGCCCAATGAAAAGATTCTTAAAAATCCTTAAAATGTGAATCATTTTGTGAACGTAACTTAAATATTCTGTACTGTAGAGTGAACACTGTATCATTTATAAGAAAAAATCTGGATGTGTGCTTATGACCACACAATAGAAATGAAAACTTATAATTTTCCAATTCTAATATATATATATATATATATATATATATATATATATATATATATAGGATTAGTGTGGATTAGTTTGGTGAATCAAAAACAAGGTGATATTAATATTGTCACATAAAATTATTTATTCTTATGTTTGTACTCATAAAGTGATATTAGTTACTGTGATATGGAAGCTGAAATATGTTATAAATACTTTAGATTCAAATTTATCTAAATATCTAAAAATAATAAATTTTTCACTACTAGTAAAATGCAGCGCAAATTGTAAACACTTTAAATATTACAATGATCATATACAATAACATTGGAATGATGCACTTCTTGTCAGACAGTAAACGTGGCTGATGACGACTGGAGCTGAGTATAGACGATTCACTGCGTCACCAACCAGAACGTGCTTGATGTTGAGTGGAGCTGAGTAAACCCGATTCAGCGTAACTGACCCGAGAGTGACTTACGTTCATTCCTCAGCAAAAATGCGACAAAGGAAGTATTCACTTCAAAAATGTTAATATCAAAGAAAGCTACTCTTTCATCTAAAACACAATGTGCAACACCATTACCATTCCTCCTAAATGTAAGGAACACCTCAAATACAAATAGTTACTTTACTCTAAAATCACTAAATAGCCCACGAAATTTACCAGATTTCTTGGAAAAACTTTAAAAAAAAAAAAAAAAAAATGATAGTCAATTATATAATCAGTATTGGTTATATTGGAACAATGGCTTCAATTTAATTTTTTTTTAATAACCGGCCTAATATTGGTCAGGATTCATTTTCGTATTTTCCAATATATTAAAGAAAGATAATAATTTTCTAATGAAATGTTTTGCACTAATGTTTCGGTCATAAAATATCTACACTTCACCAGAATGTTATTGAAATCACTTAGGACGATTTTGGAGTGGCTCGTCTAGTGGTTAGTATACTCACTTCACAAAAACAAGCTCAAGGCTGACAATACAGTGCTGACTCAGCTTAATAAGGAAAGCTACAATTCAATTGATAGCAAACTCAGGCAGACAGGAATTTCAATATGGTAACCACACACTTCCCAACTGAAACGCCATCTTAGCAAGTCTAGGGTTTTCATGGGCTGTTGCGCCTTGGAGTTTAGTTATATTTAGGCTGATTTTGACATATCAGCCTTTTAAGGTGTCCTTGACTCATGTTTCCTTTTTAAGTGATAACTAAATGAAACAGCATTTTGGGGGAGATAGTAGCTTATTTATTTTGTTAGCTTTCATAGAAGATACGTTTAAACAAAACAAAAACACCTGGTGATATACTAAAACATCCTTATAAAATACAGTACGTAAATACAGTAAATTTTGCAAATTTGATAAACTTTGAAAAATGTCATTTTTACCAGGGACTCTCAAATGGAACCACAAAAATCAATTATTATTTGCAGATGACAATATCAAATTGTATTGCAAATGTCAAATATGTTAACCAATATTTACCCTAACAATTATTATAACAGTAATAACAGATATAATTTAAAAAATGTAAATCTTTGAAAGTAAACAAAAATAATAATATTAATCATTATTATTAGTTTTATTTAATTAATTAAACAGTAAATGACAACTTTTAGTCTGATTTTCAACTCGAAAATAAATTTAATTCTCACTACCAAAACTGTACTCTTATCTTTATCTCAAAACAAAAAATTTGAGTTTAAAAAATTACGAATGTATTAACAATTCCGCTAAATCATATAATCACCGACATATCATCCAGTTTCTAAAATAAAAATAACTGGATAACACATACTATAAAGTTTTATAATATAGATTAAATAAACAGTTAAATACAATTCATTAATACTCACTCTAATTTGTTCAATAATTTTGCGGATCTGGGGTTCGAAGCCCATGTCCAACATACGGTCAGCTTCGTCCAAAACTAAATAAGTACACCTCCTCAGGTTGGTTGTTCCCCTTTCTAAAAAGTCTATGAGACGTCCAGGTGTGGCAATTACAATTTCTACACCTCGTTCTAAATCTCTTGCTTGAGGTCCTTTGGGCGCACCACCAAATATACATGTGTTGCGTACAGCAGTTGCACTACCAAAGTCTGAAGCAACTTGCTGAATTTGTTGAGCTAATTCCCTTGTAGGAGCAAGAACAAGAACAATGGGTCCATCTCCATGATTTAAAGAATGCTGGTTATTTATGTGAACAATAGCTGGTAAAATATACTGAAACAATATATCAAAAACAAATTAGAATACTGTTCATTATGAACAATAATAATAAATATATTTTTAATATGAAAGGAATTCCATACTGAAAAATATTGGAACAGCTCTAAAACTTTTTAAGAACTAAGGATAAGGGTAGATATTCATAATTTTAGAAACCATTATCTTTAAAAAAAAAAAAAACAACTACTGTAACACTTCACATTGTGATACCTAAAAAAGGTTAATCTAATCTGAATAGTAAACATAGCGGGAAATCATTTACAAAGAATTTGGGAGGGGGTAAATGAGTCGAAAACGTGACTTATGTTATAATTTAAAATTTTAAAAAATTCAATTAACATAGATTTCCAAACTAGAATAAATAATAATGTATAAAATATTAGCTGTAATTAATAAATAAACTAAATAGATTGTGTGTGTTATAAAATTAGTCAAAGGAACTCATTGTCATGTGAGTAATATGAACAGTGTATGCAGTAAATTGCGAGAAATTTTATCACGGCGTCAGCGGGAATTGTCAGACAATCCTTGTTGCCAAGGCTGTAAACCCTGGACCAACAGGAAATAGAAATTCCCCATGCGTTTAGTTCAGTCATATATGAGAGTCTTAGTTGAGAAGTGGCAGGAACAAGGTGTGTCTGAGTCCAGAGTTGGACAGGACAATGTAGTCTAAAGTTTGATTTGATTTTGAAATGTTTAAGACATATTAACTTGTGCCGAACTAATAAAAAAATGCAGAGTAATCTGAATAGTACAGTTGAGTGTGTTAAATGATTAGATTGATTTGAACAGACAAAGTGTTTAATATGAGTTGTGTGTTACGAAAAAGGACAATAGACAGGCACGCGCGTAGTATTAAAACGGTCGAATGATGAACATTCATAAAGTGTAAAAATGAACTAATTACGTTGATAGACATTCTTTACACAAACATGCAAAGTGTGATTGAAGTGATTTCAATGGACCTCATTCTCCGCGGACAGAACAAAGAACTATCATCGATGCCCATGTTACATACACCACTACTGCGTAGTGTGTTTTGCGACAACGGTCTGGTAAAAAATGTGTTATTTAACACAAAGAACTTAGTTTATGTATTATGTGAAATTTAATATGTTTTATGCTCTAAACTTTATGATTTGATACTTTAGTAATTATATTTTCTAAATGAATAAATAAAAAATGTCTACTGACATATTTCTTTTTCTCTAAAGTAAAATAAATTCAATATTAAGTAACAGATATTTTAATCTGTTTGTTTAATAAATATTTTTTGTTGCAACGTAAAGTTAAATTCAAAATTAAAAAAAAATAAAAATCCTTCTTCAAAGGAAATAAAAAAATTAATTGGATAGGATGTTAGTTATAGTTAATTTGTTTGATATATTTTATAATGATAAATGTCTTCTATTAATATTTTAATAAATCCTTGTTAAAATTTCAGTATATCCAAGAGTTGTTCATTTCACCAGAAATCACTGTAAAAAAGAACTTACACCCTGAGATTAAAATAGTTAAATTTATTTTCTAAATTGGTAAGTGAAAGCTTCCTGGCGCCCTTTAGCTGAGCAAACTTTTAATAAAACTTTAATAAAAATAACTTTATTCTTTTAAAAAATAAAAATAACTTAAATTTTATAAACCCAAGGTTTTTTATTTATTACAACATTGAAGCTAAAATTGGTGAAGTTAAAACTCAATATAACACATAGGAATATTGAATTGATTGTAATCATAAATAAATTAACTCCCCTCTCTCTCTCTCTCTCTTACCACCTCCCTCCCTCGCTCTCCCCTCTTTTTCCTTCTCTCACTCCCTCTCTCCTCATACTAGATTCTACTTGAAATTTGTTTATTTTTACAACTTTCATTATAGTTTAAGAAATAAAAGTAATAAAAACAAATGTATCTGGCACTAAAATAAAAGTGGTGATATGGGACAGGACCCTGACTGGATTATCGAAAGTCTGGATTACACATAATTTGCCTTAAAATTCACATAACACAAGTTGTTTTAGATAGGAAAAACTAAAAAAAAAATGTTTTTTCGTTCCCTACAGCTTAATTTTAGTTTTATATTCTACTGTATATTATATATTAGACTTAAGTTTTTACCTAGGAATTATCAAAATGAAACATCATTTTGATTAAAATTCAAAATTTATTGATTGCACAATAAATACTACAAAAACACTACATTGGTTTTAATTAAGAATTTAAAAAAAGAAAGAAATGTTAAATTATAAACAGGACTATAAAATAAAACTACATACAGTGCCGTACTACAAACAAGAATAATTTTTTCCCCCATTACTGTTGACACTGAAGGTTCTATGTGGAATTCCATATTTAAAGATAATAAAACACAATTCTATATTTTAAAATATTACATTTTGATAATAAAGATAGGAAATTGAATACTTTGGAGAGCTTACTAGTGAAAAGAATAAGATACTGTAATCCTAATTTAGTTTTAAATGACCAGTTAGATTTGTATAATTCTCCTTTAGTAAAACCTTTAAAAGTTATTTGTACCTAGAACAATTAACTGGTTTTCCCATTCCGTATTGTTCCTATGGTCATTGCCCAGGATGGGTATTCCCCCACCCTTCCATTTATTGTATCCTAACTCCCACCATCTAGTTTTTAAGGTTCTCTGTTTTTTTCATTTTTCTTCAGTCTGTAATACAGCCTCGTCAATGCCTTAGCAGGTGAAACCATTGGCCGGCTAGACTAATAAAAAATGGATGTTACAAAATAAAAAATTGTGTTTTATTATCTTTAAGAATAATGTTATTAGATTCGCTACAAAAAGTTCGTAATGTTTTTTTGCTTTAAAGAGACTGATGTCGTTTTGCCATGCGATCTTGTAGGCACATTCAAGGTCAGTAGCTCAACAGATGACATATCCATTGTTTCTCAAAGTATGTCATCAACTTATCCAGCATTGAAGTCACTTAACCATAAGTTGGGCCCACTGATTCTTCCCTATTGTCATCATCATCTTCCAAACTGCCATCCTCTGTTGCTGTGTTTCTAATGCACTCTTCAACAATTTCATCTTCGTTTAGTATTTGATGATACTAAGCACAGCAACTTTGTACTTAAAAGATCAAGACAGGTGGCCTCAGGCATTATAGTTGGAGTAAAGAACAAAATAGCCAGCAAGACGACCACTATTCACGAGATACGAAACATCGACAAACTCGAAGCCGTCTGCATCGACATCTGGCCGAATAGAACGCACTATAGGATTATTAGTCTTTACAACCCTCCAAACAACGATCCTGACCTGGACTTGATTGCCAACCTATGCAACCACAAAAACAGTCTCATAATCTTCAAATCACAATCTCCTCGCTGGGGATACAGTGGAACCAACGCCGCGAGAAAAACAGAAGCTGTCCTCCTCGACCACTCTAGCATTGTGCACGTTCCTTCCGAACCTACCTTTCTGTCCTTTGCAGGCCATACCAATACACCGAACCTCGCTCTGGTTAATGCTAATTTACTCACCCGAGCAAACCTCTCCCTCACAGATGCAATTGACGGATGTGGCCATCGTGTCGTCTCCATAAGAATAAGAAGCCAGAAGCAACAACATGTACGGCCCAAGCTTACCCGCTGGAACTTTAAAAAAGCTGACTCGGGAAGTTCTTCAACCTGTGCGACAATTATCTTGCCGAGGATTTAATAGGCGACAACGAAGACAAATCCATTGAAAGGTTCACAGAAGGCATCCTACAGGCAGCCAGAGAGAGTATACCAAGAGGACAAGTCCAACATTACAAACCGTTCTGGAGCAAATCTTTAGACGCCTTCAAGAAGATCCGAAACAGAGCTAGGACTGCGGCCGAGTCTTCGAAACGTCTCGACGACTCTGTACAACTAAGGAAAGCACAAGCTAATTTAAAGCAAGCTATTACCCACTCCAAGCGAGCAACTTACAGATCAATCCTCTCTAAACTAGACAAATCGGACAAGTTGGACTGGAAAAAATACAAAACAAAATATGACGGAAAGCATTTTTTGGAAGTTTGCTTTTAAAATTAAACTTCAATAATGTTCTGTCTAACAAACTTTATTCATTGAAATAATAATTATATGAAAAAATGGTTTTTGTGATAATAAATGTTGTTAAAAATGAGCAAAAATTGCTAATGTTAGATTGTGAAATAGGTCAAATTTGATCAGAAAACAAACTTTCAATTTTTATGGCTAACAAATTTGCTTAATTTATTTTTAAAAAACAATATTTGGACCAAAATTAGGAAAAATCTATGACAATTCGTTAAGGAATGTTGGTCAAATGTTATGATGGTTACAATATACAGAGTGAATCATTTGTGGCAATAATTTGTTTACAATACAATATTTTAATTATTGAAATATTTTAATTATTGAAATATTTTAATTTATGAAATATTTATTGAAATATTTTAATAAATGAAATATTTTAATTATAAAATTATAATTGGAATATTTCAAACATACATACCTTCAACTTATTGTTGTAGCTTGAGGATGGAACACTCTTATTCAACTGTAGATTTTTCACTTGTAAATGATATGAACATTAAAACAAAACTTTGAAATGTCCGAGACTTACCCAGATTGGTGACAATTCTATACAAATTGCTGATAAATAATATAACCAAACCCTGCAGCTGCATATTACATCTGGGATGTGCGATGTTATTTATTTGTATTTATTTTCGTAATTCTTTCGTTTTCAAATTCCCGATTTCTTATTGAAATTCACGGCTCATTCCCAGGTATTTTTAAGTTGGGTGGCCACCCTGATTCAGTATTTTTTAGACAGTTTCCTCGATCCTCTTTAAGGAGCCCACACACAAACTGTTGAAGAATATGGAGAGTAACTAATTACCAGATGAATCATAAATAAGGCTATTGATTGATTGATTTATTTTGGAGTTTGGTCGCTGAGCACCGTAACCGATGGCCTATTGTGCAACTAAAGCCTCCTCATTCTAGCTTAGCACATTTGTTCCCCTTATAAGTTCGAGTAATCTACTAACTAGCTCGTCTAATGACAGTTCCCCAGGAATTTGGAATCCAAAAACCTTACCTCCTATTGGTCAGGATCTCACAATTGAAAATTATGTGGCCTGCAGTCTCTTCAACCTTCCCGCACAGTTTCACCATGATAAGATCCTAACTCTCAGACCATAGTGTCCCGTGATTTGTCTGAGTTGTCCCCTACCTCGGGCCATTATTGTCCTTTCAGGACAACCTGAAGGAATGTCCTTAAGTAATGATTTACTATGGGAGTGCCTCTTAAGGCTTCTCCATCATCAAGGTTTCCTCGGTAATCCCATACCAGACTAGATTTTTTAAAGTCTTGCTTCAAATTCTCCTACATACAGTCATTTATGCCATAATATCGGCCTGAAAACTATGCCATACTGTCCCAAGGGAAACAAATGTTTCAACCCCGGTCTCAGCCCATATACTCCGGCACCATCACCTTCATTAGTTTTGGAACCATCAATGTACCACACCAGATTTTCTGTATTTCCTAGAACTCGATTTTTGTTCCCATGAATCCTCTTGACTATAAAAGGTCTTGAAAATGAGTATCTGGTGTCTATCTTATCAGTACCCGTATTTAGAATCAGGTAGTCAATTTTTTCCGTAATATGCATATGTGAGTTTCTCCAGACTCCGGTACACCTCATAAAAAGCTGTTATTCTTGCTTCCTTCATTATAAAAGGTCAATGGGTGGAAGCCTAAGTATTATTTTTATTGTAGCGGTTGGTGTAGTGGACATGTCTCAGGTAGTGCACAGACATGCCAACCTCTGAACCCTAGTCAGAGTGGTTTTGGCCTGTCTTTACTCAGTCCCAATCCACCACACTACCACCCCATAGCAGATCAATCAATCAATCAATCAAATGTGGTTAACCTAACCTAAACTAAATAGGAGGATAATGGTAACGAGCTGAACTGAGGAGTGCATCCTGTTAGGGAACTCCGATTCACTATAAGTAAGCCCCTAAAGGAAATTTTAATAAAATTGTTGAATTGATAAGTGAATGATTATTTCTTCCAAGTTTCTATAAGTAAATATAAATCTTAAATTGTTCCAAGGTTACAAGACTAGAAAAACCTGTTCTTAATATAATGTGTTAACCCAAAATAGTCACTATTCAACTTCATTAACAAAAAGTCTTCTTCAGACTGAATTTCTAGATATAAACTATTACCAGTTGCATGGAATATTTAGCAATACATTTGTTAAGTCTACAATTTTATCCTCAATGTTCTTATATCATTGTTTTTAATGTTATCTACTTAATAACTAGTAATTTTCCAACTAAAAATACTTACTGCAAGTGTTTTTCCAGAACCAGTTTTTGCAATGCCCACCATGTCATTTCCACTGAGGGCTATAGGCCAACCTTGAGCTTGAATAGCTGTAGGTGCAGAAAATCCTTGTTTTCTGCAATTAAAACACGTACAAACATAATAAAGCTTAAATTTATATCATTTTTGGTTTGTCCAGGCATACTTCTTAAATTGTAGACCATGCACATCTGATCTGCATATGATATTTATGTAAATAAATATTTAAAAGGCTATATTCTTTTTGAATATATACACAAATAACATTTTTTTTTGTCTTTTCTCCATCATCATGTAAGTATAATCATTTAATGATAATAGAAAACTTTCTCAGAATTAGATTTTCATAAATCTACCCGAACCCCTCCTAATGACTGGAAGTGTGGAACACTACTTGATGGCTGAAATTTAATATTCTACTAATGCTATGCGGTTAGTCCATCTTTCAATAAGGTTTTCTTCGATCCCATCCACATGACCACATCGCCAGAACAAAAATGATTACCTTGCAGCTCATGGAGGAAAAAATGGATGATGAAAATCTCTTCGATACAGGTAGGGCTGTACGGTGGGTGCTGAAAGTTACCTTAAAGCAAAATCATACCTTTTGAAATTTTACGAGGCCTTTTGGAATTGATTTGCCTTCAGTGATTGCAGCAGCTCACAGTAGTTTTCCTTATTCACTGTTTCACCATTAAATGCGAAGTAAATAAAAATGCAGGTCAAGGCTATATGGTGGGTGGTCCAGCAGCTTCTAAATGAGATATTTAAGACAAAACAGTGTCTTGAAGGTTGTATGAGGTCGAGCATAATCCTAAAGTAAAATCACAACTTTTGAAAGTTTACAAGGTCTTTGGATTTGATTTTTGCCTTCAATGATTGTAGTAGCCCATCAGTAGTTTTCACTATTCATTGTTTTACATTTGTAGGAAGTGAATAAAAATTTCATATCTCAGAATATCGTCATCATCAATTTTCCTGCAGACATGAAAGTTTGTTTTTACCATATGATATGAAGGGTTTCTTCCAAACTAAACTTTATCACTTACCCTCGGGTTCAAGATGATGGACCTATGGCTTTTCAATGGCTATTACCAATTCAGAAATGAGTTTCCTTCATCTATAAAATCAACTGGGAGGTTTTCAAATGATTCCCTTTCTGGATGTATATCAGTTGATGTGGATCTACGAAAGCATAGACTTTAAGAAAGTTTAAAAATCGTGGATAATTGAAAACGCCAAACCATGGGTTACATTCAACTAACTTGTAACTTCATCAACTTTAATTTGTCGATTATTTAAAAACATACAACTGCCATTCAATGTATATATAAATAAAAAATAAAAAGTAGATATGAGCTTATGATTTACAGCAGGTCAGTTTGAACAAGTCCTCCTTAAATAAGATGGAACTAAATTTCTCAAAGTGGGATATTATTACTTTTTATCAAAATTCTTAGCCCCAGTTATTTTTACTATAATCTCTATGACATGGCACTGAATCAATTTTCAAAGTGAAAATTCTTGGTGTCACCAACTTCATTAAGTTTGGTGGATCATGATGGTAATACATGTGGGAAACGTAATCAAATACTAGGTTTTATTTTTATAGTTTCGAGAGATTTAACTGCTATGTACTTGACACTTGTACGCCTACTACTTGAACACTGTTTGATAGTGTGATCATCAGGTTAGGCTCTCGTGCTATGCTTGAGAAGATCCAGATGTTTTATCCAGCCAGTTGGTGTGATATGTGGGTATATATAATTAAATGGAAGTTCCAATAAAAAATGAAAGTCATGCAGATGTCATTTGATCTGTTGCCACTTCTTATAAGCAGGGATGCACTGGATGATCTCTTCTTGCACAGATTTCTTTGTTAATGGCTCTTTTGTACTGAGCTGCTAAGCATGGTAGATTTTTGTATTAAGTTGGAACTCACTCTAGCGATATTTTGCTTGTCATTTTGCATTTAATGAAATTTGTTATTATATAAATATTATTATATATAACTATTATATTAATATAAATGGTACTTAATTTATTAAAATTAATTGTTATTTATACTTACACTCAGATGTTAAAGATTTATTATTGTATATATTTATTATACAGTGTGAGTCAAAAGTATGGATACACCCTGTTAAATTTTAAATGGATAAAGATAGATAAATGAAACTCAGAAAACCTTTCTAGGAAATAAAAGTGAACTTTTTAGTCACTATTACAACTTTGCCCATATCCCCAAAATGGGATTTTTGGGGGGCAGCTCAAAATTTTTAAATGTAAAGACTCATTAAGTGACACCTCATTTTAAAGTCCTTGATTAAAGAAGAAGAACAGTGGAAACCAGAGCTTTCTATCTCAACTCAGTACAAAATGGCAGCTCATTGAAATTAAGTAAAACTTCATTGATGCAAAATATGAACATCCACATTCAGGTGGTAAATAACCCCAATAGACAACCACTTTTCTTACAAACTCAAACCTGTTTTACAGTTATTACCTGCTGTAGGGCAGGCCTCCCTTATCTTATCAGTTTTGAGGAAGTCCATTATCAGGTTCAGTTTCTGGTTGAAATCAACAAAGTAAAGACGTGTTTTTGTGATACTGTGTTTTTGTGATACTATACGTTGAAGTGGAGAGTTTAAGTGAACAAGAGCGTATTATGATCCTGATAGTGCGAGGCTACGGAGACCGGGTGAGTTCTTATGATGAAGTGAGGAATTTATTTAATGACACTTATCCTAATCGAAACCCAGTATCTAAATCAGGAGTTCAAAAAACTATCCAACGTTTCCAGGAAATAGGCAACATTAAAGATCGCCCCAAACATGGAAGACCAAAATCGGTTAAAATGAAGCATTGTCACTTGACGTTTTAGTCTGTTGTAGAAGATCCTCACGCCTCAACAAGAAATGTTTCCTAATGTTAGGTATATCTCAAACATCAGTTTGTAGAGTTTTACATAGTGGTGGTTTTAAACCGTACAAAATTCGTTTAGTTCAAGAGCTAAGTGAGGACGATTTTGATCGTCGATTAGAATTTTGTGAACTGATGATGAGGCACATTGATAACAATACAATTAGAATGAACAACATTGCTTTCTCAGACGAAGCAACTTTCATGTTTGTAAGCAATAACAATTGTCGTTATTGGGCTGATGTTAACCCTCGTTGGATCAGAGAGCAACACACCCAGAACCCTGAAAAACTAAACGTTTGGCTATGCATTGTGAGGGATCAGTTTGTTGGGCCCTTTTTTATTGATTAAAATCTTAATGCCAAGGTATACCAGGAAATGCTACAAAATCCGATTTATCCAGCTATCCAAGCAGCAATCAACAACTGTAATCAAGTTTGGTTCCAGCAGGATGGAGCACCTCCACACTATGGCCTGCATGTCCGCGAGTATTTAAACAATATTTTTCCCAATCGCTAGATAGGCAGAAAAGAGGAAGTATCGAGTGGCCACCAAGATCGCCAGATCTATCTCCACTGGACTACTTTGTGTGGGGTCACATTAAAAACAACGTGTATAAAACAAACCCCCAGTGCATTAATGACCTTAGGGACAGAGTAGTAGCGCAAATTAAAAAAATCCCGCGTGAATCCATACACCATGACGTTTCAAGTTTTTACGACAGGCTTGGACATTGTCAAACTGTCCTGGGGCAGCAGTTTGAACACCTGTTATAAAAAACACAGGATAGTAACTTTAAGCCATTTTATTGTTTAATGTAATTAATTACTATGCTATTGTAATTACAAATTATTAATACATTATAAAAAGAAGTTTATTTTATTAGCTGTTGATTTTATCTTTCACAAATTAATTTTCAATTAACAGTAAATGTCCCAAGTATTAGAAATTAGAACCAAGTTCTGAAAATTTCAATGAGTTGCCATTTTGTACTGGGTTGAGATAGAAAGCTCTGGTTTCCACTGTTCTTCTTCTTTAATCAAGGACTTTAAAATGAGGTGTCACTTAATGGGTCTTTACATTTAAAAATTTTGAGCTGCCCCCCAAAAATCCCATTTTGGGGAAATGGGCAAAGTTGTAATAGTGACTAAAACGTTCACTTTTATTTCCTAGAAAGGTGTCCTGACTTTCATTTTTCTATCTTTATCCATTTAAAATTTAACAGGGTGTATCCATACTTTTGACTCACAGTGTATATTTTTTTCATGTTTAAAATATGCCTACTTAAATCTTGTTAAATTTGGACTTAATTTTGTAATTTATAAGTTTTAATTTGAACGTAAGTAGTGTGGAATGAATAAGTTACTGTTGACATAAATAAATTAACATTCATTGTTGTATAACATGTAGATGAGAAAGAAAAATATGTCCCTTTATTTTTGTCTTTACCTCGTATATGCACTTATATGATGCAAAAATTATATAAGCTAACACACTATCACCATACTTCCGGTTTTTGGGCTACTAATATTTACAAAACAATATTTTTCTTTACTTTCTACAGAGTTATTTAAAATAAACTCCAATAAATATTTGTATAGTTGGAAGACACTTTTATTTCAATATTGTATGCTTCGGTGTTACCCTGAATATTATATACTTAAACTCTAGGGAACAAATTAAAAATCAACAAATATTATAAGGTAGTTAGGACCTTCATCCTTAGAATAATTCTCAATTATTTCACATTCGAATTTAAATTAAACTCCCTAATTTTGTATAAATTTGTAAATACCTAATTCCATCCATAACATAAGGAGGAAAGTTTCCTTCTTCAAAATATTGAATTGGATGAGGAACATTGTTGCCTTTTATGGTCATCTCATTTCTGGCTCGGAATTGCACAATATCACTCATTGGTCTATAACAAAATACAAATGATAGTATTAAATAACATACCGCTGTTAATGTAACAATTGAACAATTGAAATTTATGAGTCAGACATTGAAGCGAAAGATCATGTGTTGCATTATTATTAGATATGATCTTATCTAATCATGCACGTTGATCATTGTAGACCTGCAAAATTCTGCTGATGTGTTTTCACATTGAATAGCGAGTTTAAATAATTGTAATTTTGTTCTGGTTGTAGTTCTGTCCCCCCCCCCCCCCAGTGTACGTTATTAGTTTATGAGTTACTGTTATCATTAATTAATCTATTAAATTTTATTAATTAACATGAGACAATATGACAAATAATTGTGGAAAATGTATGAAGTCGTTAAAAAACACTAAACATAAACTTGATTGTTGTGACTGTAAATGTTTGTTTCAAACTAAGGGTGCTGGCGTAACTGCCGAAGACTTTCAGTACCTCCAGGACCAAGATCAACTATGGAGATGCGACACATGCCTTCCGGTTCGCATGTTGTTGAAAATGTCGCAGAAAATCACATATGAAGACATTTTCAATCTAATGAGAGAGTTAAGGGAGATTTTCATTGACTGGAAAAGTCCTTGGGTGACTCCATCATCTATTATCATGACCAGATGGTAGAAACTAAACAAATATTGGAGGAACAAAAAAAGAAAATATCACATTGGAAAAAAAAGTGGAGGATATTGGTGTGGAAAATGAAACAATAAGGAGGAAGGTTGGCTTCCTCGAGGCCAAAATGGAGGAAGGATTGGAAATGTTTCTTTAACTTCTTACAAAACTAACTTTTAAAAACTTCATAATCAGTTAATCTATAAAAATTAGTCCTTTTTTACTCACAAAAATGTCTCTAACAGGCATTTCAGTTGTTTCTTGATATTGTTTGCTCAACTCTGGCAAACTGTGAAGAACTAAGTAGAGGGAGGAAAAAGTAAAGGAGTTGAAGCCTTGGATTTCTCAAAGACTTTGGGTTACATGTAGGTTGAGGAAAAATTGTATAAAATTATGATTGCCAAACCTAATGATGTTAGGTTAAAAAGGTATTACATTAGGTTTAGAAATAAACTCAGATCAGATCTTAGGGAGGTTAAAGAGGGATTTTTATCTTGCTCTTTTCAAACAATTTGCAGGTGACGTGAGGTCTCAGTGGGGTTTGATTAATGATGTGATAAAGGATCCTAAATCAAAATCTAAGATAAATAAAATTACCTTTACCATGATGTAGAACTTACAGAACCATTGAGTAATGTGGGAGCTTTTATTGACTACTTTCTTTCTATTGCAGATTAATAAAAAGCAAACTCTAATATTTTGGAATAATTTTTTCACCCTAAATTTATAGCTAAATCTATTTATATGTCGCCTACAACTAATGTCCCCTACAGAGGTTTTAAATATAGTTAATAAGTTCAAATGCAGTAAAGCACCAGGTATATATAATATTGGTGGATATGTTATTAAGAATATTATTGTAAATATAGTTGACGTACTTACCTATCTTTTTAATTTAACCCTGCGGTACTTGCGTGAAATTTTTCACACTAAGACTTGCGCAGGTCTAGCCCACAATTTTTTTTTAAATGGATTATGAAAATTATTCTGATACAATACATTTTCCTTATATTTTCTTGACTATTCCCTGCTAGATGATATATATTTTTCTTAATAAAAAATTGCAATCATATAAATACTTATTTTACTATTTTACAATAACAGGTTTTTACCAAACTTTTGTGTTTGAAAATTACCCAATTTCAAAATGTCAGAACTCAAAATAGTTTTAGGACATAAAAGAAACTCTTTGTGGTATTTTAAACCTCTATTTACTACAAACTTAAAAATATAAAAATCACCTTTAATTTTTACATTTTATATACAAATTATGAAAAACAACAAAAACGTTTTTTTCTTTGTAGGCATGAATGTCTTGCATGTTATCAAAACAAGATCGGCAGACTTGGGATGAATTGTCTTGGTAGATCTTGTAGCCACATAGCTGACAGCTCTTCCTGGTTGATTTATCCCGTGCTCTACCACATAGAAAGCAATATCCCACTTTGTTGTCTTAAAGGCTTAATGTGGCATTTCTTCTATTCCCAAAAGGCTCCTTGCACGTTTTTCAGTTCCACAGATAGAGAGGGGAGTTCTGTGATCAGAGATGATCCCATGCGAAACGTTCTATAAACTGTCGTCTTGGCATATCAGAGCCTTAATTATTGAAAGTAAGGATATAAGACCCATTTATGGCAGCAACATTTACTAGGTCAAAGAACAAAACCATAGGCCACCTTTTAGTGTTCCTAGTCACATTATATTTTGCACACATTTGGTCGAGTACATCAACCTTGGTTCTATTGTAAAATGTGACTATTTCCAGGTAATTTAAATCTCAACTGTCAGGATCAATTGTTTGATTGTTGATGTGCATTGTTGAAAGCAAAATTACTGCTTTGTTCTGTTTTGGATAGTACAATACAGAACTGTACTGAACAGAACGGCAAAAACTCTTATCTTTCTGCTGAGCAAACAAAGAAGTACTTGTTTTGCGATTCTTGTGGGCTTTAAGTTCCTTCAGTACACCAAGCCTGTTAGCCTTTATCGTTCCAACCAAAGTCAACTTTTTTTCTTCAAGCAGGGTCTCAGCTAATGAGATTGACGTGAACCAGTAGTCCGTAATGATGTTTCTATTTGTTCCAGCGACTGGCTCGCAAATTCTTATGGTAACATCCATTGATGATGGGAAAAGGTTCAAAGGTCCAGTTGGTTGCTGTCCTGGGTACACTTCTAAATTTACAGCATACATGGTCAAGACAGGGCAAACACTTTCATGTGATATTTTGCTGGCTTATCCGGCATATACATCAGGAAAGGACATCTTCCTCTAAATTTCACCAACTGTTCATCTACGGTACAGTATTCACTAGGAGAGAAAAATCCTGAAATTTTTCACTACTAGTTCAAACATCTCCCATACATCTCTTCATGTCAAATGACTAAATAAATTTTCAAGCTGTTTACTAATTTCTTCTTTTGTGGTTCTTTGTGGTAGAACACTATATAATTTGATTCAATTTTGTTTTTAATAAACTCCTAAAAGAATATTAAAAATTTAAAAAGTATAAAGTGTGGATCCTTTTTACCATAAATAGTATATGATAAAATAAAACCATAAAAAACCGCTATTGAGATTTGTACAAAAATTTGGCACTATCTTTCACGGCAGTTTTAATTTCTATTGGAAAATATAGTCATATAAATAATTCTTGAATTATATTTATATTTACTAACTTGACTATACAATAATATCATATATAAAGCTAGTATGAACTTGAACATTTAAAAAAAGAATTACGTTAGAAAATTTGAAAGTTTATATGTATCCCAAACATTAAGCTCAATAATATGGAAGATTTCTCTTTTATAGTCTAACTTACCTATTTGAAACACTATTGTGAGGAATGTAAAAATCTTTTCTAAAAGGTTGAAGGTCTCCCATATCCCATCGTGGTTTACGCAACTGAACTCCAGGCTGTTTAGATCCTCTCATGGGTTTACCAACTTTTCCTCTCCCTGCAGCACCAAAGCCTCCTCCTCGTGACATTATTGGTCGGCCACCACCTCTTCTGTCATCTCTGAATCCTCCACCACCTCGGCGATCTCGAAACCTATAATTAATTAAATTGTCTGTAGCAAAAAAAGTGGTTTGGTCAATAACAAAAGGTCAGAAATTGTAATAGAAACTGAATCCCTTTATCAATATTTAGAACACAATGACCAAAATTGAAATGTAGGGAATGCTTAACCGGTTCCTCAAAATTTTTCACTTAACTAAACATGAAAAGCTGAATTTTTAAATTTTGACCCAAATTAAAACATCTAATTGACCAAATAGCTCAAATACTCTAGGACCAAAAGAACGTCCATTGAAAACATATTTATGTATGCACAGTTTTTGTTTGCTTTTTGTTAGTATATAACAAAGTTAATTTAAACTAAGCCTACATGTATTGTATAGAACTAATTGTTCATTTGAAATCAATATGTTTACTTTAAAGCTTGTAATCCTCAAATTTTAACTTTAACTTTGATACTAAAGAAATGGTTGCTTTGAAATTTGAAATATGAAAATAAATAGGGAAATTTATAATTGGTCTAAAGAGAAGACAATGTGAGTCAAATAAATGACTTAAATAATATTAAAACAAGGGCAATAAAAAATTTAAAATAGATTTCCAAAATATAAATTTAAGGCAGAATATGTTAGTTTTAAGGAATAATAAATTTTAAAGTGAGAAATTGTGTTGTGAAAATAGACAGAGCCTGTTGTCAAATGAATGATTTGAGTAGTGTCCGTGAGACCAAAAATGTGAATATATTGAGTTTTGCTGACTAAGTAAATCTAAAAAAGGACGCTTAGTTGAGACACTAGAGATAAGCCAGTCTTAGGGAGGCGTCTGACTTGGTCAGACGTATTTTCTGATAGGAAATAGTTGAGAACAATGTGGTTATGTTTGAGTGATTTTGAAATGGAGAACAATTTAATTGATGTTTAATAGTTGTGAGAGGGAGTTTTGAGGTGATTGGACATATTTTTAAGTCCAGAGACTATGTTTGGGGTAGACGGACATAACTTTCAGTAAAAATCGGACAATGTGCTTGTGCTGAAAGAGATGCTTTCAATAGAGTGAAAACGAGTGACTTTGATAAAGAACTGTTGGTGGGAATGTGGTTGAATGTTGATTATGAGAGACAGACGAAGTTTCAGTTTGAACATTATGCAAACGGTTAAGGAGGTATCATCATGAAGTTCACAAAATCAGCAGACTGCATGAACAATCATCTCTACAATAGCAAATTGGTAACAGGTGCTACAAAGCGCTCAAAATTAAATGTTGTATAAACAGTTTAGATTAGTTATTGTTTGATGTATTATTTGTAAGTTTAATATTTTTGATATATATATATAACTACTTTGCTATTTAAAGAATTTAGAGATGCCTATAAAAAGTAATATTTTTTGTTGAGATAAATAATTCAAAACATATTTTAAAAAGAAAATAAGTCTATTTAACTCATATTGATGAGTGATTTTTCAGAAGTTGTAACTCAATAATTAAATTAAAGTTTTAAGATTTTGAAATTGTAATCCTTAAAATTTTAACTTTAACTTGGATACCAAAGAAATGGTTGTTTTAAGATTTGAAATATGAAAATAAACCGGGTGATTTATAATTGGTCTATAGAGAAGACCAGGTGAGTCAAATGAATAACTGAAAATAACTATTAAAACAAGGGTAATAAAAATTCAATATAGATTTCCAAAATATTAATTTGACGTATAAAATGTTAGTTATAAGTTGTAATAAATGTTTAAGTGATATAATATTGTGTTGTGAAAATGGACAGGACATGTTGTTATATGGATGACTTAAGTAGTGTCCGTGGTGCTAAGTATGTGAACAGTTTTTTAGCTAACTTTGTACATCTGAAAGGACGCTTAATTGTGGGATCTGAAAAAGCAAGCCTGCGGGGAGGCAGTTCAGAAGAAGGCTCTGACTGAGTCAGACGCATTATTTTTGTTTAAAGAAATTTTAGGACAATGTAGTGTAAATGTTTTAAACAGTTGAAAGGTGGCATCTGACTTTGTCAGACGTATTTTCTGTTAGAAGAAATTTTAGAACAATGTAGTGTTATGCTAAAAGAGTCTTAGGGAAATGTTCGAGTTGGCAACAAAGTGAATAAAAAAAGGACAGTTCGAAATTAATTGACGGTAGAGTCTGCAGGAAAGTGATGGACACTTTGAGTAGGACTGTGAGTTTGTATGGACAATTAGAGATAGTCGGCGGGCTGATTGCGTCTACAATGAACTTGTACTTAAGGAACGAGGGCTGCTCACCACAAAGGACATTCACCATGGAGATGGCTACTATGTGGTAACAAAAAATGGTGGACAATGTTATATAAATTTTGTATAAAAATGACTAAAGATAAAAAATGTGTTAAAATTTGTTTGAATAAGTAGTTGTATTGTAAGCAGTAATTTTGAAAGATTTAATTTAACTTCTAAATAAAAAATAATATAAATTTAAATACATGAGAATAAAGAAGCTCATAACTAATATAATTATTAAAAAGTTGCAACTCATTAAAGTAGAATCATTAAAAAGAATTTTGGTCTCTTCCAGAAAGGACAATTTTAAATTTACAATATAAATAATTTCAGAAAATATACTAAAGATGTACCATGAATATATATGTGTGTATGAATAATGTTAATAGATTACCATGTTTAGTTTCAGCAGAAAAAATAAGGATTTTTATTTATCAAAACCAGCACTGTTAGCGCACTTTTAAAAGAAATCACAACCTGAGATTATTTCAATTCAAAGTAAGTTTGGATTTTTTCAAAATTGATGAGTTAATTCCATCTGGCGCCCATAAGCTGAGCAATTTTTTTTAAAATAAATTCTTAATGTTAAAAAGTGTCAATTTTAAGAATAAATTCAGATCAATATATTTTTTAACTCCCCCTAATTTTTAATATTTACAATTGGCACCCAACGTGGGGCTATTTGTTTATGTTGAAAAACATAAGCAAATAAGTCGAAGAAACAGTGGTTTTTTAGTAAATTAGAAATTCTTAACAAAAGGTAAGAATGTTCATAATTAACATTTTTATATCATTAATTAATTAATTAATTAAGTGACGTTAATTAATTAAGTATTTTACTCAAAATTTATTCCCAATTTTGCCTCCGTTGACCAAACTCTAAATAAATTAAAACTCAAAGGAGCCTAGTTTGGGGACCAAAACAGGATCAGGCCTTCCACATCCTGAAAAGCAGGTTGACCAGTAATTTAATATACCAGTAATTTAATATTACAACTTTCCAATTTTACAAAGCCATTTGTAATCCATTCTGATGCTTCAGGTTCAGTGTTAGGCATTTCCCTGTCACAAGGCTACAATAGTGACTTAATGCCAGTCGCTTTCACTTCCCAACCATTAAATAAACAAAAGCTAAATTATTACACAATGGAATTACATTGTTTAGCTGCCTCCAAAAATTTCAACAAAACTTGAAACATCAGGAATTTGAATTGTATACAGACAATCCAGCCTTATCATGGCTGTTAAACCACCCATGTCGAATTGGAAAACTCGCCTGATGGATAGAGTTTATCAAATCTTTTAAGTTCTCAGTCCAAAACATAAAAGGATCGATAATATCGTCGCCGATTTCTTATCCCATTTGTATTTGAATTCACCGAACTTTCAACTATCCCCTTTCAATCCCCCCCAAACCTATCTATTCCTTTCTGTCTTCCTTACCCGACATCTTTAAGAACTTAAAGGTCCATCTCCTTCATCTGGCCAAAGGCCAGCATATTGGGAAATTGGTATTGCCTCCTAGATTGACTGATCTAGTCTTCAAATATTACCACAAATTACCCATTTCAGCTTGTATGGGAATCGTCAAAACCTTTGCCTATATATCTTAATTCTTTTGAACTCACGATATTCAAGATCAAATAGGCAAAAGAGTAAAAGGCTTAGTTTTGTGTCAACAAGACAAACAGCCCCAGAACACTCACGGTGGTTATCAGGCATCACAAATCCCCACTACCGCTTTTTTAATGATCATACTGGTCCCCTCCCCTTAAGTTCTAGTAGGAACAGATATCTCCTAACAGTTGTTGATGCCTTTTTTAAATTCAAACTACTATTCCCAACTAAAAATACTAAGTCCCAAACTACCACCATTATCTTATAAAAAACATTTTCTCCTATTTCGGATTTCTCAAATATCTAGTTACCGACAATGTGCCTAGTTTTAAATCTGAATTAATAGCACAGATGTGCCTTAATTGTAGTATTATCCACATTTCTACCTCCACTTATTTACCCGAACCAATCCCATATAGAAAGGGTTAATAAAAACCTAAAAATAGCCTTGCCAGAATCCAGACAAATTGGGACCGAATATTCATTGGTTCCAGTTGGCCTTAAGTTGGTTCCATTGGTGATATTAGCATTAAGTACTTCTATTTTTCCTTATTTTCACCTCATCACTATCGTCTTCATACTTTCAACTTCACCAAGTAAAACCCTTTACCCAATTCCCCCCCCCCCCATTGCTGAGCCCTGTGACACCCACTTCCTAATATAGCTAAGGTCCAACCTTGCAGGGCGTACATCTACAGACGGCTCTGGGAGTACAGGCCCAGTAGGTTTCTCTATTTTCTTAACCCCCAAAACCACCCTCGTTTTATTCCTACCCATTTTCGACCTTGGTTTTTAGCTGGCTTGATAGTGCCCTAGGTTTTCCTGGTTTTGCGCACCATTTATTTTTTTCTGACAAATAGTTTTTTTTTTTTTTTTTTAATCTTTAAACTATTTACCCTTTCATTTTTGTGTTCGAGCTTTGACACCTTGGACTACTGACCCGTTACACGTCGGGTGAATTCGATCTCCTACCCTCAAACCCAAAATACCTAAGTCTATTCCAATCCTACCAGGTCGTTTGCCTGATTTTCCAATAAATACCCCCCCCCCACACACTAACTCACATACCCCACTTATCGGACCATTTTCATCAATTTTTTTTTTCTCTCTATTCTATATTACCTCTCTTGGTCTATTTATTATAACTCATTTTAGTTTACTTATAAGCAGTAATATTTATTTTACTTATAAGATTTTGTTTACATAGATATATAATCTTTGAAAATAACAATAATAGAAACACTATATCCACAAAAAACCCTTCCTATTTATTATCCCTCAACATGTGGTGAGAAGTCCTCCCTGGATGTAACGCCCTTCAGCACAATGCTTGGGAGACGATCACTGTGCGCCTTATGTTTATATATGTATACTTATCTCTGGTATAATCTTGTTGTGTTATCATTATATATATCCTATAAAACCAAGTAAAAAAAAACCAATATAATAAAAAATTTTAAAATCTCAACCATATCCTAAGCACATATTTCTGTGTCATATTTTTAACATTTATTTTATATCAATTTAACAGATTTCTGTGGCTGTATTATCTAGTTTATGCACTAAGTATTTGTCCATGGAACTATCTGCCTGACGCCTTATGGTTGCTCTCCCCCCCTTTCCTGTTTCTGCTATATATATAGGCATTCAAATTTTCTATTCTCCCTTACTAACTCTGTCTTATTGCCCCATTTCAATTACCTACTGTTACTGAGCACTGAAGAGTGCTCATTGCTACATTGGACATTACTTCAGGTAACTCACTCCCCCAAGGTTCACCGCCAAAATAATGGCTGGTTAGGCTATTTTTCGTATGGGTCAGCCGACCCAAAGTATTAATATTAATCTAGTTTAATTTGTTCTTGTAAGCTGGCTAGACTAGGCTGAAGCAATTGAACAGTTGAATTATGGCCATTGGATTACCCCCCCCCCCCATAATTAGTTTGGCCTAAATCATACTCCCTAAAGATCCACAGACCACATAATCACTTCCAACTAGCTATAAATTAAAATACACCATACAGTTTGCCATAGCTGAAAACAAGCATAGATGGAATGATCTAGAAGAAAAAAGGGACTTAACATAGCGTGATGTAGTTAAGAGAGGGTGAAACATTTCCATATGTGCTAATAGAAGTGTTGATTCCCAGAATTGAACTTGATTTCAGCAAGGGTGCAAGGCTCCCAGGAGAGAGTTAAATTTTTCTTGTCTTCGGTAGAGAATTTACAGTAATATTTACTGTAATAGTAATATTTACCTGTTGTTAGAAGAAATGGAATGCGCTATATCTAACAACACAGTATTCTATTACCTACGCTTGACTATGCTATAAAACCTAGACGCATAGGGACATTGCGTATTCTGAACATCAAATGTAAACTTGTAAATTGCTTTGATTTGATAGAAACATTGGATTTTGGTACTTGAAAAGTGTCTTCCAACATCAAATATGATCTAATTCTTTCAAATTAAGGTAAGTAGGTAGTAAATATTTTCATGATTTTTCACCACTAAATTCAACAGGCATATTTTATATACTCTATATTTACCAATTGTTATAATATGGTTTTGTATAATAACCTGTTAGTATAAGACATTCATAATTCTAAGGAATTCATGCAAATGTATTTAGTCCAAACCAGTACGGTAACCCGAGAAAAATAGTCTCAATTTTTTTTTTTTTTTTTTAACATTTAAAGCCCACAATTATATAATTTCAGTTCTGCGGTTCATTCCAATAATTTCATGAATATGTACTTTAAATAATTACTGAAATTTAAATAAAATAATTTATATTTGTAATCCTAAACTGTGTTGAACTATTAACTACAAAATTGAAAATAAATCATTTTAGAAGTTTAGACATGACCACAATTTTTTTATAAATATACTACACATAAAACACATTATTTTTATTATGGTTTAAACATTACAATTTTCGAAATCACAATAAATACGTTAATGGTTTACAAAAATGGCTACACTTTATTGTAACATAAAATAAAATTGATAATTTCAAGGTCGTCAATTTTAGTTACAGTACCGAGAACAAAATGCTTTTAAACAATGGAAGTAATAACATACAAGGTATAACATTAAACGAATGTAAAAAACAGAAGTCCAAACTTACATTCTTCAAATTGATTACTCAAGCTTAAGCAAAATACAGCCTGAAAATCTAGCAGTAGACTAAATTGACACCGGCAACTACAACATACAATTTCATCAAAAAATTAGTTAATTCAATTAATAACGTAATATCACAAAAAAATAGAAATTCATAGATATCGATATTCAAATTACTAATGGTATAAAAATTTATGAAATACATGTACTACTTTACTTACTAATTGAGGGAAATTAAAATTTGGCCTGGTTCCTACTGCAGCAGAGGATGACAGCATTGACAGCCGACAACAAATATTTAATGGACGAATCTGACTAAGCGTGTGCTATATTGATTGTATGTAACCCCAAAAGTGAATTTTTATTTTAAGTCGTGCTAGTTATATGTTATTTTGCAACCATTATTGTTCTCTTCAAATTATTAATATATTTTTATTTATTGACTACTTTTGTTTAGTGAAGTTTTATAATATTCTAAGTAAATCTCTCTACATATAGAAATCATAGCACTATATGATTATTATTATTAATATCTGTGTATGTTAGCTGTTTTTTTGTGAACATATTCAGTTCCCTCAAGTTATCAATGAAGTTTTGAAGTTGTTGAAATTTCAAACCTAGACACTAGACAGTAGGACACGTATAGGACATCTGATTTTTGTAAATAAATGCAATTTAATAATTATTATAAGTTTAATAATTATAGGTATAATAAGAAATTCTACATAAAATAGGTTATTTAAGGTATTTGTATCCTAATAACTATTTTAAATAATGGTTTACTAAAGATTTTAAGTGTGATTAGTATTTTATGTTTCAGTAGTTAACTTTTTAGGGGTTATGTTGTACACAAATGACATTTAGGTTACTTTGTCTTACAGTCCTATCTTAACACTTTTAACCTCCACTCACTCCAGCAATATTTGTTTTTATGGTAATTCTGTATTGTATATTGCTCTGTAATTGTACCTTGCTCTGAGTTTTATTTAAAAAATTTGTGTAAATCTTTTCTGCATACCTTATTTTGAAACAATTAGATCATATTTGATGTCAGTAGATACTTTTGAAGGGTATATTATGTAGTGTTCCTGTTGCACTCCTTACTAGCTAAATGTAGGCCATTTGTGTTCTTCCTACCTCTTTTTGCAACAGTTATATCATCCTTTTACACGCATTTCACTTTTGAATTACAAAAATCCATTATTTCTGTCGAAAACAAACTATTTAAAATGACGATTTGCGGGCTTTTGAGGTTAGTTCAGATCTTTACCTTACTACGTATGACAACTCGTGAATATATTTGATGTCTCATCCCTCAATGTTTATGTTCCTTCGTGAAAATAGGTCTGTTTAAAGAACTGGCAAACTAGATGTCAATTACTGTTAATCATGTATCTAACCAGACCTTAAGAACTATAGGTATGGGAAGGTAAATATATAATATATTTATTTTACCAGACCTATAGTGCCTTTACATATATAAACCTTCCGAGACCTAGTTCTCATGATTCTTAAATCATAGAAGCGAGTAATATGAACCTGTGAAATTGATTGTAATATGCATGCAGCCCACGAGTGATTTCAATATGTGTTATCTATGAAATCGAGACACATAGCGTGATTGAGTAGTTCAGAATATCAAGAAATTCTCAATTTTTATGATTTTGAAATGAAATAAGGTATTGTATTATGAAACATTAAAAGTGTACAGCATAATAAAGGAATGTAATTGTTACAACAGAAGGTATTTAGACCACAAATTCCATACATTTAGCTAGAAAATAGCAATGACAGGAACACTACATATTTACTTTTTAAAGTATCAAAATACATTAGTTAAGTAAAAAATAAGGGTAAATATCGGGGTTAATTATCGGTTGTACCTCGGTCTCGGATTTTTCTATAAAAACTTATGAAATCTTCAAATATTTACCTTGTCAGATCATATTTTTTATCGGAAGATACTTTTCAAGTAACAAAATACATTTCTTCACTGTCATAACACATAAAAACAAGGGAATATGTTGTTAGGTTAAATCCAGCTCTGATAAAAAAAGCCTACATTAATATTTTTGACTACTGTAGTCAAGTTAGTGAATGTGTTATCACTACCTTATTTTCAAACAATCAGATCATTTTTAATTTCGGAAGACACTTTTGAAGTCACAAAATGTATTTGTATATTAGAAAATAGGCAATATTAAAGTATGAAATCGACTTCATAGTGTGTAGCATCTAAGTTGTGTAAGTTACGTAAATGACAAAACAGCGGTATTCCCTTGTTTTCTGTGTTTTTTGACAGTAAAGAAATGCATTTTGAGACTTGAAAAGTGTCTTCCGACAAAAAATATGATCTGATTGTTTGAATATAAGATAAATAGTTTATGATTTCATAATTTTGTATAGAAAAATCTGAGACCGAAGTACAATCTATAATCACCAAAATAATGTACAATTAGGAACTCGATTTGAAAGTAACAAATCGACCTATGGTTATGGTTTCCGTATGTTACACGGTAAATACCTATTATACACAATCATCGGATTTTATTATTACAAATTATGAAAGTGTTAACTATTTACTTGGTATTCAAACAATCAGTTCGTATTTTTTGTTGGAAGACATTGTTCAATTCACAAAATGCATTTTTCACTATCAAATAACTCGTTCAGAACAAGGGAATCTAGCTGTTGTTACATTATAGCATGTTAATTATTTACCTTATTTCCAAACAATCAGATCATTTTTGATTTCAGAAGGCACTTTTAAAGTTAGAAAATGCATTTGTTTATTAGAAAATAGGCAATATTAAAGTATTAAATCGACTTCTCAGTGAGTAGGTCTGTGTTGCGTAAGTTATCCAATATAATGGCAATGACGTAGCCGAGATGGGCCCAGGTGGCTGTATACATGTACTGTAGTGACCTAGGCGAGGGCTGGCCAGGTGGCTATATATATAGTCACCTGGCCAGAGCTAATAAAGTAATTTGTGTTTGCCATTGAAAATATGTTTTTTACCTTAATATTTTGATGGATATAGTTTCGTGGCCCTGAGGATATATTATATAGTTAGCTAGCCAGACCTAATGAAAGAAGTGATCATACATTCACTAACTTAGTTATCAATATTACGTAGGGATTCAAAACCTGAGCTGGATTTCGTACTTTTATATTTCTTATTTTCTACTAAGATAATGTATTTTGTGACTTAAAAAATGTTTTCCGACAAAAAATATGAACTGATTTTTGATGAGAGCATAGGTTGAGTTGTGAGTTATGAGTTGTAGGCCTACATCCAATTAAAGGCCTTTATAAGTCAAACACAATATCGCAAACATGACCTCGAAAGGTTAAAAGAATGTGTTTTTTAAGCTAGATATTGATTTGCAAAGTTTTCATTTTATAACCTCTACCTAGTAAACATTATTAAGCTGTTTTCAACATACCTCACATTGTAGGTAATATGAACTTTAAACCCACGCTATTTTAGCTAGGATGAACCTTTTGAGGTCTGGTTTGCGGCATTGTGTTATACTCAAAAAGTCTTTTAATTCGATGTAGCCTACAACCTATGCTCTCATTTAATATTTCATACATACTCCTTGTGGGCTGTCCCCCTGGAACGGTAGCGGTCCACTGAATATGTACTAAAATAGGTTTTGATGTCCATCTGTGCAAAGCTTTGTAGCTCTATCTGTATTGGTAAAAAAAATATCAAGCCGTCCCTGGACTTATTTAACATGCTGTGTATATATATAGTGTATCCCACAAAGGTAATTACAGTTTTAAACCATCACCAAGTACATATGCATCAACCAAATTGTAATTTTTTTTTCATACAGGTTGGAAACATATCCAAAAGCGTACCAACAAATTTTTACGCTGATATCTGCAATAGAAATAAAATGTCGGCTGTTGACAGTGATTTATGGTTTATATGAGCAAGCAATAAACCAACTTTTTATTCTTTTATAGACTTTAATAAGTTTTAATTTTAATTACAACAATATAACAAATAATAAACTTTCATTTTATGGAAAAACTTGTTTCTTAACCAAAAAAAAATCATTCAAGCTGAAACCCATCTACTGCTACACACTGGTAGCATCAATGAACAAAAGCCTGAAAAGCATTGCTGAAGAATTCCCTAGGGATGTTAAACATTTCTTCTTTGATTAGCCTTTTTAAATCCTCATAGGTTTCTATGTCGTGGGAGTACACTTTTTCTTTTAGATATCCCCACAGAAAAAAGTTACAAACTGTTAAGTCTGGTAATCTAAACGGCCAGTCCATAAAATCGCTTCCTCTTCCAATTCAAAGACCAGTTAACTGAGTGTTTAGTAGATTTTTCACTTCTCGAGCATAGTGCGGAGTGGCTCCATCCTGCTGAAATATGCAAGTCTACATTTTGTCAATGGTTAACTGCGGAATAATGTGAGTGCTCAACACTTCATGATACCTAGGCCCATGCCCTTTGACCTAAGTTTCTTTTCTTCTGCAAAATGAGGATTTACAGTATTGTAGTAGTTAACATTGTGTCTACATACTAAACCATTACGATAAAATGTAAACTTGTCTGAAAACACCAAACGAAGATGCCACTCATTATCAATCTCATAATTTTCAATCACTTTGGTACAAAACTCTACTCTTCTGTCTGGGTCGTCTTCAAGAATCCTGTGTACTACTCTGTGAGGTTTGTAAAACTTCACACCATGATTCTTGATTATTCAATGTACTGTAAACTTGGGCACACTAGTACTTAGATATACTTTTCGAATCGATGTGGGTTTACTAGGAGACTTTAGAATAGCAGCACTCACATTTTCAGCCACTTCTAAGTCAGGTGGCTGCTGGTAATACTTTTTCTGTACACTACCAGTTTCAAGTAAGAGCTTCCTCTTCTTTGCAATGGACATGACTGATGAAGGTTCAATCATAGGATATGTAGCTTGAAATATTCTGTATGCTTCTTTGTCATTTTTAACAGCAATAGACCAAGCACAGCACAAAACATTCTGCTCTATCGTAAACAACATGGCAAAAAGCTAGAACAACTTAGGTTATATTTGTTGCCTAAAAGAACACAATAAAAGTTGTCAACAATGCAATGATCTGAAAACAAAGAAACAGCTATTTGTTTTAAAATAACCAGTTGTTTAAACTTTTGGAGCTTTTATGTTATCTTGTTCTATGGTGGCAGGCGCTGTCGTTTAAACTGCATTTCTATCAACAACCGCTATTTTATTTCTATTGCAGATATCAGAATAAACATGTACACTTTTGGATATGTTTCCAATATGTATGAAAGAAATCTTACAATTTGGTACATGCATATGTACTTAGTGGTTGTTTAAAAATATAAATACTTTCGTGGGACACACTTTATATAAATACACCTAGCAGGACTATTAAAAAAAATTGGTTTTTCCCATATAAAATATAATATGTATAACATAAACATCAAGCGATCAGACATTCACTAACTTGACGAATGTAGTCATACATATTAATGTAGGCATAGGTGCTAAGCTAACCAAATCTAGATTTCATACTTTTTATTTTACTTAAAAACTAATTTATTTTGATACTTTAAAAGTGTCTTTCTGACACCAAATATGATCTATTTATTTCAAAATAAGGTATGTAGCAAACGATTTTCATAAATTTCTTAACTAAATCTCAGGGCAAGATACAATACACAATTACCATTTTAATTTTTTTAATACAGTATTGTCAAACAGAAACAACAACCATATAACTATTTTGAATATTTATTCCACAGTAGTAATCTGCCTCCAGTGATCATAAAACTTTTATATTTTAGAACCTATGATAACTAAAGATCAAATGTATGTCAATTTTTTATTTTGCTAAAAAGTGATGACTATTTTTAAAATAGTAATGAAATTTCTAATTGAATACAACTGTTGACCATTACTTGCTTCACAAAGGTAAATTAAAGATGTAGATCAGTGTATATTCATACATAGACAAAACCACCTAAAATCTAGTGTGCAGACACTCTAGTACTAACTTTCTTATTTACATAATATCATACTAAAATGACTGAAGTTTTACTTATCGACATTTTACATGTATACATATTTTTATATCATATCTCATTTACAAGGTTTATATGTTAAACAATGAATATTGGGTTTCTAAGACAAGTTGGGTGAGGTTAGCTTGTTTTTATTTACATATTATAGTTTTTTTTAAATATATATGAAAAATGTTAATATATAAATAAAAATTATATCCTATTTAAATAAATCCAAGCTTGCCTTGAATGTCAAATATTGTGTGTGTGTGTGTGTGTGTGTGTGTGTGTGTGTGTGTGTGTGTGTGTGTGTGTGTGTGTGTTGCCACGCTACGCTCGAGGTCGTTGGGTTCTTCTTGCCCCGACACTGGAACGCCACTTACCACGCTACGCTTTCACGATTTTAAGATTCTTTGTTCCCTTTTTGGAACGCTATTTACCACGAACTCTTAAACTCGCTGTACGATCACCACCGATAGGGCGAACCACCTTTCTGCTCAGAGCAAGCGCGGGCAAGGCCAAGATGCTCACTTTTACCTTTTATACAATCAAAGATATTGCAAAACTTGGCTCTAGTAAGTATGAGCTTGTCCTCATAAACTTACTAACCTTTAATTTACGCAAAATTCCCTGAAATTTATCTCAATGCTCGATTATTTGACTTTTTTTTTTTTTTTAAATTAACACTCTCTCTCTCTAAGGTCGTGCCTTTTGGGAGAAATCGGCTCTTAAGTTCTGATGATAACTATTAAAATTTTCAAATTATATTACCAGAGCACACATATAAGATTTATATTTAAACAAGGTTAATAGCATATACAGAATGGATATATATAGAAAACACAACAAAATTTAGAAATGAATTATTTATATATTCTTTTCTTTTTGGCACAGTAAAATTGTTGAATTCATAAACTTTTTTAATAACAACAAAAATTGATTAAACAACAACACAACGATTTATATATTTGACAAAATTTACCAATGGAATATTTTCTATATTCTAAACAAAAATAAAAACGCTTGACTTTTCAGACAGAACCACAAACAGTTTTTCCTGTACTGAAAAGTCGTATTTAATTATTAATTATTTACAACACCAAAGCAGAAGTATAAAAATGAATTTAATTTTTAATAATTCCCCTAATGACGTTATATTTGAAATGAAGTTAATATTTGCGAATTCTTTACAGGATTCCTTAAGTATAAGATACCTTCACACTTTATTAGAAGTTCTAGTTGGTTTTGGAATTTGTTGTATAATTAGGCTGATGTTGATATGATGTTTTCGGTCCAGAGTCTGTAAACTGCTATGTAGTTGAATGCTGGTCTCGAATTCTTCTAAGTTGCCTTGAAGTTCGATAGGAGTAGAAATTATTCTAAGTCCAGTTAAGTAGAGTGACAGTTGAATTTTCCTCTCAGCTCGGAGTCTGTTGCAGAAGAAACGTCCACCTTGCGTCGATTCCAAAACAAAAGTATCCTTCTTTCGATGGATAAATTATGGTCTCCCTTTCAGTGGGAATTATTCCACTACCTGGAGCCAATTTTTCTCCCTTTTAGGGAAAAAGGTATTTTCTTCTTATTACGTGTTTTCAGGCCCTTTTGGTCTGAAATATTTACACTATATATTTTATTAGTCATATTTTTTGACTAATGAATAGTTTTCTTCCTTTATTATTAATTAAAACAACTTTTAAATAATAATTTATTGTATTTATTCTTTAGCGTTATCTGTGATCCAAGTTGGCAATATGATGGTTCAGACTCCAGATTCCTACTGAGGGTGCGCACGCCACTTTACAGGATTTTTCATGAAAATCTCGACTTTGGTCGTTTTTTCGTTCAACTCGCTATAACTTTCGAACGCTCGAACCGATTTTAAAGTTCCTTTCGGATTCTTCTTCCTCTCCATCTTGTGGGTCTTGTGGAACTTGATTCATCGTTCTACTGCGCTTCGTTCGCGAGTTATCGCCCTTTTCCCGAAATTCGGTTTTTCTTCTTTTCAAATTTTGAGATAATTCCTTTCTCAAGATTCTTTTGACGAAATCTTGTTCCTCTTCTACCATGACGAAAAACTCTGTTTGTACTTTTAACGTAGCTCGCTTGGTTCTCGAGTTATACGTCCTTGAAATCCCAAAGTTTTTATCGTATAAGTTTTTGTTCATAAAAACCCCCCCATTATATATTATCATTTCTGCTTTGATGTTTTACACTTTTACATAATAGATATCTATAATTACAATGTTATTTCTCCCCTTTAACTTCCAATTTAACCGCTTTTGGGCTTTAAAGTTTTACTTTTTGTAATTATTATATCTCCCTTATTTTATTTTCAAATTTGATTCTAAGTACATATTATTGTGCCCTATTGTGGTCTCTTCAATAGTACCTATTATTATTTTTTAATTAATCCCCCCTTCAACTCAAAAATTCCAAAAAACTCCCCAAGAATGACTTTCTAAGTCCATTCTCACCTGTCTATTATTATTAATTCATATTTTTTATTTATGATTATTGTTATTTCCCCTATGAGTTATGACTCTACGTTTTTTGCATTTTGAATTTAAGTTTTTTCCAAATTTTAGGTTTTTGAGCCCCTATAAAAACTTGAATAACTTTTTTGTTTTAAATGCTTCTAAATTTATTTTTCGATATTATTTATCGGTTGATTCTACTGAACATTAATTTATTTTAATAATTTAGTATTTTAATAGAATAAGAAACGAGGCAGAGTGACATTTCACGTACCAACATGCAATCTTCCGCACCTGTTGGCGTGACGTCATCGTCCCTCCTCGCCCCCTATCTATATGGCTTTATCGCGGGAATTTAAACTGCTTTAAATTTACTTGAGACTTTTGGCTTTTTCCAAACTGTCTCAGTGTGTGTGTGTGTGTGTGTGTGTGTGTGTGTGTGTGTGTGTGTGTGTGTGTGTGTATGCGTGTGCGTGTGTGTGTGTGTGTGTGTGTGTGTGTGTGTGTGTGTGTGTGTGTGTGTGTGTGTGTGTGTGTGTGTGTGTATTATAAACCTCAAATTACATGTTTCTAAAAATGACTAAGTGTGAATGTATAAAGAATGGTAAAAATGATAGATCCAGCTTCCAGATGCCTCGATTTATCATTATTTTTTCCAAATAGTAAAAATAGTATATTTTCCTCCAGCAATGGTTATAATTGATGTATGTAATTATGCCGGTTTTAGTTTAATTGTAAGTTTTTTAATGTTTCCCTTGCTATATAAATAATGGTATTTGTCAGAAGTAAGAGAAAATAAATTAAATTAAACTAAATGTTCAAAATGATTTCATACATAACTAGGCTTTTGGAAGAAAGCAGTATGACATGGAATACATAATGTATTCATCTCCCATAATCAGTGCGGGATTAACAACCATGGTGCCCTGTAGGCATTAGAATCAATGGCCCCCTTACATCATTGATATTGTTTTGCATATGTGTCAGGGTTCACAGGCTTGTGTTTTTGTGTAGATGATTTTCTTTTCTTTTAACTCGGTACATTTTAAACTTATGTCTATTTAAAAGGGTCACTTCTCTAAAAATTGTAAAAAAAAAAAAAAAAAAAATTAATTTTTTTGTTCTGTTTTGTTTTATAGACCAAAATCTCCTTTTTCATAGAGATGAGTGTGAGAAAACATTCGTTCACTTCACCGTCAGACGATCTAAAGTATTTTATAATTATATTCAACTAATTTACAGTAGAAATGTCCGGTGTAGGGTCAATGCTTAGAAAATAATAATTGGTTTCTTCTTTAACTTCTTCTAGCAAAGTGAGTAAGTTCGAAAATCTCTTCTGAGATTTTTATGTTTATTAACAAAATATGTATATGGAACTGTGAAATAAATATTACAAAAACCCCACCCCTGAAGATATGATATAAATCATGAAAAAACAATGTAAAACTCAAGATTTAGCGTTTATTCCCAACAGTTCGTAGGTCGAAAAAACATTCTACCAGCTGGTTATATTATACAGCAAGAAATTTAAACTAGAAACAGGTTGACCACATTCAACATTGGAGATGTTATTAATTTTAGAGACTGAATCCAATTTAAATTGTTCTTCATGTTAAAATAAATAAATGTCAACAAGTGTACCCACTTCTTGCAAGAGAGCACTTTAACAAAAGAGAGCAGAGTGTGCAGTTATAAAAAGAGAAAAAACCACTTTAGTAGCATGTATTGATATCGGTAACTTAATACCTACATTATAATTGGAGTTAATGTAGTATTAATTTACCTACCTAGTTATGAATAATTAATTTCCTATTCAGTGTTAAAATCTATTTGGAAATAATGGAATTCACATTCAATTATAAACAATCTAATTTTCACAATCACAGGTTTCACTGACTGATACAAAAGACAAACAACCTGACACTATACTGACCCTAGTGACGCCAAAGAGGGGAGAGGGGGTCTGTCAAACTACTGTCAAATGAATTACACCTCACAGAAAAATAGAGTGATGAAAACAAAGTAAAATTAACTATTTAGTCTTCATGTAGGGTGTGATGCAGTCATTGAACTATGCATTCCTAAAAATGGCGAGAAGTGAGACATCCATGTACTATTAGGGGTATAAAGTAACAGGATTTTACATTTTCACAGCATATTTAAAGATATAAAGCGTCTATTATGAACTCACGTTTTAAACTAAGAGTTGTAAGAGACGATAAAGGAATAAATATGTCTCGGGCTCACTTCCTAGATCCCATAAACAACTGCCTACTTTGCCTAATTGATAATCGGGCACTGGCCATAATGATAACACTACAACTACATTGTAGAATCAGTTATTGTTTCTAACCTATACACTCTGGTAAAGTCGTAGAAAAAGCAGATTTAAATAATATAATACTTGTAAAATGGTAAATAATCAACTTAACCTTACCCAACTTGTCCTCAATGCCAAATTCATGATGCAAATTCTAAATATTTTACTGACATTGGTCCAGATACAACAGTATTACCTAGTTTTACATTACCCGAGTTTTCACATTTTCAAATGATCAGCAAACTAAATTGTGTACTTTTTTTATTTTGTAAAGTGGTTAAACATTTTTTGTCATCAGAGATTCTATAGAATAAATTCTTATAACAATTGGCAACAGGCCAGTGTTGTAAAATAAAACCCAACAAACCACAACACAAGAGCAAAAAAAGATCTTTCTGATTTTCACAAATAGAAGAAGAAGCTTTAATTTTCTTCTCATTCTGTATAGAAAGTTGTACACAATCAAAAATATTACTTTCGAACATTGTAAATTCTTTTAAACAAAATTTTAACATTCTATAGAAAAATTCTATACAATTACCATTGTGATCTCATCAACATAACAAAGTTATGGAAGTTTATCATGTAAAATAATATACAAACAATATATATTTCTTTCTCATGGAAGATGAAAAATTAGGCCTAGTGTAGAAAGACAGCGTGTCTTTATTTATTAACTATTGTTTAACCAAAATGGCTGACAGCATGATTAACACAATACTGATACAATTTTTAATGACAGGAAATAAAAGATGTACAATAAACGAAGTGGCACTTGCATCATAGGTTATTTGTTTATAGAATGTGGACATTTATTGACATATTTATATAAATTAAAAATCGTCATTGTATTATAGATGAAAATATTATAATTACTTTATGTTAATTCATACAAATTTATATTTTGTTCGTAATTTGTAGATAAAGATGGTGGGGAAAAATGATACATTACTGATTCGACATTTACCATCTGAACTTTCTCATAAAGAAAAAGAAGAATTTCTCAAACATTTTGGAGCGATTGATGTACAAATATTAGGTTCAGAAAACAAGAAAAGCAATTTAGTATATGCAAAGTAAGTAAAATACATTTTATAGTATTCAATATCAGAAATTAACTATATATATATATAACATATGAAAATGTGGGAAACTTCTATAACAAACTATTTCAAGTACATATTAATAATTGATATCTTTTGAAAAGTAATTTGAGTATATTTACATACATATTATAACAATGAAGTTGTTATATAATTATTTTGATTATAATTTATGATTTAATCTTGCCACACGTTGTGCGACCAATATAACAATGAAGCTACACCTGCTTTGCTAATTATTTTAATTTCACCTTTAATTATTTAAGCCACACGTTGGAATGCCAAATATAACATTTAAGATGTTAGATTTACTTATTTATTTTTAAAAAATCACACGTTGGTGAGCCAAATATAACAATGGAAGTTTGTTATATGTTTTTATCTTGCAACACTACTAAAAAGGAACAACTTATGATTATTACTCATAAACAACACCGTTTACCTGGATAAAACAATCTCTTTCTTTTAATTTTTTAAAAGAACAAAATTACAATAGCAATAAACATATACATGGAATTTATACTTACTTATCTAGAAAACATTTACTCTCCATTCATTCCTTAAGATTAATTTATTTATCATAGACAATTTTTTAAAATTACAAATTTACTTTATTTTAACTCTTGTTAAAATCTTCAAATTATCAGTTCCTTTTAGTTTAATATTTTTCTTTACAATTTTATTTAAGACTTTAAATTATTATTAACATTGATCATCTTTTTATTTAATCTCGGCTAGCTCAGTTCTTTACAATTAATTTTAAAAAAACAACAAAATCTTAATCTCGGGTCTTGGGTTTTTTGAATGGCTCAATCGAAAGTGAAATCAATTCTAGGTGAATTTAATAATTAACAATTAATTGGTTTTGTACTTATCAAATCTGCTGGTCCTTCTTGCTCGGTCAGTTAGCACTTTACACTCCACCTAACTTTAATTTATCCTTTTATTAAACGAAAAAAAACACAAAACACCACACTGCTTAAACACTTTCCGTTGGTATTTAACGTTGTCTCTCTTTCCCAGATGCCGTTCCAAATAGGCCTCTCCTTCCTCGAAATCGTCCCAAAATCTGTCTCTCCTTCCTTGTAGTCGTTCCAAAATTACAGCGCCTGTTCTACGATGATTGGTCCCTCCTTCCTCTGGTGAATTTAAACTCCTTTTCCAAATCTGTCTTTTTGTTAAGAACTCCACAAACTCCAAATCTAATTTCCTTTACTAATTCAAACTTTCTTTACTTCAATTCAACTTTACTTTCAACTTATCAAAAACCTTTAAATATAACGAGACTTCCTGTCCCTTACTCGCTGAAAAGAAAAACTATTCTTTTGTACACAGCGCACTTTTGCTGTGTACGCGACCTTCCGTCGTGGCGACTCTGGTAAGACTCTCCTAACAAACTATTTTCTAATGTTCCTTCTCTAAAACACTGTTTTTCGCGCCCTGTTCGCTGATTTGTCGATTTCTACCAACTTTCTCTGCTTACGACTTTCGCAATTCCTACTGGTTGTTTTTGAATTCTGCCGTTGTGTTTTTTAAGTTTGGAGCGTCTCCGATTGGCCGACCTACTTTCTACTTGCGTTTTTCTAAAATACCGTTATAATGATGCTTTCCCTTGATTTCTCTTTTTTTTTTTCTAGTAAAAACTCTGCTACCCTAAGAATTCCGTTATGTACCACGTGTTGGCCTCAAGGTTCTTGAAATCTTAGTGTTATTGTAGCCTAGCACGTACAATTTTTATTACAGGCGGCATCTGCCGTTTTCTCTTCATTTGTTTCTTAACATGGTTCTATATTTATTATTTTATTCAAGTTATATTTTAATTTATTTATTTTTAGATTTCATGATTGATGATTTTATTTAGTTTAATTTAATTGATATCATGATATCGTTACAGTGTCCCCAGATAAAATTAATTTCCTTTGGAATACTAAGAAATAAATTTTTATCTTAGCCCGTTCACTTATGAACTACAATTTTGTAAAAGAACCTTTTCTAACAATGCCTTCGTCCATTGCGGTTGGCCACATAACCATACAATAGACCCTTACTTTCTTTTGTCTACTTGCATGGAATTTCTGACCATTTGTTGTGGGTCATAAATCCTTTCACTTTCCTTGTTTACATTTTTCTATTGTTATTTTCTCCAGTATTTATTTACACTTTAGCCTAATATTACCTAACTATGATTTTTTTTTAACATCCTACAATTAAATACTCCTCTTTCCTTATCTCTATTAACGTATCCTAACTTATATGTGGTATTTCCTATTTTATTCCTAATTACATATGGTCCCTCGTACAGTTCACAAAACTTATGATATCGCTTTAGGATTAATTTCGATGGTACGCATGCTCTCACCAAAACTCGTTCTCCTAATTCATACTCCGTGGGTGGGTGTTGTTCATTATACTTCCTCGCATACTTCTCTCGCTTTTCTTTTATCCTAAGATATATTTCCGCATCGCTGGTTATTGGTTCCTTTTGATTATCCGGTTTTATGAGGTATCTTGTCCAACTGCGTGTCGGTTTTCGTTTGAACTGTGCTTCTATGGGAGTTGTTTCGATGGTTTCGTGGTATGATTCGTTGATGCAAGCTTCAATGATTTCCAATATTTTTCCCCAGTCTTGATGTTTGTCCTTCAATAGAATTCGGCAAAACTGTCCCAGCTGACGCATGATTCGTTCCGCCATGTTTCCTTGTGGATTCCGTATCGCGACTACCTTCTTCCTTATTCCCAGTTCGGCTAGCCCGGCTTCCCATTTCGGTGACGTAAATTGCGTCCCGTTGTCAGATAAAATGCATTTTGGTTCCTGTACTTCCTGTATGTATTTCTTCACTTGCTTTAATGTAGTTATGGTTGTTGTATTACGGACTTTATATAATTTTGTGTACTTTGTAAAAGCGTCTATCATTACGAAAATATATTTACATCCTCCAACTGATTTTGGCAAAGGTCCATAATAATCTACACAGACTAACTCCCCTACCCCGTTTGGTACTATTGGTGATAATTCCGCGTTTCGGTGCTTAAGGTCAAATTTACATTTCTGACACCTTGGACATTTAATCAGCTCATCTCTGATGTATTTTGCGATGTGGTCTCCTGTAAAATCTTCCTTAAATATCCGGTAACATTTATTAATCCCTACATGTCCATACACTTCGTGTATCTCCTTAGCTAAAATTTTTACAAAGTTACTAGGTATCATTAATTTCCAAATTTCTTTTTCCTTCCTAAATAGTTTTCCCTGATATAATTGATAATGTTCCTGAATTTTCTGATTATTTTTATTTAAATTTTCTATAATGTTTTTGCAATTTTGATCCCCATTCTGTACCTTTTCAAAGTTTTTTAAAGTTTTTCCTATTTCTAAATTAAATCCTTTCGCTAATATCAATATCTCTATCAATCTTTCATCGCTTGTTTCCCGTATTTCCGCGTTGTCTTCTGGGAATCTACTTAATGTGTCCGCTACAACGTTGTCCTTTCCTTTACAATGTTTAATGATTATATTGTACTCCTGGATGAGTAAGATCCATCTAGTCATACGGGCATTTAAAAGTCTACAATTATTCATGAATGTAATGGCCTTATTATCTGTGATTACCGTTAATCGCTTCCCTAACACATATGTTCTAAATTTCTTTAGACAGATTACTATACTGTACAGTTCCTTCTCTGCTGTACTGTAAAATCGCTCTGCCCCTTTAAATGTACGGCTGGTGTATGCTATCACTGCGACCTCTTGATCGTCCCCAATCTGGTATAGTTGACCTCCTGCTGCGATGTCACTTGCGTCGGTTTGTAAATAAAACATTTTGTTATGGTCTGGGTGGCGTAGCGTGACTACTTCCTCGAACTCTTTCTTAACCTTTTTAAAACTTTCATCTATTTCGCTGGTCCATTTGAACTTCGCTCCTTTCTTTAATAATTCTTGTAGTGGTGCTGTTACAGATGCATATTTTTTTGAAAATTTGTGATAAAAGTTGGTAAGTCCTAGAAAACCTTTTAATTGTCTCGCTGTCTTTGGTCGTGGAAAATTTCTTATAGCGGCCATCTTGTTATCCTGTGGTTTAATCCCTTGAGTAGTTAATAAAAATCCTAAATATTCTATCTCCTGCCTACAGAAATTTGATTTATTTATATTCACCGTTAAATTAGCGTTTTTTAATACCTCCAAAACTTTTTCAATTTGATTTATGTGTTCCGTCCAATTTTCTGCCAGACACAAACAATCATCAACATACAAGGTAAGAAATTGTTTTACTTCGTCGGTTAATATTGAATTTAGGCCCCTTGTTAGACTGGCTAAACTAGTACTCAACCCAAACGGCACGGTCTTGTAGCGGTAGCATAACCCTTTATGTAAGAAAGCGGTGTAATCTCTACTTTCTACATGTAGTGGTATCTGCCAAAAACTACTAGTTAAGTCGAAGCTGCTCATCCATTTAATCCTTTTCTCTATTGTTAAAAGTTCTTGTATTGGCTGCGATCCCTCATAATCCGGAACAGTTCGTGCGTTTATGATCCTTGCGTCCAAACATATCCTTACACTCCCATCCTTTTTACAGACTGGAACTATAGGGTTGATATATGGGCTGTTGCACCTTTCAATTATGCCGTATTCTAGCATTCTTTTTATTTCAAGGTCAACACTCTCTCTGAACTTCATCGCAATAGGCCAACTCCTTTGACAGTATGGGCTTTGGTCTGTTACTTTTAATTTATGCTGATATGTTTTTATTAATCCTGGTTTTTTACAAAATACATTTTTATACTTAATCAAAATTTTGCTTAATTGCTGCCTTTGTTCTTCTGAAATATGCCCTAACTCATTAATTTTACTAAAAATTTCTTCCTGACTGGTTTCATAATCTTCCTTAATCATGTGTTGGATTAGCGTTTGATTGTATTTTTCTTCCGGGTCCTCAAACATAATTTCTCCCTTTATACCATAATTATTATCTTCAGCAATGGTATTTAATTCTAACTTATTACTAATAAAATCGACGACAGCCTTATTTTTCACTAAAAAGTCTAATCCTAATATGCAATTCCTAATTAATTCTGGTACTATGATGAAGTGAATGTCTATCATGAACTGTCCTACTTTTGTCTTAATAATAATCTGTTTTTTCACATTTTTCGAACGTAAGCCTGTAGCCCCTATTATCTTTACTCCGGCAACTGGTAATTCTTCAAATTTTCCCATTATTTCTTTGTTTTCGAAATAATACCGTTCCGACAAGGAATTAAACTCGCAACCTGTATCCACTAACGCTTGTAATTTTAATTTATTAAATTCTATTTTTATTTCGGGACATTTAGTTAAATTCTTATCTATTAAACATGGGTTATCCTTGGCTTCTAAACAATCCTTTAGGTCTGTAAATAACGTATTCATTATGCTAGTATGTCGTAAATCTCCTTGTCGGTCATGGCTTACGTCCCCTTGTGAATTTCACTTTTCCTTTCTGTTTGGAATTTGTTCCTTTACAACTCGCCTGTCTTGACTTCTAGGGTCATTGCTCGCACGTGCATTGTACCCTGCCCCTCGCCATTCTTGTCGTCGGTCATTGTTTTCACGCCAATGGGTCGGTCTGTCATTCATCGGTCTACCCCAATTGTTTTGTCTGTTGTCATACTCCCTTTTATTTTCATCGGTTCTTTCCCTTTCTTGAAACCGCTCGATTTTTGCATAATCGAACTCCATTAATAATTTAATAAAATCCTGCTTCTTTTTAATTCCCCTTGTAATTACAGCTATTAACACGTTAGGGTGAAAATGTTTCCCTGTCTTATAGACTAGCTGATCTTCTGTTAAAGGTGGGCTTAACTCCGAACACTGTAGCATTAAATTCTCTACATACGAAATAGCTTCACCGCCCATTCTCCCGTGAAATTTTCCGAACTCTAGATGGTCCCTTATCTTAGCCTGAATTATTTCATTAAAATACTTTTCCCTAAATTGTTCCTCAAATTCCTTGAATTCCTTTACACTACTTCGATGCAATTCCCACCAAATCAACGCCTCGTCTTTAAGATATCTGCCGATCCAATTAATACTATTTGTTAGGGTACTTTCGCTTATTTCTTTCATAATATTAAGAAATTGTATCGGAAAACGCTCCTTCCCTGAAAAACTGATATTCCTTACTTCCGGTTCGTTAATATAGCCTTCACCTGTGTTTCGTACATTCTTAATTTTCCTATCTAAATCGACGAGCTTCTGCGCAACTTCAGCCGTCTTCTTCGCAACTTCGTCGATTTTTGTGTTGCTACTTTCGAAATTTTTCACGCATTTCTCCCCGATTTCTACATCCTTTTCCGCGAGTTCTTCTATTCTTGCGTTCACGATCACTCCACGGTTTTCGATTTCTTTTACGCGATTCTCCGATTCCGCGCGATATCCACTTATTCGAATCCCGATTTCTTCCTCCGTTTTCTTCAGCTTTTCGTCGAAGCCCGATCGAATTTCCGCGACTGATTGTTCGATTTTTTCGACGCGGCTGTTTATCCCGTCAAAACGCTCCTCGATTTTCTTGTTTAATCTTACTTCAACTGAGGCTACACTATTTTTGATTTCTTCCGCGTTTTTCTTATTTTCTTCCCTCATTTTACGGATTTCCTCCCATTTTTCTTTTTCGGATTTTTCCCTGATTTTTTCTGATTTCTCCCTAGTTTCTTCCATATTTTTCAGAAAAGCTAGTAAACTTGCCATGTTCGCGTCTCCCGACTGTCCTTCTGACGTTGTTGCTATGCCTACATTTCTGTCTACTGTCCCCGCCCGTGAATCTACGCTATTTTCTAATTCTGGGTTTCTATTATTGTCTAACATTCCTAATTCATTCCCTTCTTGATTAAAATTTTCGGCCTCTAACCCCAATTGATTATTAATTTCATTTTCATTAGCCATTTTTAAATCCAATACCCTTTTCCTACTTCTAGTTAGCATAAAAAACACAATTCTACTTTTATTCTATAATATAACCTAACACAAATTTTCCTGCAACAATATTATATTACTTATTCTACAAACAATCTTATTACTAACAATTAATGTTTCACTTTAATTGAGCCACCGCGGTTGGACGCCAAATATAACAATGAAGTTGTTATATAATTATTTTGATTATAATTTATGATTTAATCTTGCCACACGTTGTGCGACCAATATAACAATGAAGCTACACCTGCTTTGCTAATTATTTTAATTTCACCTTTAATTATTTAAGCCACACGTTGGAATGCCAAATATAACATTTAAGATGTTAGATTTACTTATTTATTTTTAAAAAATCACACGTTGGTGAGCCAAATATAACAATGGAAGTTTGTTATATGTTTTTATCTTGCAACACTACTAAAAAGGAACAACTTATGATTATTACTCATAAACAACACCGTTTACCTGGATAAAACAATCTCTTTCTTTTAATTTTTTAAAAGAACAAAATTACAATAGCAATAAACATATACATGGAATTTATACTTACTTATCTAGAAAACATTTACTCTCCATTCATTCCTTAAGATTAATTTATTTATCATAGACAATTTTTTAAAATTACAAATTTACTTTATTTTAACTCTTGTTAAAATCTTCAAATTATCAGTTCCTTTTAGTTTAATATTTTTCTTTACAATTTTATTTAAGACTTTAAATTATTATTAACATTGATCATCTTTTTATTTAATCTCGGCTAGCTCAGTTCTTTACAATTAATTTTAAAAAAACAACAAAATCTTAATCTCGGGTCTTGGGTTTTTTGAATGGCTCAATCGAAAGTGAAATCAATTCTAGGTGAATTTAATAATTAACAATTAATTGGTTTTGTACTTATCAAATCTGCTGGTCCTTCTTGCTCGGTCAGTTAGCACTTTACACTCCACCTAACTTTAATTTATCCTTTTATTAAACGAAAAAAAACACAAAACACCACACTGCTTAAACACTTTCCGTTGGTATTTAACGTTGTCTCTCTTTCCCAGATGCCGTTCCAAATAGGCCTCTCCTTCCTCGAAATCGTCCCAAAATCTGTCTCTCCTTCCTTGTAGTCGTTCCAAAATTACAGCGCCTGTTCTACGATGATTGGTCCCTCCTTCCTCTGGTGAATTTAAACTCCTTTTCCAAATCTGTCTTTTTGTTAAGAACTCCACAAACTCCAAATCTAATTTCCTTTACTAATTCAAACTTTCTTTACTTCAATTCAACTTTACTTTCAACTTATCAAAAACCTTTAAATATAACGAGACTTCCTGTCCCTTACTCGCTGAAAAGAAAAACTATTCTTTTGTACACAGCGCACTTTTGCTGTGTACGCGACCTTCCGTCGTGGCGACTCTGGTAAGACTCTCCTAACAAACTATTTTCTAATGTTCCTTCTCTAAAACACTGTTTTTCGCGCCCTGTTCGCTGATTTGTCGATTTCTACCAACTTTCTCTGCTTACGACTTTCGCAATTCCTACTGGTTGTTTTTGAATTCTGCCGTTGTGTTTTTTAAGTTTGGAGCGTCTCCGATTGGCCGACCTACTTTCTACTTGCGTTTTTCTAAAATACCGTTATAATGATGCTTTCCCTTGATTTCTCTTTTTTTTTTTCTAGTAAAAACTCTGCTACCCTAAGAATTCCGTTATGTACCACGTGTTGGCCTCAAGGTTCTTGAAATCTTAGTGTTATTGTAGCCTAGCACGTACAATTTTTATTACAGGCGGCATCTGCCGTTTTCTCTTCATTTGTTTCTTAACATGGTTCTATATTTATTATTTTATTCAAGTTATATTTTAATTTATTTATTTTTAGATTTCATGATTGATGATTTTATTTAGTTTAATTTAATTGATATCATGATATCGTTACAATATATAGTTCTGTTACTTAAATTGCCCCCTCTTCACTCCCGTAGAATGTTCCCAGTATCGAGCAAATGTCAATGGAGTAAAAATTCAAACTTCAAAGTAACCATTCGGAAACTCAAATTAAAGCTCTACTTTAAAACAAATTAAACCAATCTTCTACTGAGATGCCAGTGTCTACTTATCTCACCTGAGTTTGAACTAATGAACTTCAAATTGATGGCTGCATTTTTCTGTTACCTACTCCCCTGAAATCAAACAACGTTATATTTTGTAATGTTTTTCAATACATAGATTTTACAGAATACATAACAGTGCTTAAAAAACATGATCTTTTTGAGTTATTATGAAATAAATTTTGATTGAATGGTTTAATAATATTGTTCCAGTAATACCTCACTTTTATAGGGTTTCTGATATTACCCTAATAAATTTTAGTCCAGGAGATAAGTGGCTAAAATGTAGAACTCATCCTTAACCAATTGAAACCTCAAACATAAATTCCCAGAGCCATAGTGGATAGAAAATCTCAGTAAAATTTACTTGTCTCCAGAGCAGTGAATCCCATTCTACATATGTAAAAAATATAAAAGGGTTTTTAACTATTTTCTACCAACTCTTACTTTGTGTAGTTTAAAGGTTAGATGCCAAAAGATGGGGGGGAAAACAGTGGTGAATAATTTCGGTTTGGACTAACAGATAGGCGTAAAATGTATACAAAATGTGCAACTTGAAACAATTATTTACCAGCTATTTCTTAATCGATTTTGATAAAATGTATGTAATAATTTTTCAAAAATTGTAGACTACAATTTTTTCAACATCCCAGTGTTGCATTATAAACTTTACAACTACCTCTATATTTTTTTATATTTTATGACATTCTGCAAATTAGCTGGGGGAGTCTGATTAAGCCCAGATATGTTAAAAAGCATAAAATTGTCAACTGATCCACCCTCCCCTCCTTCCATCAAAACTCTCCTAGGGGAGCGAGTCATTAAAATTCTTGTCTGCCATCATTTTCTGAATGTTTGATCCAAATTTCCTTGAAATTTGTTAAAAAACGGCTGATAAGTATTTGTTGTATATTTTTTTGGTACACTTCATTTACCTCACCATTAGCTAAATTCGACAACCAAAACTGTCCACCAGCATTTTTGTTTGTTTTTTCATCTTTGTAGCACTTGGAAAAGTTGGTATAAAATAATTGAAAACTTTTCATTTATATCAGATAGTTATTTTTCTATTATATATGATATTAATCTTTTATTAGATTAAAAATATTATGGTTCTTATTTTCATATGTTTGTCATTTTTTAAATATTAAAGAATTATATTTAAAATAAAATTATATTTGATACTATTTTAACTAAGTTGTATAGGACTCTGTAATAAATTAAGTTTTCTTTTCGTTATATCTTCTCAAACCAGTATATCTACTGTTCAAGAAGTTTGATCAAAATAATTATTGTGAACTCTATACCTGTGGATATAGACTTGAGAACATACAACTAAAATTAAAATGTTTTAGCACAAAAATGACATTGTTAGTTGTGTTGGTTGTAATATTTTAGTCTGTGTTTCCTTTAAAGCATGATTTTAGTGTATGTTTATTAAATGGCAAGTATTTACATCCATGTTTAAATAACATTTGAAATGCTATAGGTATGAATCTAGTAATGCTGCCCAAGTAGCATTGAAAAGATTACATCAACTGGAAGTCTTAGGACATTTGTTATCAGTTGAACTAGCAAGAGGAAATGATGGAATTAATAAAACTTCATGTGTTTCCAGGTATTCAATTATTAATAATTAATTGTTACTATCAATAGCAAATTGCTTTTCTTTTTTTATCTTCCAGCTGTTTTGTTGATGAACATTGTCATAACGATGATACACAAAATAAACACACCATTTTTTTAAAGTCAATTCTGTTCAATAAGTCAGAAAAGTGTAAATTATAAACACGATGTGTCAGTGGCCCTGATGTGTTCTCCAGTCTATACAATTTACATTCCTTGTATACTTATATACTACGTGTTCCTAAAAGTCTTGGTACCACCTTTAGATTTTGAACAGTAATAAAACACATATTTTGGGGAAACTCTATGGAACTAGATAAATTAAATCAGGGAGGGAGGGTGACTAGAAAAGACTAAAATTGATTATCATCAATTGATATATCATTTTTAAAATATGTGACATGATTACTTTGAATTTAGGAACCCAGGAAACCCGATTAAGTACCATACCATTTTTCAGATGTAAGGGACACGACTGGACAAGAAGGAGGAATTGTACAGATTGTCACCAATAGACTTAGCCGAACTCCCCAATCTTATTGTGCTGGGTAATAGCCATGTGTCTTGTTGGCAAATTACTATCAATATAATGCTATGGTTTTACCTATTAAAATTACTTTTCACGGTATGCCCAGAACAACTATTCCAAAAATAAAATCTTATATTAAGGCTAATTATCATAATATTTTTTTCTGACGGCTTTTGTATTCATTATTCTGGTATCCAATGATAAATTTGTGGTAGTGATAGGTGTATTAGGTAAGACTATGTTTCTCTTAGGTGCCTTGTTTGTAGATATGAAAAATTTATATTATTTTAGTTATCTTACTTCTCCTTGATATCTCACCAATATACAAAAATTAAGAAAATTCATTCTTTTAACTGTTTTTAGCCACTCTCCACTGTGTAACAGTAACTATTTTCGATGTCGCATCTGAGGAACATTATTAGCCTATATATTTTTTTCTTTAATATTACATTTTTTCGTCCAGTGGAATTCAAAAATCTTATAATTTTGAGTACCATTATTTGATTTTAATGTATTAAGTATTCCCCCTCCCCATGATGTTATTTCATTTATCTACATAGATTACTTTTTGATATTTCTTTTAGTTAATTTTGTTTTATTTTCACTGAATCCCAATTCAATTAATCCATTTATGCAAATCTGTTAGACTAGGCTTTTCTAGAAACTCTGTATTATGTTAAAAGTTATTGAAGCACAATTGAAAATGAGCACAAAAGAATATATATAACAAATAGTGGTTCTTTTATTTTAAAATCAAAGAAACAAAATTAAGTACACATTAAAATTCTAATAGACAAAAATTGACCAACATTAATATTTAAAAGACAAGCAAAACAGAAAATTATATTGTCCATAAATGTTCTCAAATAAAATATGATTTTAAATTCATGAAACATTAAACATAGGTGTAGGTATCGAACAAATTATTTCGAGTTTATATAATAAATTGTCTTATTTTCATTAAATGTTACTAATAAAAAATTTGTCTTAAACTGTTACTAATTAATTTATAGTTTCTCAATCACTTTAACATAAGGTTCTAGTTTATATTACTCACGGTTACTCAATAATTATTAAAATATCTGTCTATATCAGTTTTTACCTATTACTAGTTCATAATATCACACAAGAAATCTTAATATTAGGGAGGGAATGGTGCCGATTTTTCCCAAGTATGGAGGGCAAGACACATATATATTACAAAATCAATTTGGACTGTGTCCAGGTAATCAAAACTGAATTAGCACCAGTTAGTTCATGTACAATTATAGGGAATGAAATCATAAGTTCAGAATATCTAGTTCATCTTGGAACTTTAAAGTACTTGATTCAATTAATGGATATAAACAATCAATAACAATAAAATTTTTTTTTTAATTATTAGTCCTATCTATTCTGTTCAAAGTTGTATAGGGAAAATAAAATATTTAGTTTCTAAAGATGGATGGAGATATGGAACTTAAAATGACTAGATCTCACCAGATAGTCAAATTCTTGTTATATTGTTCTCCTCTTAAATATATCGAACCTTATAATAAAAGACTACTAATGCACTATTTAGAAATTTTCTTGAGATGTTTTACTACTTGAAATTAGTGGAAGCTCTGTCCAGTGGCGGCTTACTCATAAGGACTCTCGGACGCCCCCCCCCCCCCAATGATAATATTATTTTAATAATGTAAATACCTATATGTATTTAATTCTGTGGAGATAAATGAATTATTATGAATTGCCGCTATGGATTTCACCATCATTTGTAGCGGAAGTTTTACAATATAAAATATTTGACGAATGTATTCTGGAGTTCGGACGGTGGCCAGAGCGTCCCAGTTTCATTGCATTTAGTCATATGGGGCAAGCAGCAGACAGAGCTGAGGGTGCCGTGACGTCATTTACACAGCGTGTAATGGGCTTCTAGGGCAGAGTCCGAAGCTGCGCGCACAGACATCAGTCAGTGAAGCCACCATAAATTAGATGTTCCGCATTACTAAAAATCTTGTTTTCGATGGGCAAAATAAGTTGGCGCAACTGTTCTAAATAGTGTCTCGCCACTCACACGAGTTGTTTGTTTATGTTTTTAAGTTTAACCCTTTGTGATTGTGAATGTTAAGTGAATGATAACTTGCCTTCCCTTACGTGTATAAAATAAAACAGAGCCCTCCCATTGCCCTTAACCATCGGCCGCTACTGGCTCTGTCCAAAACAGGATTCTGAAATCTTCCATGATGGAACGCATCTATTCTCTTCTTGGCCTTTCTTCAGAATGCTTTATTTCAATAATGCACTTTGTAATGGCCCGAAATTGGAATTTATAAATAAATTTATTCAGGGTACCATATCATAAATCACCATACCCTGAATCCACCCTTTAGAAAATAAATCGCCAAATAATTTAAAAAATATATATCAAAATTACATAGACCATACACTAGGGCCCCGATTATCTGAACCCCGACTAACCAAGTTCCAAAACCGAGTGTTTGTACACTGTACAGTACCGTAGCGAGCAAGCGGAGTGGGGTGACCGCTCAATCATTTTACTGTGCTGCAAAGAAGCGGGCCAGTTCAATAAAGCAGGAAACAGATGAACTTTTTCAAGAAGCTTAGTTTTAAAATTCAATTTTCATTGGTAAAGTACCAGTACAAAACAGTTTTCAATATTGTTACTCTTTTTAAGTGTATTTTCATATTCACCATTGACCTTGTTTTAGATTTGTAGGCTAGAATTTTGATTTACAAAAACTGTATTTTTATTTGCTGTTCAGTACAGCATATTTCTGTATTTTTCATATTATGAACATAATATTTAGTACAGTGCAGTACTGTGGGTTTCATAATAAAGTGAACTCAATATTTTAATTCAATTTTACGTCTTTATTTATTACTTTATCAACCCCAAAATGACTTTGTAATGCTCGTAACACAGACTGGCGGCTGAAATTGCACACACTATCATTGATTTCAAAGGTGGCGGGAGATGCTTTCGTTCGCCGGTCTGTCTGCCCGTGTTATCCGAGTTTCTGGTTATCTGAGTGTCCTCTGGTCTACATTAGCTCGGATAATCAGGGCCCTACTGTAGTTCAATCATATTACATTCATAATCAGTTATAAATTGTAAATACCATCCTCATCAAAATAAATATGTATCGAAAACAGCAATTTGTGCATATAAATGATATGAAAATTAGTACAGTAACCATCCTGGTTACTATGGTTCATACACAAACAATAATAAGAAGAAGAACAGGAACAGAGGACAACAATGATGAAAATGGTTCTTAGATCAGACCTGAAAGCATTCAGACTCCATTTTTTTAGTGCTGCATAATACAGTAGAACCCCTCAAACTCGACACAATGTGGACTTTAAGGTTGTCGAGTTTGGGGGTTGTCGAGTTTTAGGGAACTTTGGTATTTAATGTTTAGGTTTGCAACAAATACTCAAAATTATTTTAAATAACTGTACATTTATTGATTATCAATGATTAAACGTTTATTGCAAAAAAGTCCCTGCCTGACAACAAAAAAATAGTGTGTTCAATCACACATTAAAATTAAATTTATCGATCGGTCAAATGAGATTTAAAAAGTGTTGGCCTTGTACAATAGGTTTAGTAAACTAAAAAGACATATCCTAATATGCTGTAATAAAATTTACAGTAAAGTCTACAGTAAAAAACAGACAGTCCATTAAATATTTTTAAAGATTAAAACAATTTTATATAAAAAATAAAATAAAAAAAAAAAAAACATTAGAGCTAAGTTAGCATTGTTTGAAAAAACTTTTGATTGATCTTTGTTTTTCATTTTTGACTGGACGTCTGGCAGCTTCATCTCGAAGTCGCCGAAGAAAAAGAATGTCCATACCAAACACAGTCCAATACAAATGCTATAAATTGAACTGCTGATCGCATATAATTAAGAGTCGGATCATTTTTCTCACATGGTTAAGACCATTATTACAAAACTTGAATCATAGTTCTACGACGCTCCGTTGGATTGTTATGACAAAAGACTTGCCGCTTACTTTAATGGAATTGGTGCTAATGACCGGAGCATCCGGGTGGTTAGGCGCTTGGGTTCACAACAATATGAATGTTTTGACAACAAATGTTTAGGGCTGTCCTGATCTACCTGGACCCTTTATCTTTAACTTTGGCCTCTACAGTAGGATTAGAAAGTGGCTAGACAAAGGAGCATCCCTCACAGCTGTATAAACAAAAGTAACAAGCCTCAACCTCCGGGCATTTGGCACGCACATGGCGTAAAACAATGCAGTGAATGACCTTGGAAATCCCATGCTCTTTGTCACTGGCCCTGTCGAGTTTGACGGAATGTCGAGTTTGAGGGGGTCGAGTTTGAGGGGTTCTACTGTATTCAATTTAAAGATAAATTAAGAGGAAAATAATAACCAATATAGTAAGAATTTAATATTTAACCGTTTTTGAGAAGAATTGTTGAGTCAAAAGTAAATTATTACTTTTAATTATTACTATTATTAAGTAGTGAGTCACCTTTAAAATATTGTGAAATCTGTGTCATAGGTTAACTACCTCATATTGGCCAATCTAAATAATTTATACTCCAAGTTTGAACATTCCATAAACTGTGATTTTAGATATCACCCATACTGCATCTTAATTGTATCACTTATTCACATCCTAGTCACCCATCCTTCATAATCATTTAGCCTTAGTGTTTTCTGAACAACAATATATACTACACTCTCACAAATCTGAGGTGTCGAAAATTACATTCTTTTTTTTTTTTTTTTTAAAGCTCTACTCGTAAACAAGTTGTGATTATATTAATTTATATTTTATCAGAAATTATGAATTAAATACTTTTAATCATTGTGAAATCAAATAACAGGATTTTTTTATTTACTAAGTATAATATGAATATAATAGATAACATTCAATGATGAGTTATAGTCATTGATTGTATATACATAGGTTAAATTTATTGTCTTATCTCGGTGAGGGGATTAAGCGTGCCGGCACTTTCCACGGTCACTAAAATAATCATATGAGATGATTCTTAATTATAATGTTAACAGTTTATAAGTATCGAAAAATCAATTTGTTGATTAAGAAATTCAACTAAATATCTTAGATTATTTAAATGATAAAAATGGAATGAGGACATGCGAAGTTCATCATTCCTATGAACGTTATGATTTACTAAGTATTGTCTTATTAAGTTTATTGAATACTAAGTTTATATTTATCTTTGCATTATGTCTTATTCAGTTTATTTGTCAACAAAATTATATCTGCGTGTATATATATAGTTCAAGTTCTTAGTAGGAACTGGTTTAATTGCTTAAGCTAGGCTTATGGTAAAGGATAGTATTGGATTGGTCTCACCAATTGGTAGGATTACTGAATCAGGTTTCGGGAAATATTGGTCAGAGGTTTTCAATTTTACCTTGTAACAGGTCAATTTTGGTTATTTTTATAGATTTCACTTTGTCTGGTTCCAAAATAACTCGTTTTTCTACTGAATATTTTCGGGATTGTTTTATATGTCTGGATGCTTCCACAATTCTTCTAAAAATGGCTATATTAAAATCAGCATATTCTTGGGTTAGGATCTGGACTACACTGCCTTGACAATTTCACTTTTCACTGCACTTTCACTACGTTTCACTGATTTAGTTCATGAAAGGTGATATTTATAATGATAAATGAATAAATGTTGAATTTGGACTTAAACGTTATTTCTGCCTAATGATAATTTTGAATACTTTTTTCTTTTTTTTTTTCTGTTCTGGGCTGTGAAAGCCTCCTTCAGAGGCCTCACCGGCGTCGACCTAGCGATCTTTTGCCGCCCCAATTTCCTTCCTACACCCATTCAGTAATACCCGTCATCCTTATGAAGGAACAGATACTACCGATAAGGTTGTCTAGGATGGTTTCCATCTCTTTCCCCGGAGGGCCTAGAGAGTATAGCCTGGCTCGTCCTAACGCCTCACACTCTAAAAGAATGTGTTCTGTGGACTCTTCAGCCAAACCACATTTCCTGCAAGTATTATCTGCAGCAATCCCTATCCTGTGTAGGTGTTTTCTGAGGTGACAGTGGCTCATTAAGAGCCCAACCACCCACCTCATGTTATCCCTTCTGAGAGAGATGAGTTGTTCAGCATGTTTCTTGCTTGGTCTAAATAACCTTTAGCAAGTCTACTAGTGGTTGAATTAGTCCAGGCCCTGTTCATCCCCTCCCGTATCCACGTATCAACCGCTGCCCTGGCATGTCCATAGGAGATTCCGAACACCGGTTCCGGGCCCACGAAAGGGGATTCTGAACCTGACCTGGCTATTTCATCTGCTCTCTCTTTACCATCAATACCTGAGTGGCCAGGAACCCAGCCCACAGTGACCGTGTCCATCTGACTAAGCTTTATCAATGATGAGATACAGTCCCATACCTGCTTCGACTTTACCCTAGTCGTGTTTAGTGCCTTAATAGCAGCTTGACTATCTGTGAAGATCAGAATGTTCTTACCTATGTATTTCATTCTTTCATTCTCCTTGATACATTCAGAGATAGCACCTACTTCTGCTTGGAAAACAGTAGCATGCTTACCTAGGCTCAGTACGATGGAACTCTCTGGGTTGAGCCCATTTATGCCACCGCCTGTACCCATCTCCGTTTTCGAGCCATCTGTGAACCAGACTATATCTTGCTCGTTATATAACCTCCTTCCAGACTCCCATTCTTCCCTAGAGAATGTAATAATTCAAATTTTAGGGGACGTTAATTATTAATAGTGAAGCTATTTGAAATCATTAAAATTATTATTTCGAACTTGAAGAGTTCCTCTAAGTATTTATTTATTACAATTTGAATTTAATTATTATTTTTGCTCGACTTATAGGCGCCAGATGTGTTAACATCAATTTAGAAAAAAGAAGTTAATTATTGTTATTAAATTTCTCAGGGGTGAGTCCTTTTTTCAGTGTACTTACAGTGAATTGGTTTCATGAAATGAAAACACTTGTGCTGAAATTTTACATAAAGATTTATTAACACAAAGAATGTTTATACACAAAAACATATTATTTAAACATGTTATGAGAATACACATGATTATTATTTTAACTAACTTGATTTATCTCTTTATGTCTCTGAAGGAGATTAAATCAATGAATTTAAATTTTTTATTTTATATGTTGCAACAAATTAATTTTCTTTTTAATTTCTAATTATTTTGAAGATCTCTGAAGGAGATTTATTTAAATATGTAATACTTCAAAATTTTACTTATTTATTTATCTTGAATTATTTTTTATTTAAAAATATTAAATGATTAAACATGTATATATAGTAAAATTTATTAAAACATAATAAAACTCCTTAATTTAAAATTAACATGAGGTGTCTATACCACAACACCGGTTTTTTACAATAAAATTTGTTCAAAGATAGCAATTCAGCTGTCCAGTATCTTGCAGTCCATTGTAGTCGTTATTGGCAGAAAAGTTCATCTTTCGTATATTCGCACAGCACTCTAAAAATATTTTTCTTACAATAGTTCATAGCGTTTATAGTTATTAACCCCTTAACTGCTGGCTTTTTAAGGCCTGGTCCCTTGTCACTGCTGGGTTTTTTGGCTTATTTTTATAATGTACTAGCAACTTAAAAAATCGTATAAAATAGTATATAATGACTAGGGTTATAATATTTCTTGGTTATAATATATGTTGGTTTTCAAAAAGAGGGGGGGGGGTGTAAAAAGAGTGTTGTGAGGGGAGGGAGGGGGGTGTACTATAAGACTAAGATAATTATAATAAACCAAAGAATACTCACCATCAAAAGTAAAAACAGAATTTATATTGAACAAGTTTAGATATTTTCAAATATTTACAAAAGCACATAAGTCAAGTTCAGAAGTGTTTGAGTTCGTGGTAATCAGCAAAGCACTCAATCAAACACAGTCCAACATCACACTCATTGCACTGATAGCGTGTGTCTTTCCTTTTTTGTTCACGGCGCTTTGTTGACCGACAAACATGACACTTGCGCTGGGAATTTTTCTTTTGAAGAGTTCCTGGGACAAGTGCAGGGTAGTGTCGCTGTGTCAAGCGAAGTGGATTTTCACCTAGAGAGGGACGACCCCCTTTCACTTTACGAGGCAGAGAGTTTTGTTCTATGAGTTGCCGAGTAACTTCCAAATGAAATTCTTGCAGTGTAGGCTTCTTTCCTGTTTTTGATAAATATATGGCATGGGCATTGAGCATAGAAATATCTAAGAAATGAAAAAATACCTTTTTATACCACTTCGTTGTTCTACGTACACACTCTAGATTAGCCAGCATCATGTCTGATCTATCGACTGAGCCCATGTTACTGTTATACTCATGTATACATTTAGGCTTTTTTATAGGCTCCTTTGTCTCGTGATGAATTTTCCCTGTTTCCACCATGTCATCAGTGTGTTCAGAAGATAAGAGAACTACTTCTCTCTTATCAGCCCACCTTACTGCCATAATTTTCCCATCATGCACAACTTCCCTTTCTCCAACTTCAAGTACCTTTTCAAATGTAGGCATACCAAGTCTGTTACACTTTACTGTTCCGCACGCATTTGTCTTGTTGTCATGAAGATAAGTAAACAGGTCAGGGCTGGTGTACCAGTTATCTATATAGAGACAGTGCCCTTTATTCAAATACTTTTGCATAAAAGTAGTCACAATGGCAGATGAAATTCCCAAATCTTCTGTGTTATTATATTCAGTGTCCTTCCCGGTGTACACCAGAATATCCAGGACGTATCCAGTCTCACAATCACAAATTAGAAACATTTTTATGCCAAATCGGTGTCTCTTTGACGGGATGAATTGCTTGAAGCCTAAACGCCCCTTGAAAAGCAGTAAGCTTTCGTCTATACAAATATTTCTAAAAGGTGTAAAGTTTTGTGTAAACACATCTCGAAACATGTCAACAATGTGTTTCACTTTAGTTAGTTTTCCATGTGCTAATGGTTGTGTACTATCGTGAAAGTGTAACAGACGTTTTATGTTCAAAAACCTGTCTCTTGCCATCAACTCAGGAATTGGGTTTTTATGTAATGCGTCCTTAGACCAATAATCAAGGAGGTTTATTTTTTTGTTTTGCACCATCAGAAAGGAAATTGCAAAAAATAACTTAATTTCTTTATTGGTTACTGGGACCCATGTTTTTAGTCTTGACTTATCGGAAGGTTGTGCATTGAGCACAACATAATCAAAGTTGTTATTAGTTTGCAGGACAATGTAATCTATGATCTCATCGGTTACTATCTTTTCAAAACAAAATAGCTCAGAGCATGGTTCAGGATAATTTTCAGAACCAACAACTCCACTTTGGTCATCACGGAATAGAAAATTGTTTGGCGTAAAAGTACTATTTTGCCAATTGTGGGGATATTTTGAAGATTTCTTTTTCGGGTTAGAATTGTGTTTGTTTTTTGGAAGAGGTCTTTTCTTTTTAGGAATAAAAACCTTTTTCTTTGTAGTTTTTTGCTTTTTATCAGTACGAGTATTTTTTATATTTGATTTTCTTTTATTATTGGTAGAAGTACTTGGACCTTGTTCCACTAAAGGCTCATTATCATCGCTACTGCTTACCTCATGTAATACATCAGGCTCGCTCTCACTTGGAATCTCGAACACGCTTGCATCACTGTCATTGGAAAAGTCACTGTGTTCAACTCCGAATTCTGAACTAGGTTCGTCTAAATATCGCCTAATAAAATATTCATCATCATTTTGTCCTGCCATAATAACCACACACAATATCAAACACGTTTCACAAACAATTCAATAAATTAGTCTTCTATAACTATAACAAACTACAAAGCACAAAGTTTTATTATAAAACAAACAGAAATCACAACATAACAGATGCCAGATTGGCCTCAAACTGTGCGAGAGGGAAAGGGCGTGGCAATGGAACACAAGGAGGTGAAGCTACTCCCCCCCCTCCTGCAAAAGTTGTAAACAACGAGTGTCAGATTACAGTGCAAGCCAGTCACAGTGAAGCAGACAACAGTCACGTCCGAATTATCGTCGGTTTCGGACGATAAAACACGAGGAGTATATATACGCCAATAGCAGTTACCCGGTTCTGTGTTACGGACGTATATCTACGTCTACAGCAGTTAAGGGGTTAACAGAATGTTCGTCTTAATATATGATTTTCGCCACGTGGTAACCGGTCAGTTCAAGATTCGCATATAGAGAACATAGTCTCTTAAAATAATGTTTTGGTTTTTTATTAATAGTACTAACACGAGTGTTCATTAAAATATTGGTATCAACTGTCCAGTCTTTCACTTTATACCAGTTGTCACACTTTGTCCGTCCATTGTCTATACTGAATCTATAAGTCCATTAACCACTTTTACATTATCATTGAAAAACTCTTTATCACTTTTCTAAACAATTTATACTTTGCTAATCTCTATTTGAGACTAAAAATTAAATATATTACATTTTAACAGTGCTTCTATTGTTCTATTTTAGAACGACACAAAAGAAAGATACGTCTGCTCATTCTGGCCACTGACTTGAGACTGTCTGTTGCTAACCGGAATTATTCCCTCTCCACATCATCTTTTTTGCGCGGTTAACATTAAGCTGTTACAAAAACTTTACATTGAATTATTTTTCACATAAATTAGTAAACACTTCTTATTAACTAAATTATATTAAAATTAGACATGGTTACATATTTTTATAGCATTGAAAATCTATTTTCTCTTTATAAATGAATTTACAAAATAATTTATGATTTGGACATCCTGTCTCGGTCCATGCAACCCGCGGATTTTAAACCTATTATAAATTTTGATTTTTCACATTACCACAAAAACCCCACAAAAGATTTGTATTACAATATGTGTATTGCAATACAAATTTTTTCTATATATATAAAATTCAATTCGAAAAATAAAAGAAAGCTTAAATTTTTAATAGATTTTCAAAACTTTTTATTTCAGAAGCTAAGGACTTCATAAAAAAAGTAAGTATCTCTAGTATACTTATTTTATGAAAGATTCTCTTTTCATAAAAAAAAAACAAAGATTTATTTACTAAACATTCTATGTTACTATCTTAATTATTGGTTGAGTCATCGTGACTCATTCGTACACAAAAAAACAAATATAAATCAATTAGTGCTAAACCTTATCTCTATTTATATAATAAAACCCATCATCAGTTTCCTTTTCAACATCCGTTGACTGAAACTTTCCCATCAACATCTTTTTGTTGACCGGATCCTGTCACTCAAAAGCTTATCTCCAGACTTTTGTCTGTATATTTTCCTGCCATCTAGCATTTCCTTTCCCACATTTTACTCTTTGCCAAGACGAAAATACTTTACATCTCTATTGGAAATCTAATTTTCATTTTAGTTATTCATCTGAATATCTTTCATCTCTATATAATCATGATTTAAAACTTCTCATTATTAATTAACATCATTACAAAATTATTTATTTATTACTCAAAATTACTTCAATTTACTTTAAAACTTTTCAATTATAATCTTATGTTATTATCTACTTTAACTCAATTTCTCTATTACTCTTAGTTTTGCTGGGATAACATCTTAACTACTGATTTCACAATTACTAAAAACTCCTCTCTTATACTAAAATTCAAAATTATTACATCATTATAAAAAAAATCACTTACTAAACTCATCTATTTATTTCAAAATTACCTCCTTACAATTGTATTATCTTTTAGTATCTTATCTTAACATTATTTCCATCTTAAATCTTTCATGTCTTAATAATTAAAGTTGCATTAATCCCTAAAAAAAAAAAACTCTTCATCATCTATATATGTGCAGCCCACGCAGGTTACCTACATCATTTGTATAAATAATCTCCTCATTTCAACGTAGCTTCCTTTAAAAATCATTATAATCGTCGTATTTTGTAGAATTCCTTAAATCTCCTCTTATTTCATAAAAATCGTCGCATTCTTCCTTTATATCATCGTAGTACTCAAAAAAAAACTTCTTAGAACTTAAAAATTAACCATCAATGCAACTTAACTATTCTTCTTATAAAAACTTCTCAACAGAACAACTTCATTTTAAATACCACTTTACTTAATACTTCTGTAAAGCCATCATCTTCTTATAAAAAAAAACTCAAAAAATCTCTCATTTTAAACTACTTCATTAAAATCTCCTTAGTCATCAATTGTTTAAATACAAAAACTTCAAAAAATAAAAAAAATTTACATTGTTTCCCAGCTAAACACCTGATTTCATCAAAATCTTCAAACACCTTTATTAAATAACTTCTCTCAATCATCTATCATTTCAAATTCAATTATTATTTATTAAAAATCGTTAATTATTTATTTTATTTATAAATTTCATCAAAATCTCTCTTATCATTATTCCTTATACTACTCCTTCCTTTAAAAAACAAAAACTTAACCTCCTTTATTCATTATTTAACATCAAAAAACTTAAAAAACTTTATTATTATCTGTCTTGGCAAATACCGTACTCACATAGATTCTCTAACTTTAACCAACTATTCTTCATTTTACAAACCATAAGTCACTTAAAACTAACAACTTTTCATCTTATTATCAAATAATCCTTAATATTTATTAACGTCAAACATACAAATTATCATTTTACAACTTAACATCTAGTTACATATTCTAATCAATCAACATATTTTACAATTTTTTCGAAATTATTTATTTAGTTACATAAGTACTCCCTAATACTGTCACGTCCGGTTTATTCCTATATATACAGATTGATCGCGTCTGCATACCCTACAATTTATTTGCCTTCAACATCTGTCTAAATTTTTTATTACATGATATTTTTTTATGTAATAATGTCACCATTATTTATGCATTTCTACTTCCTACTTACCCCCACCACAGTTCTTCTAACTGCCTACTTTTTTACCATGCATACTTCTAATTGCACTTTGGACTCTTACACAAAGTAACATGTTGTGACGTTGAAATGTGCAATGGTTGAATGCAATATCCCTACTTGATTCAAGATAAAGCCCAGAACACATCCCTATTTCACAACACGCCCTCTATGCAGTCCCGAAATTGCCTCATTTTTTACAAATAAAACAATTCCTTTTACTACATAAACTCCTGCCTTCCTCCCAAAATGTTCATGTTCTTTCTTAAATGCATTTATACGAAGAATATTTAAAATTCAAAAAAAATTTCATTTAAATAATATCATCCGAAGTTGAAATAATGTTTTCTTTTAGCGACTATTTTCTTAGCATCGTCGATTTATTGCTTGTGTAATCCTTTCTACAAATTATTATCCAGATTCAAAAAGAAAATTTTATTTTTAAATTATTCTAAGATCTTTATTTATGAATTTACATTTTATTCTGTAAAAGTTATTTCAGTAATCAACTTTTATTCTATTTACTTTAATCAATACCAATCATCCTTTATTTAAACATTTTTTATTTAAAAACGCAAGTTAATTTATAATTATGAATCAAAAGTTTTTTATTTTCCAATACAGTACTTTTGTAACACTCTGTATCAGTCTCTATGCTATGCGCAAGAGTATCTTAGGCCTATCTTTAGACGTAAACAAACTCCCCCTCGGTATGATGCAATCTTTATCTGTTTACTGCTGATAAGGAATCAAGAAACCTTCTTGGCTTCAATTCGGTCTGCAAATGAATCTCAACTCTCGTCACATTATTGAATCTTCAATATTGACGTTCTAGATTTAATATTGAATATTATTACTTCCACATGCAATATTAATGATTTCTCTTAGACACATAAAATCTTTCCTTCTAATCAACACTTTATCTTAACACGTAATGTTAATATTTATCTTGGAGTAAACAACACTCGGTTATTTACTGATATAAACCTAGCGTCTTGACTTTACAAATATCTGAACGTTTCTTAAACTAAACTCTTAATCTTCTAAGCTTGGCCTATATTATTATTTATTAATACACATCATTGTTATTTCAGATTATAAATTATACATTATTTAAATTTAAAACTATTTATTCACAAAAATCTTAATTAACTTATTATCATTGTTTTTCCAAAATCTAGTCCGTGTTTATTTATTAAATGTCTTTACATTATTATTAGTCGTTTCAAAATTCAATTTATTATCACTCAATTATAAATTATATATTTTTTACGATGGTTTCCCGATTGGTGAAACATTTTGTAAAATATAGCCTGCTTTCTTAACATAATTACAACGTTAAATACCTCTGTCCACATGGACAGTTTGTCTACCATAGTCATCACAACAGATTCTTTCTTAACAAAAGATCCCCCTTTGTTATTGTCTCGGAGTATTGACAAAATACCTTTCTCTTTCTCCCTTACAGACATATCTACATTTCTCTTTCTCTCAAACATCTTAGAATTTAACGACCTACATTTTCTTTCAGCTGTCAGTTTAGGCATTCTCACCCCACCATTTTTGTATATTACTGCAAAGCCTTCTTTTACTATTTCTTTCTCAAATTTACACTCGAACTCATCTTGTTCAAAGAGGCTTTTAATTTTCTGTTGTTGAATTTCAAAGACATTTCTAAATTTTAACATTGCATAATTTTTAAATTCTACATTCTTATGACACACTTGTTTTTTAAAATAAACAGCTGATACTTTTGTTATCAGATTATTTACTCTTACAATGTTTTTTGAATTGCTTATACTATATCTAACCCCACCAGACTCATTAATTTCAACATTACTTGTTATTTTTAGATTTGCATTGTTACATATCCCATTTTTTATTATTTTGGCAATTTCTTGAACACTGTCATTCACACAATTGTCCTCTATTATTATCAAATCATCTGATATCTCTTTTACTTCATTAAAACTGTTAATTTCAATTTCAGCTACTGCTTGATCTAAATTGTTATCTATATTATTAATATTTTCTATCAAGACACCTTCTACACCATTTATCTGTTCAAATTCTACTTTTTTCTCACAATAGCTTACTTCAAATTCTACTTCATTATTAGTCTCCAGTACATTAATTTCCATTTGTTTAATTTCCAATTTAAGATTCTGTTCTAATTTTACATAATTTGGTTTTAATTCAACCCTAATTTCTTCAAATTTTTTACACATTGCTTCTTTTAAGTTTAAATTATCTTGTCTTAACTCTAATTTAGCCTGTTTTAAGTCATTATCTATCTTATCTATTTTAACATTATTCTGTTCAAGTTTAATATTAAAATTTTCCAGTTTAGCATTTATTTCTAGCTTATTTTGATCAAATTTGTTATTCAACTCTTGACTACTCCGTTCCAATTTATTATTAAAATCTTCAAATTTATTATTTAAATCTTGCTTTAACTCTAAACTTTCCTGTTTTGTTTCTAATCTATCTTTATCAAATTTATTATTCATATATTCAAATTTTTTATCATTATCTTTCCTAAATTCTAAGTTATCTTTTTTCATTTCAATTAACATTTCTATCATTAACGCCTCATTTTGAGATTTTTTACCCTCACCTAACCTATTTGGTTCAATTATCCTAACCTGCTCAACCTTTAAAATATTATTATTAGTACCCTCCATTTTTAGTTATTATTATTATTTACCTTGAGTTTTAAGTTTAAATTTTAATTATCAAAATCATTATCCTAACCTGTTCACTATTATTAACGATTATAATTACTGTATCCATTTTATCTTACTATATTTAACACAACAGAATCTATTACTTAACAAACACAAAATTTTAAGAGAATCTTTCTTAATTTATAGAGAAATTCCTTACCTTGATAAGTGTTTTCATTACCCAAATTCACTGTTTTTTCGACCAAAAAGCCTCACGTTGGGCGCCATTTGTAATAATTCAATAATGTTGGGGCAGAATTTAAGATTAATTTGAAAGTTACTTTTGTTCATTAAAAAATGCCACACGTTGAGCGACATTTGTTATAATTCAATAATGAGACTGTTGTTATTTATTTATAGTGAAGCTATTTGAAAATATAAAAATTATTATTTCGAACTTGAAGAGTTCCTCTAAGTATTTATTTATTACAATTTGAATTTAATTATTATTTTTGCTCGACTTATAGGCGCCAGATGTGTTAACATCAATTTAGAAAAAAGAAGTTAATTATTGTTATTAAATTTCTCAGGGGTGAGTCCTTTTTTCAGTGTACTTACAGTGAATTGGTTTCATGAAATGAAAACACTTGTGCTGAAATTTTACATAAAGATTTATTAACACAAAGAATGTTTATACACAAAAACATATTATTTAAACATGTTATGAGAATACACATGATTATTATTTTAACTAACTTGATTTATCTCTTTATGTCTCTGAAGGAGATTAAATCAATGAATTTAAATTTTTTATTTTATATGTTGCAACAAATTAATTTTCTTTTTAATTTCTAATTATTTTGAAGATCTCTGAAGGAGATTTATTTAAATATGTAATACTTCAAAATTTTACTTATTTATTTATCTTGAATTATTTTTTATTTAAAAATATTAAATGATTAAACATGTATATATAGTAAAATTTATTAAAACATAATAAAACTCCTTAATTTAAAATTAACATGAGGTGTCTATACCACAACACCGGTTTTTTACAATAAAATTTGTTCAAAGATAGCAATTCAGCTGTCCAGTATCTTGCAGTCCATTGTAGTCGTTATTGGCAGAAAAGTTCATCTTTCGTATATTCGCACAGCACTCTAAAAATATTTTTCTTACAATAGTTCATAGCGTTTATAGTTATTAACAGAATGTTCGTCTTAATATATGATTTTCGCCACGTGGTAACCGGTCAGTTCAAGATTCGCATATAGAGAACATAGTCTCTTAAAATAATGTTTTGGTTTTTTATTAATAGTACTAACACGAGTGTTCATTAAAATATTGGTATCAACTGTCCAGTCTTTCACTTTATACCAGTTGTCACACTTTGTCCGTCCATTGTCTATACTGAATCTATAAGTCCATTAACCACTTTTACATTATCATTGAAAAACTCTTTATCACTTTTCTAAACAATTTATACTTTGCTAATCTCTATTTGAGACTAAAAATTAAATATATTACATTTTAACAGTGCTTCTATTGTTCTATTTTAGAACGACACAAAAGAAAGATACGTCTGCTCATTCTGGCCACTGACTTGAGACTGTCTGTTGCTAACCGGAATTATTCCCTCTCCAAATCATCTTTTTTGCGCGGTTAACATTAAGCTGTTACAAAAACTTTACATTGAATTATTTTTCACATAAATTAGTAAACACTTCTTATTAACTAAATTATATTAAAATTAGACATGGTTACATATTTTTATAGCATTGAAAATCTATTTTCTCTTTATAAATGAATTTACAAAATAATTTATGATTTGGACATCCTGTCTCGGTCCATGCAACCCGCGGATTTTAAACCTATTATAAATTTTGATTTTTCACATTACCACAAAAACCCCACAAAAGATTTGTATTACAATATGTGTATTGCAATACAAATTTTTTCTATATATATAAAATTCAATTCGAAAAATAAAAGAAAGCTTAAATTTTTAATAGATTTTCAAAACTTTTTATTTCAGAAGCTAAGGACTTCATAAAAAAAGTAAGTATCTCTAGTATACTTATTTTATGAAAGATTCTCTTTTCATAAAAAAAAAACAAAGATTTATTTACTAAACATTCTATGTTACTATCTTAATTATTGGTTGAGTCATCGTGACTCATTCGTACACAAAAAAACAAATATAAATCAATTAGTGCTAAACCTTATCTCTATTTATATAATAAAACCCATCATCAGTTTCCTTTTCAACATCCGTTGACTGAAACTTTCCCATCAACATCTTTTTGTTGACCGGATCCTGTCACTCAAAAGCTTATCTCCAGACTTTTGTCTGTATATTTTCCTGCCATCTAGCATTTCCTTTCCCACATTTTACTCTTTGCCAAGACGAAAATACTTTACATCTCTATTGGAAATCTAATTTTCATTTTAGTTATTCATCTGAATATCTTTCATCTCTATATAATCATGATTTAAAACTTCTCATTATTAATTAACATCATTACAAAATTATTTATTTATTACTCAAAATTACTTCAATTTACTTTAAAACTTTTCAATTATAATCTTATGTTATTATCTACTTTAACTCAATTTCTCTATTACTCTTAGTTTTGCTGGGATAACATCTTAACTACTGATTTCACAATTACTAAAAACTCCTCTCTTATACTAAAATTCAAAATTATTACATCATTATAAAAAAAATCACTTACTAAACTCATCTATTTATTTCAAAATTACCTCCTTACAATTGTATTATCTTTTAGTATCTTATCTTAACATTATTTCCATCTTAAATCTTTCATGTCTTAATAATTAAAGTTGCATTAATCCCTAAAAAAAAAAACTCTTCATCATCTATATATGTGCAGCCCACGCAGGTTACCTACATCATTTGTATAAATAATCTCCTCATTTCAACGTAGCTTCCTTTAAAAATCATTATAATCGTCGTATTTTGTAGAATTCCTTAAATCTCCTCTTATTTCATAAAAATCGTCGCATTCTTCCTTTATATCATCGTAGTACTCAAAAAAAAACTTCTTAGAACTTAAAAATTAACCATCAATGCAACTTAACTATTCTTCTTATAAAAACTTCTCAACAGAACAACTTCATTTTAAATACCACTTTACTTAATACTTCTGTAAAGCCATCATCTTCTTATAAAAAAAAACTCAAAAAATCTCTCATTTTAAACTACTTCATTAAAATCTCCTTAGTCATCAATTGTTTAAATACAAAAACTTCAAAAAATAAAAAAAATTTACATTGTTTCCCAGCTAAACACCTGATTTCATCAAAATCTTCAAACACCTTTATTAAATAACTTCTCTCAATCATCTATCATTTCAAATTCAATTATTATTTATTAAAAATCGTTAATTATTTATTTTATTTATAAATTTCATCAAAATCTCTCTTATCATTATTCCTTATACTACTCCTTCCTTTAAAAAACAAAAACTTAACCTCCTTTATTCATTATTTAACATCAAAAAACTTAAAAAACTTTATTATTATCTGTCTTGGCAAATACCGTACTCACATAGATTCTCTAACTTTAACCAACTATTCTTCATTTTACAAACCATAAGTCACTTAAAACTAACAACTTTTCATCTTATTATCAAATAATCCTTAATATTTATTAACGTCAAACATACAAATTATCATTTTACAACTTAACATCTAGTTACATATTCTAATCAATCAACATATTTTACAATTTTTTCGAAATTATTTATTTAGTTACATAAGTACTCCCTAATACTGTCACGTCCGGTTTATTCCTATATATACAGATTGATCGCGTCTGCATACCCTACAATTTATTTGCCTTCAACATCTGTCTAAATTTTTTATTACATGATATTTTTTTATGTAATAATGTCACCATTATTTATGCATTTCTACTTCCTACTTACCCCCACCACAGTTCTTCTAACTGCCTACTTTTTTACCATGCATACTTCTAATTGCACTTTGGACTCTTACACAAAGTAACATGTTGTGACGTTGAAATGTGCAATGGTTGAATGCAATATCCCTACTTGATTCAAGATAAAGCCCAGAACACATCCCTATTTCACAACACGCCCTCTATGCAGTCCCGAAATTGCCTCATTTTTTACAAATAAAACAATTCCTTTTACTACATAAACTCCTGCCTTCCTCCCAAAATGTTCATGTTCTTTCTTAAATGCATTTATACGAAGAATATTTAAAATTCAAAAAAAATTTCATTTAAATAATATCATCCGAAGTTGAAATAATGTTTTCTTTTAGCGACTATTTTCTTAGCATCGTCGATTTATTGCTTGTGTAATCCTTTCTACAAATTATTATCCAGATTCAAAAAGAAAATTTTATTTTTAAATTATTCTAAGATCTTTATTTATGAATTTACATTTTATTCTGTAAAAGTTATTTCAGTAATCAACTTTTATTCTATTTACTTTAATCAATACCAATCATCCTTTATTTAAACATTTTTTATTTAAAAACGCAAGTTAATTTATAATTATGAATCAAAAGTTTTTTATTTTCCAATACAGTACTTTTGTAACACTCTGTATCAGTCTCTATGCTATGCGCAAGAGTATCTTAGGCCTATCTTTAGACGTAAACAAACTCCCCCTCGGTATGATGCAATCTTTATCTGTTTACTGCTGATAAGGAATCAAGAAACCTTCTTGGCTTCAATTCGGTCTGCAAATGAATCTCAACTCTCGTCACATTATTGAATCTTCAATATTGACGTTCTAGATTTAATATTGAATATTATTACTTCCACATGCAATATTAATGATTTCTCTTAGACACATAAAATCTTTCCTTCTAATCAACACTTTATCTTAACACGTAATGTTAATATTTATCTTGGAGTAAACAACACTCGGTTATTTACTGATATAAACCTAGCGTCTTGACTTTACAAATATCTGAACGTTTCTTAAACTAAACTCTTAATCTTCTAAGCTTGGCCTATATTATTATTTATTAATACACATCATTGTTATTTCAGATTATAAATTATACATTATTTAAATTTAAAACTATTTATTCACAAAAATCTTAATTAACTTATTATCATTGTTTTTCCAAAATCTAGTCCGTGTTTATTTATTAAATGTCTTTACATTATTATTAGTCGTTTCAAAATTCAATTTATTATCACTCAATTATAAATTATATATTTTTTACGATGGTTTCCCGATTGGTGAAACATTTTGTAAAATATAGCCTGCTTTCTTAACATAATTACAACGTTAAATACCTCTGTCCACATGGACAGTTTGTCTACCATAGTCATCACAACAGATTCTTTCTTAACAAAAGATCCCCCTTTGTTATTGTCTCGGAGTATTGACAAAATACCTTTCTCTTTCTCCCTTACAGACATATCTACATTTCTCTTTCTCTCAAACATCTTAGAATTTAACGACCTACATTTTCTTTCAGCTGTCAGTTTAGGCATTCTCACCCCACCATTTTTGTATATTACTGCAAAGCCTTCTTTTACTATTTCTTTCTCAAATTTACACTCGAACTCATCTTGTTCAAAGAGGCTTTTAATTTTCTGTTGTTGAATTTCAAAGACATTTCTAAATTTTAACATTGCATAATTTTTAAATTCTACATTCTTATGACACACTTGTTTTTTAAAATAAACAGCTGATACTTTTGTTATCAGATTATTTACTCTTACAATGTTTTTTGAATTGCTTATACTATATCTAACCCCACCAGACTCATTAATTTCAACATTACTTGTTATTTTTAGATTTGCATTGTTACATATCCCATTTTTTATTATTTTGGCAATTTCTTGAACACTGTCATTCACACAATTGTCCTCTATTATTATCAAATCATCTGATATCTCTTTTACTTCATTAAAACTGTTAATTTCAATTTCAGCTACTGCTTGATCTAAATTGTTATCTATATTATTAATATTTTCTATCAAGACACCTTCTACACCATTTATCTGTTCAAATTCTACTTTTTTCTCACAATAGCTTACTTCAAATTCTACTTCATTATTAGTCTCCAGTACATTAATTTCCATTTGTTTAATTTCCAATTTAAGATTCTGTTCTAATTTTACATAATTTGGTTTTAATTCAACCCTAATTTCTTCAAATTTTTTACACATTGCTTCTTTTAAGTTTAAATTATCTTGTCTTAACTCTAATTTAGCCTGTTTTAAGTCATTATCTATCTTATCTATTTTAACATTATTCTGTTCAAGTTTAATATTAAAATTTTCCAGTTTAGCATTTATTTCTAGCTTATTTTGATCAAATTTGTTATTCAACTCTTGACTACTCCGTTCCAATTTATTATTAAAATCTTCAAATTTATTATTTAAATCTTGCTTTAACTCTAAACTTTCCTGTTTTGTTTCTAATCTATCTTTATCAAATTTATTATTCATATATTCAAATTTTTTATCATTATCTTTCCTAAATTCTAAGTTATCTTTTTTCATTTCAATTAACATTTCTATCATTAACGCCTCATTTTGAGATTTTTTACCCTCACCTAACCTATTTGGTTCAATTATCCTAACCTGCTCAACCTTTAAAATATTATTATTAGTACCCTCCATTTTTAGTTATTATTATTATTTACCTTGAGTTTTAAGTTTAAATTTTAATTATCAAAATCATTATCCTAACCTGTTCACTATTATTAACGATTATAATTACTGTATCCATTTTATCTTACTATATTTAACACAACAGAATCTATTACTTAACAAACACAAAATTTTAAGAGAATCTTTCTTAATTTATAGAGAAATTC